>VZSG01000031.1:2674597-2716539 GCA_013398315.1 Nothoprocta pentlandii
TTTTTTTTTTTTTTTTTTTTGAGAGAGAGAGAGAGTTACCAAAGAGTAAATAGACTTAAAGCTCAACTAGTGTTACATCAGTACTACATGCTCTGGGTATCCCTGCTTGGGGTTTGGACTAGATGATCTCTACAGGTCTCTTCCAACCTCAACCGTTCTGAGATTCTGTGATCTAGCAAACACTGTCTTGAACAACAGCACCTTGGAGAGCAGGTCATTCTCCCTATAAAAACGACAGAATACATTTTGGAGCCTTTTATAAGGGAATCCAGAGCTCAATCATATAAGCTAATAACTTCCACTGAAATTAAGAGAAACTGACCACCTGGAAAAGGGTTTAGCCCACCCAGTCCCTAAGTATATCTTGCAATATTGCAAGTGACACAAAAGCAGATCAAATAAGAGGTCAAGCTTAACAGACACTCTAACCATTTTTTTTAAACCAACTAACAGCTATCCCAAACTGACCAAATATCCACCCTTCCTTTACTTGACAAACATTCAAAGTGCTTAGCAGGGTTTGAAAAGAGGAATTTGGAATAAGCCTCCCAAGTGAGCAAGTTGTTATGCAAGTATAGAATGCTTTGATACTGGAAACTGTCAAGTTCTGATCATAGGTTTGACCTGATACAGCAGTTCTCATATCTGGATTCTTTTCTATCCAAAAGCACTGCAGACTCCACTACGAGACTGACAATACTCAATAACAAACAAAAAATATCCATGAAGAACTTTAACACATCCAAAATGTTATGCATTTCCACATACAAACCAAAGAGAATATAGGATTCATTAGGAAAAGTGAAAGAAAACACGTAGCAAACATTGGAGTGTTTTCATCTGATACAGTATTACTTAGTGAGATTTTGACCTTGAATATTTACCTTCAAAACATACAATATATTTAAACCATCAAACTAGTATCCATGAGCTAAGTAGTTGCCTTGTCTTACTGTTGTAATATTTCTATCTTCCTTCAAATCTGTACATTAAGCTATACACCCACAAGCTCACGACAAACTTGCACCAAACTGCAAGCAAAGATTCATTTTCTAATTCCTTATCTATTCATCATCATTTTGGGGTGCTGGATAAAGTTGATTTGTTTCTTAATGGAAAAGTCTTTTGAGCCACAGATATCAATTCAAATCATAAACACTTTTACCAAAAATCTCTGAACACTTTTACCAAAAATCTCTGAACATGCACAGCAAAAGAAACATATAAACTGGCTACAGATAATATGAAAATAAACTCATATAGTGAGCAAAAGCAGGTACATCCTCTGTCATAAGGAACAGAAAAATCTTCTCTCAAAGGTAGGAAAATATATATGTGGATTGTTACTATACCAGGATATATATCCTCATTAGTTTTTATTCAGCTGTTCTATCCAGCTCAGAATTGCTACTGACTCATTCAAAAATAAATGTGACAGTAGACACTGTCAAAAACCAGGCCAAACTCTGGGCAAAGACATGCTTGAAAGAACATCATTGTGTTAATATACACATAAAGAGAAATCTGTAACAACATGATAAAGAGAACTAGAATACTAGCAGTGAAAAAAAAGTCCTTCTCTTTTGGAGTAAAATATAAGGGATACAGAAGTCAAAATAAAGCAGATCAAGGTGACGCAAGAAGGCCAAAAGGACTGCAGAGTATAGTAACACCAACAACCAAGAGAAGGCAAACACAACTAGCCTAGAGAAAACTCAGATTACTATGTTAGGAAGAGATGCCATCAATTAATATTTCATTTCTTTGCCCAGTATGAGATGTGTGTACGGCATCTGTGAAAATGTTTCAGGCCACTAATTACTTCACAGTATTCCATTCCAACATATTGCTGTTGCTTAAAGATTCAGCTGAAGGGCTAGAATGGCTACAAGAAAGGACTTGCTGCATAATAAGGCAACACATAAAACAATACTCTGAGAAGGAAATATTACCATGAACATTTCTGTTTATGTAAAAGAGGTAAGGTAGCCTAGTCAGAACAGCGTGTGGCTGAGTTAAAAGCAGCCCCGGCAGTGGAAGCAGCTGTCACAAATGGGTAACAGCACTGCTTTAAGAAACCAGAGGGACGCTGCAACCCGATGCGTACTGAGCACAGGGCTTAAGGGGCCGCTGAAGCAGCAGATAAAGCTGATGTATTTGTTGTAAACTTTCCAGCATTGAGACTTTATTTGTCCGAGGCTGATACTGCCCCCGTGGGTGGAGAAGCCGAGGGGCCAGTCAACGTCACAGGCGGAGCAGGGATAAAGCGCAGCACGCGGCTGTGCCATAAGCAGAACCCCCCGAGCCCGGCTGCCCTGTGCAGCAGCAGGTTGCTGACAGCCCCTCCTCGGCAGCGCGGCGGCCACCACCGAGCCCTGCACCATGCCCCAGAACGTCATCCTCCCAGGACCCGCGCCCTGGGGTTTCAGGCTCTCGGGAGGAATAGATTTTAACCAGCCCTTAATCATTACCAGGGTAAGTATCTGGTCTATTTTCTATTACGTTCATTTATGTTTTTGCCCTTTACTTTTGAGTTCAATGATGCAGATGAAGCCTTAAGTAAATTAGAAAGGAGTTGTTACTTTTGAGAAGTTAGCTGGAAGCTAATAAGTTTTATTAAGCAACATATTTGTGGGATTACTTTATTGCTCAAAGAGTTTAAACTGCCTTTCTATTTATGCCTCAATAATTAAATTCCAGTGCCTCAGTACTAGGAAAACTGTGGTGTTGTAGCACCATTTCCCCATGCATTCAGATGGGAAAATAAGTTTTGAGCTTATTAAAGTCAGACCCCACTTCCATCATTTCTATAAGTAGCCAGGGTGACTACTGGGAGAAAAGACCTCTCTGCAGCTGCTCCTCCTATTGGGAGGTTTGTGCCTTGGGAACTCTTTGTGCCAACTTCAGAAGATTAACGCGACACCCACTTAAGCTTATCAAGAGCTGCGATTTGCCAGAAAAGGCAAGTGATCTGTGTCATTAATCTCTATCTACAGACACAGATCTAAAAGAAGGAATACATATTTTTATAAATTGTGTATTTTGAAAATTGTGTTTAAACACATCAGACACTAGAATTAAATTTCCTTATATTTTTGCTGCTTTTAAGTGCATCAGGCACACCCATATGGGGTGTATCATCTCCTCCTACCCTTCAAGAAAAAAAAAAAAAGCACTGCACTATGACTCAATATATACACTATGTCTGGTATTAAATAAACGCCAGGAGTCTTGAAGGATGGATAGCACTGGTGAGGCCTTGCAACAAGTATGCTTCTAAATAGGAGTCTGGGGCTGGTTAAGCAGCAACATTTCACACAACATAGAGCTACAAATTAGTTTCAATCAATTATTTACTCCAGATTTATATAAGCCTAACAGAACTCACCTTTTATTTTAAAAAGAAATAAAGCCAAATAGTATCATTCTTTTATGTAACCTCATGACAAATGTTAGTAGGACATAACAAAACCTTTGGAGAAACAGAAAAAAAAAAATCCCTCTGGATGTTTTTGGGGCCTTCGTTGCCTTTTATGGGCCTCCAAAGGAAAAGCACTTTCCATTATCTCTAACGAAAAATATTTTAGCAGTGTCTGGTTTGTATTTTCTCTGTGTTTAGATTAAGTCCAATGAAGTTTAAAACTGCACTAACAAAAGATGTTACTATAAATGTAACTTTCTAAAGAATAAGCAATTTTACAATTGACTCATACCTACCAAATGCCTCACAGGGCACGAACAGATGGCTTCTAATAAATTATGGCACTGCTTAATAAATCACATTTCATGTAAAACTATGAAATAATAAAACATTTTTATGAAAAGGAGCATGCTCAAGTTTCCTTTGTTGAAACGCAGGAAACTAAGAGAATTGTTGTTCAACATTAATATTTTTGTTGCTGTAACATACACCCAGAAGAAACCCCAGTAAGCATTAATGCAGGGGCTCCCAAGGGGTGGTACAGAATTCATACGCTCTGCTTTTTGGGGCCTTAGAGTTGTCTGAGAAACAGACAGCCCAACGGGACTGCAAGGAGACTGATCAAAAACCTACCCTTAATGAAACAGAATTATTTCAGTCTATTTTGACCAGAAGATAGGATTTTAGGTTAAATATTTAGATGAATTTAAGCTTAAATTCTAAGTCATATTGAATAAAGCAACATAGAAACTATTAAATTTTATAGAGTTTGGAAGGAATGGTAAAATCTGTTATGAACTCTAGATTTGCAAGTTCTGGTTTCAACATAAACATCTTAACATTCAACATCTTAATTTTACAGATTGTAATGAACATATTTACATTAATCCAACTTTATGTTCATCCACTTTCCCTGCAGATGTTCTTAATTCTCTTCCAAAGAAGTTTTACACATCTTTTAAAAATAACTTTATAGAGTGCATCTGTTTTCCAAGTTTCATAACAGATATTGCCCCAACACACATCCTTGTATTTATTCCTACAGTACAGCAAAAGAGACATCCTGTACAGCCCTGTGCCTTGCAGATAAAGGCTAGACCTGCCACAGCCCCCAACAAGACTTCTGTCTCGGGAAGCAGGGAGCAAGCACCATGGCCAGCACTATCCATATGGCGCTCACTGGGGCAGATCACTCTGCTCCCCAGAACGCAGGGCAAGTAGGGTCAGCACCTCCACCAAGAGGTTAAACAACTCAGCTCCCGAGTAGGGAAATGCAGATTCCTGCCCCCTTCCCTCTTTGCTGCCACCAAAAGGCCACCAATGTGCTGTCCCTGTAGTCAGTGGCAAGAGTAAGAAAATCTAAAGAATCGCACATTACTTCACAGTTTAGGTTCTGCTGGCAGCACAGCTATTTACTTTGTTAGGCAGATGCTGCTTCATGAGCCAGGGTCCTATCTCAATACCTTGCTGTAGTATGCCACAGACAGAGCAGATGGTTTGTTGTGTTGTGTAAAAAGTAATATATATTGATTCTAAGGGTCATTCAAGCAAGCTTAAGCTCGAGAAGCACTGAAGCATAGCTGCTTTTGCACTTTATATTTTGAACATGGGAGCATTAGCAGACGGGCACTCAGAAGCCAGGACTTCTCATGTCACAGGCACGTGCAAAATGACAACGCGCAAGGCAAAGGCAGGAGCCACTCCAGGTTACAGCAACAGGCAAGACTGTAACTCTGTCCCTTCGTTATTACAGCTGTGTAAGTGGTCTCGGGCTAGCTCATTTACACTCGCAGCTGTTAAAAGTCTGAGAAGCAGATAATTCCAGAGCCTCCAGATCTAGAATTTACAAGCAACTTCTCTAGTCCATACTCAAACAGATTGTTCAGGTACCTTAACACTACGTGATCTTTTTGGTGAATAGAAGGCAAAAGCCTACAATTGGCCACAAGCACCAACTCAGAAAGTTCCCTTAACTGACTTGGTAATAGCACATGCCCTGCAGTTTGATACAGGGAAAACAAATATCATCTCTATCTTTTTTTTTTTTTTTTTTTCCTCCTTTTTTTCCCCCCCTCTTTTTAAATGCTAACAGTCAGCGCTGACACCTGCATTAGCAATGCAGACCACTCCATTCAGCATAGCTGGGGTTCACAACATACTGAAGACACATTGGGCAGCTTAGCCCATATGATATTTCTTAGTCTTCTGAAACACTTTGTTGCTTTTAATCACTCAGACACTACTTGCTTTGACTTTCACAGACCACACAGTGAAATTAACTCTGTTCCATACATTTAAATTCACACATGGCAGGCTTTTATACAAAACAAAAACCAGCCAGCCAACCCCAAAAGTGCTGCTCCCTTAAGCCAGTAATCACACAAGGCTACTTCACACTGGGATCCATTTGCTTAACCATAAGCAGTTAGGGTTATTTTTAGATGCACCAACCTGTCCCCCTCTGCTGTTCCAGACAGGCTGAATTCCAGAAACTCTTGTGCTATGTCCATTCATTTCATGTTTTTGTCTTGGATGCTCAAGGTCACCTAAAACAGCAATAGGTGCTTACACTAGAGGATTGAATCCCACTCAAAAACCAATGGCTCGTTTAAACAATGAGACAGTAGAGGAAGTCAGATGATGCCAAGTAAAGATTTCTAGAACAGGCTTAACTAGCATTGAAGATCATGGCCTCTCTACAGTGGTTATTTCAGAACAGAAATAAAGTTTCACTTCAATTATTTTAACTGTGACATAGTAGATAAGCAACTACGTAATAAATAAATAAAAAGCACAGAGAGATAAGCTTAGGGCTCTTTCTGTAAATATCACCATTTTCATTATGTTTCCAAGAGGAATGGGACTTGGTACTTCCAGGAGCCCTGAATCTGGGATCAGTACTTGTAAAGAGCACAACGTAGCTTTGGTATTACCATAGCTATTACTCAAAAATAGAACACAAGAGACCAGAACAATGGGAAATACACTAA
Source organism: Nothoprocta pentlandii (assembly GCA_013398315.1). Taxonomy (NCBI): domain Eukaryota; kingdom Metazoa; phylum Chordata; class Aves; order Tinamiformes; family Tinamidae; genus Nothoprocta; species Nothoprocta pentlandii. Next base: position 2,681,009 of record VZSG01000031.1, read on the forward strand.
GTGCTGTTACAGTTCCTTTAGGTGCTGTAAAATCACAAGTAGCTTTCCATTGTGTGCAGTCAATAGGACATCACGCATGTGAACATTCAGTAGTGTAACTGCCCCAAGTGTGCTATTGTGTTAGCATACAAAGTTGTAAGGGAGAATTTACCTGCTTTGAACAAGTAAATTATCCAATAGAGACTAGGAAGGAACAAAGACAAGTTACAGTAAATACAGAAAACAGGCATAAACTATTAAATGCAAAAATGTGAAGGTAACTTTAATCTAGTTTGAAACTATGATGTATAAAGTATTTAAATGATGAGTTGAAAATTGAACTATAGAGAGACTAGCAAAATTATGAATTTGGTTTCTTATGAGTAGTCAGAGTTGTTCATAGTCCTGTCTTTCCCCACAATCCCACAGGAAACAGAGAAGTCTGGTAAAGTTCATTTTTTTTCTGTCAGGTTTTTATGTATGTATGGTGCTTAAGAAGTTTAAATTGATTTTTTTTTTTTCTCCAGATTACACCTGGAGGCAAGGCTTCAGCTGCCAACCTGTGCCCTGGTGACACTATCGTGGCTATCGATGGCCAAAGCACAGAAAACATGACGCATAACGATGCCCAAGAGAAAATCAAAGCAGCCGTCCACCAGCTTTGTTTGAAAATTGAGAGGTATGTATACATGAACATATCTGCTCACTACTGAGAGAAGATGTGACCTAGCTAAGCAATTATGCAAAGTAACTGTTCAAAATGGTTTAGAAAACCATGCAAAGCCTTTTAAATAACACATATCCAGATTCACTTCACCAGCTGCAGATGAGGCTAGAGTCCCTAGTCACTTGTTTCTTCAGGCACAGGAGCAGCTTCCCTTAGGCTTCCCTCACTACATATACTGCAAGTTCCACACCACCTACTGCTTCTACTGACTTCACAAACCCTACCTTGGTTTTCTGTGAACAAGTAACTCTTCAAATGCTTGTCAGCTAACACACCGAGAAGGGCCACAATCAAAACCTCAACCAGCCACCCGTGTGCATTTCCCTGTGAGCAAAGCTTCCTCACAGGAACAGGCAGAGCTACTAAGCATTATCTTCCCAGTTAAGGTAAACAACACCTCATCAGGCTTTCAGGACTTTTTTAAAGCACATTTCTATAGGAAAAATGCATTTCATCAAATAAAAGATTTGCAAAGCAACATACACAAAATCTCTTACTTACCACAATCCAGATATTTTTGCTTTTCTTCCTCTCCACTAAAGCCACCAAGAGAAACAACCTGCATCACTCCATTTCCTACTGGACTTTGCTCCACCTTTAATCTAAATCATCCATCATGCCTCCCAGCTGGCTCCAGCAAGCAACCAGCTCTGACCTATGGGAGGCCCTCAGTTAGCCATGGAATTTTATTACAACTGACCACCCTATTTCTTTCCAAATAAGAAATATTTCTTATATATAGAAAGAATAAAAATTCTTTCCAATTTTTTTTTTAAGGAGCATTATTTAATTACTAGAGCCCAGAGGTAGGTTCAGAAATCTCTATATTTGATTCCAGGTTCTATTGCAAGTTGATATATATCATTTAGCAACTCTCTCAGGAAAGAGTTTTCAAAGTAAGTAAGTATAACTCTGCATATGAAATGTTTGCATATTTAAAAATATTAAATATTGATACTTACATAACCAACAGCACTACTGTGAACACACTATACTACTTTTTATATTATTTTTTACATTTCACAAATAATTACATGAGTTTAAAATGAATTGCAAAACTTCCCACTGACAACAAAACCAAAATTGTAACTGACGTTACTCAAACTTAAAGAATCACCTGTGCTACTTCTATTGAATATACACTTTATAGGTAGAACTGCACTCCCCTTACTTTGAAAAGGAGACCCCAAATGAATGTTAGAATCACATAAAAAATCTTGTTTATTATTATTAATTTAATCACTTATTATTGTAAAGTACTGAGAAGTAATTAGTAACACCAGATAGTATTTCCTGATGTTTCTACATCATTAAAAATACACATTTTCCAATGTTAGTTAACTATAGTACACAATATATTTTGTCAAAGAATGTCTAAGCCTATGGAAAAAAACTGCCAATTTTCAAACTGCATTTTATTTTACTTTTTTTTTTTACTGCTCTCTTCTGTAGGACAGAAACTAAATTATGGTCTCCACAAGTATCAGAAGATGGCAAAGCACACCCCTTCAAGATAAACTTGGAAGCTGAACCACAGGTATGAATTCTTATAACTGAATTATCCATCTCAATTTGTTTTCTTTTCCCCACTCTAAATGATCTCACTCATAGTCATTAAAACTTTGGATAGCATTTCATCCACCATCTGCCAGTTTAAGCTAATGTGAGTCATAAAACATATTATATATACATTGTTTTACTTGATGTTTTTAATTTTTCTGAGGAAAAGAAAAAGAAAAATCTAACAAATCACACCACATTCTCATTTTTCTTTAAAACAAGATATATCACACAGTTTTGTTATGAAAATACCTCCTTTCATTCAAATATTATTTAAGTCACTTTGTCTCTTTTAGAGAATTCATCAGCATATTAGAAAGGTTTTCAAACTGGACTTTAGTGTCAAATTCTAAAGTTACGCGCCTATGACATCCCCAAATCTTGTTGATGTTAGTTAGAGAGAGGTCTATCACTGCTGCCTCTCTTCACATCCATGCATTCTGATATTACAGCACAACACTAAAAGTTATGAAAATGTATCCATGTTTTTTATAATAAAAGCTTATTCCCTTTATACGAGCTGGGCAAATCCAACAAACTTAAATTCTCCTCGCTCCTCAACCTCACATGCAGAGCCTTGCACAAAGCTCCCAGCAGCTTCTATATCGTGAGCAGACAGCAGCTTGGTAACAGCACCTGGAGCTTCACTCCTCTGCCATTCCTTCTTTAACCTCCAAGAGTGTTTGCTGTATTCTCAAGAGGGGTGGCAAGAGAGGCCAGGATCAAAGCAAGTATGTTAAAGTGTTTATTCGTGGTAGATTAACATAGCACCCTAGGTTAAATTTAATAGAGGATACTTTTTCAACAAATTCTGTGTAGTGAATAATCCCACCAATCTGTTCTCGCAGATACACTCCCAAACATGAATATGGCATTGCAATGCTCCAAATCTGCCTTTTCCTACCAATCTAAAAATCACTGTGATAAACAACAAGGCAAATTTCTGTAGAAATATATAGCCTTATATAAGCTCTAACTTTTTTCCTCCAGTAACAATCCAACATGGAACATGAGTTCCATGTTCCAGTTCTAGTATATAACCTAAATGCAGACTGAAATCCACTCCCAAAAGCTCCTCATGGAATTCTGCATTAAAAAATAGCCACCTAATTTTGTTAGTCTTTAGCAAACTACAATGTCATGGATACATGATAGGAAATAATAAACTGCTTGAAGTGTAACTGATGCATCATTTTCTATAGCAAAACAGTTTAGAAAGGATCTCAGTATAAATAGGAAGAGGAATTATATCTGTCTAAATGACACACTCTATGCCCGTTTTTAAAAGAACCCTTCATTATAACTTTAATAACTTGAACATAATAACTTTTTGTCAGTACAAAACAATGCTGCAATCTGTAGATTTTTTTTCCATTTACTATCTGTTTTTAACCTCATATGAAATGAATGAATTTGTTTCGATCACAGTAACTATCTAATTCATTTTCTTAGTCTTCAATTTGGTTGGTTGGTATGATTAAAGATTTGACCAAGGAAGCCACTATACTTTCCTTAGAGATATAAATATACTGTAAATAATATAAATATACATAGGGCAGTTAAGGTATAAACAAAAAATATTTCTATTATACAAAATAAACGTACACTATAGTACTGCTTACAATCAAGCTTTGAAAAACGAATGTACTAATTAGCTTTGAGGACCTTTCCCCTCTTCCAGAACAGCATTCAGAGATAAAATCCATCAGTGATGCAACACCTGCCGAATGTAAACATCCGGTACTGCCATGTCCATTAATCCCATGGCGATCAACATATGGTCCCTGCTGCATTCATACACAGCGGGCTGCTGCCTCAGACTGCTGGGGGCTAGAGTCATTCTAGTTCTGATACCTCTATCAATGAAAAAGGTATTTAGCCCTGCAAAAAGGACACCTGTCTGCTATAAAAAATTTAACAAATTAAATACTGAAATTCACGAATATTCCTGATTAAGAATTTGAATTGCATTCCTTTTTTTTTTTTTTTTGCTTAATTTTTGAACTAAAGGAGGAATTTTCATTGATTTTTATCACATCCAATAAACACAAGAGCTGGACTATTTTTGCTGCTGTATGTTCTGTCAGTCACATTTTATATGAATAGACAAACTAAAAAGAAAATAGAATTTAAGCCTAACTAACTGCAAATTCTTGTCTCACAATTTAAAACTGTAAACTTGCCACATGTCTTCTGTGCTGTTCATCTATCAAGAAATAAAAAAGGGATGAAAGGACAGTGTTCACAGTTGGTTTTGTTTTGTATCACACATTTACCTTGCATACATAAATTAACTTAAAATCCTTAGAGATTAATATTTTTCATAAAGCAGACCTGATGCTAAACTGTAGTAATCACCTTCATTTACTAATATCCTTGGTCAGCTGCGGCCCAGTTCTACCAGACAGAAACAAAGGACTGCAAGTGAAATCATTGTGCTCGTTTACCCAACTGCTGCTTCTGTATTCTGTGCTAGTGCACTGCTGCTAAACATCTCCATTTAGTAGAAGTGCTTTTGCTGTTTGCATTTTCTGGTTGCACATCCTATATAACCACGACTTTTCTGTGGTCTCTTAAAAAAAAAGTATTTCTGAAACTGTTGTTTTAAATGAAAGCATAAGGCGTGAATCACATTCAGGATTTCACAGCTGTTTTTTCAATTGTTCACCAAAACTTTGAATAGAGACTTGATCTTGTCTGAAAAAGGAAATAAAGCTTTGAGGAGTTAATAAAAACCTGCAGATGTCAAAAATATGTGCACATTTGTCTAATCTTACTATCTTTTATTCTGAGGATTTGAGTATTCAAATTTATATATCTTTTTTTTTTTTTTTGCTGTAACAACCACAGAATCTGCTCAGCAGGTGACGGTACCGTTCCTCTCACAGGCTGTACCATTGTGGATTAGTGACCTTATCAGCTAAGGTCCAGCTAAGCTAAGGTGTCTGTCCCCAATGTGCCCAACATGAGAATATGTTAATACGGACAAAACTCTTGCCTGTCATCAATGAAGAAGATAGGAAGCTATCTGAAATGACATTGGAGACTTTCTTTCCAGATCTGATCTCTACACATTCCCCAACTGGAGGAAATGATCTGGACCAATAATAAATAAAACCAGAGGGGGGGAAAAAATAGGCAGAATTTTTTCCCATTTATCCATTTCTGGGTTTATTTTTTTACAATGATCTTTATATTATCATTGAATTATGCAGCATCACAATTCTTAATGCATAGATAAACCTCAAAGTACTTAATCACTTCAGAAAGATGGCATCAATCTGAAGTCTGTTCAAGACTACTGCTGCTAAATGTCCATCAACGTATGACAAAACAGCGGAAACAGAACCATAGAGGGAAGCAATTAAGCTAATTATATATGAAATGTTTCTGCAAGAATAAACTACTAAGCAGTGTTCCTACAACAGGTTCTTACAGTATTCATCTCTTAAATTTCCTGCTAAATTACTAAAATTTGTTTACAAATACAGAAGGCCTTTTTTTTTTTGTCCTGAGGCTGAAACATAATAATTTCTGAATGCATATGGCTTACGTAGCATATAGAAAATCAATAGAAAAAGTATAGTATGCTTGCACCAGTTCAAATATAACAGAGTTGCAAAGGTAGAAAAATGCAGAGATTAACAGAGATTAACTGATATTGTCAGTTTTACTCATTGCCAGCTTTGGTGTGCATTGTAGCTTTGTGTATTTTGTCTGCCTATTGTGTACAGGAATTCAAGCCTATTGGTACAGCTCACAACAGAAGGGCCCAGCCTTTTGTTGCAGCAGCAAATATTGATGACAAAAGACAGGTAGTGAGCTCCTCCTATAATTCTCCAATTGGGCTCTATTCATCGGGCAATATACAAGATGCGCTTCACGGACAACTGAGGGGGCTCATATCTCCCAAGTGAGTACTGGTGTTTACTTATATTACATGCTCATTTGTGCTAATAGCATTGTTTTGTTTTCAGTTAAAAAGTCCAGCTCTTGCTGTTTGCTGATAATCAGGGGCTAATCGAGTCTCCAAATCTGGTGATCAATGAAGATTTTTTTTTCCAACACTGAAAATGATACATTCAGCTGTGTGGTAGCAGCTCTTCAGGTAGCTAAAATTTGCTCTCTGAACTAGGCTGCAAAACTATGTTTCACACTTCCCTCTTACACTTGGAGTCTCTAAATACCAAAGTGACTATATTTTGAGGCCAGGAATGTAAAAAATAAACATGATTACTTCATGTTTTCTATTTTCCAAATTTGGAAACTAGTTTTTGTCTAGAAATAAGCATTTATATAGACTGAAGGAAGTTATTTTAATCCTCTTTTCTTTTCAGGATATGAACTACTTTGAACACAAGCACAATACTCGGCCCAAACCTTTCATAGTCTCAGGCCGAAGCAGGTTATAAGCTCTGAGTGCTGTGTTGGTTTTGGATGCATGGTGTTACTTTTTTAACGGATACTCACACGTCATATTAATAAAGAATATGGATGCATTTGAAATCAGCTTGTAGTACTATATAATGAAATCCTGAAGTCCTAATGAAGAAAATTGTTGATTTGCAGAGATCAGGCTTGAAATTCAAAACTCTCTTTCCAAAAGAAACCAGGTCCTGATTCTAATCTCATTTATACTGATACAAGTCTGAAATAAATTGATTCATTTTACAGTACAGTGCAGCACTGGATATTACATATTTAGAAAACTATGGAACTAAAAATTCTTCTGTCCAAGTGGGAATATAGATAATTTGTTAATATGCTAAACAAAAGATTAGCTGGTTACATCAGTTATCATCTAACTATGCAGAGGTTGCCAAGTTTACTCTTCAGCGGGCTCCTTTGTTCAGACAGCAAGGTGATGCAGGCCTAAAATAGCAGTACTACCTGATGCCACAGGTATGCAAAGTTCTCAAATGAAGAAAATCTTACACACTTATGCCCATCTCTTTAGTGTAATTTTCCTCTTTCGTAACTGGGAGTGAAATACCTTACATAGTGATATTTTTAAAGTCTTAGAGGGGAAAATAATGCAATCTCTATGGCTGAAAAGGCAAGCAGGCTCAACAGTGCTCGAGTGATCCAATATATTAAGATGGTATCTTTTATCTTTTCTAGCAATTGCGGTTTTCACTCGGGGGTTCAGTGCTCTGCAAGTCATGATGAAGGTTCCAAATGTCTGAAGTTGTTACACTAATTTAAGTCTGATGAACTGGTTCAAAAAATCAGGATGATAATTGATTTTCATGTACAATGGACAATCTCACACAGAGTTTTTGTGAAATGTATTACATGTTTCAAGCACCAGTGTGATAAAGAGACTCTTAACAGCTGCGTAGGGTCTCCATCTGTTGAGAAGAATTAACAGTGCAGTTTCTCAGTGGAGAAAGAGCACCCGTGTCTCCTTGCAGCCTGATTATGACACATGTCCTCTAACTTGGGGTGACAGCTACAGGTACTGACTTGCATTTTGGACCATTAAGTACAAATGGGTAGGTCAACACCTAATGCCTCTTTTAGGTGCACAGTATTTCAATGAAAATATGTAAATAGACGATCACTTTCCAGTAGTGAAAAAATGGCAAAAGGTTACCTGACAGAAGTGCAGAAACTTTCAGAACCTTAGTTAGGTGTGCTCTACAAGGTGCTCTGACACTGGAAAAATCTGTATTTAGGAGTTCCCACATCTCCAAGGAAGAACATTAAATCTGCAAAGCTGTAGTTGTCACTCTTTGCCCATTCTCTTTTCACCTGCCTGCCTTTTTGTATATCCTCTGTTAAAGACAGTAGAAAACAAACCTCCACCTTGACTAAATGTCTCTGTAGGACAGCCGAGGCCAGATGAAAATAAGATTTTCACTAAACGAAGACCTTATAATGGACATTGGGACTGAGCTAACAGAGTTGGTATTAGTGACAATTTTAGATTTTATTCTGCCAAAAGTATGTGGCAGTTTTATACATTATTATATCCTATTTATACCCTACTCTGCTTAACATTGCTTGGCTGCTGACCACAGCGGTTATGCCTTTTCTATTTTTTTCCTACTATTTTCCACTTACTAACACTATCGGCACTGACAAAACTTATTTTACTGGATCTAAGGGTGGTCTTCATTTTAGAAAAAAAAAAAGCCTATATATGTGCAAATTGCTCTGTGTTATCTTTTTAGCTGGCGTATGCTTGGTGAAGAAATAGAACTGTATGCTTGGTTTACGATCTGGTTGTCTTTTCTAGAATTAACTTTCTTTTGATCTATCTTTGATGTCAGAGGATGTATTTCCCTCTACATTTTTGAGAAAGTGGTTCTACACAAATTCCCTGGTGAATCAAAGGGAGAACTTGATTCCCCTGAGTGGGAGTCTACTCAGAAGGACTATTGGGAAGTGATCATACTGTATTATCAAAGTGTATAATATAGGATTCTCCCTGGTTTACACGGTACCGATTACCTTGGGAAGAACCAACTGCAACCATAGTATGCAGGTTGGAGCAAAAAGGTTAAGTCATATATCATCCTGTAACTCTGAATATGGCTGTATAAAGGCTGCTTTATGCACTTTTATAGTTACAGGAAACAAATATCTCTGAATGAAGAAAGTCTCTGAGATGCTGTAGAGTCAAGTGTTCAAAACAGTAACACTGAAAAAGACTTTGATCTTCATGGAGGGTCATAACATTATTTTATGAGTTCTTTTTTGGAAATATTAAATTGGTGTAGTAACTTCAGTATGTAGGGTAACGTTGCTATTTTTCTAAAAGGGTACATCCTTTTTTATATATAAAATGCTTAAAAATATTGAGGTATCAACTTCAAAAGCCTTCAAAAGACCTTAGAAAGATCTGCCCAAAATGAGTTCTCTAATTACATTCACTGTTCTTGTGAAGAGCCACTTTTCATTCTATTGGAAACACTGTAATTTAGGAACGCAAAAGTATGACTGTTTATTCTAACATTTTCTTTTTATAAATTCAACAAATACTTAAAACAACAAATACTTTAAAATTCTAAACAAATTGTTAAGCTAACTTTACAAGATTAAGAAATACTTTACTGTGAATTTTAAGAAATCTAGTAAAAGTCAAACACATAATTTTGCACTACTTTTTAGAAGCCTCTTCAACTATGCACTGAGATGGCTTGTTAGGTACAGGACTGGTATGTTTAGGATTCTAGTACCGCATATGTTTATTGTCACTGGTACAGACAACTCACATAAACTCATTTTTCCCACTGGGATATGTTAAGAATTACTCATCTAGAACAAAGAGCTTTGGAGAGAATTAATTAACCCTCCAAGGAAATCTAGCACTAAAAGTACAACATAATCTTCTCTTCTGAATTGTCTTTGATAAAATACATACCAGAATTTTAAGGAATCATTTATAATTGACACTGATACTTTTTACAAGAAAGTACTTTTAGTGAATAAACATACTTTTGCTTTTCTCTGTTTTGTACACTTTTGCTCTTTCTCTGTTCTGTAGTGTGTGTATGTTTTCAGCTTTGTTAACATCACCATCTTCCTTTCCTCTCCTCTCTCTTGTGTATAACCGGGTATGCGCTGCACCCGGCTCGGTAACCTGCCTATTAACCCAGTGGATGCAGCACTCCTTCGGGGATTGACTGTGGCAGTGGGCGCAGCACCCCCTCCTCCATTAGCACTGTTAGCTCCATCTGCCCCACGGAGCTGAAAGCCGTGTCTAAGATGGCCCCTAACATTCCCCTGGAAATGGAGCTTCCCGGTGTCAAGATTGTACATGCCCAGTTTAACACACCTATGCAGTTGTACTCAGATGACAATATCATGGAAACACTGCAAGGCCAAGTTTCTACAGCTCTGGGGGAAACACCCATAATGAGGTAATTGGAGCAGTATGTTTCATAGTTATGAATATGGAAATTTAAAACATACAGAAATTTGTGAGCTTTAATAATACTACACTGGTTCTAGGAGAATGTATAAAAGGATTACAGAGAAGCTTTTTTTTTTCTTTTTGCATTAAAATACAAATAATTCATGATTTTTTTAACCCAAAGTATTTAAGGAGTCTTTCAGTATTTACCAATAAATACTTCATATGCTATAACCTTGTATTTGTAGCTAATTATAGAAGCTGACGGTACTATCTGCACTGTCAGCTAACTGACCACTCCAAATCAAGACTCTGATTCCCCCCTCAAATTTACAACTATTTATTATTCTTACCATAATCAGTAATTATTTAACAACAATTTAATGACTTATTAATAAGAAAAATAATAGCATTAACTCCAAAGGATTTGAACTGTTGAAATGTAAGTTATGAATCTCTGAAAATCTTGTAGAGGTTAATAGTATCCTAGTTACTTATTTAACAATGATGCAGGACAACTCATTCCATACCACTAGTTCTTATGCAAAAGGAGCCATTATTAATTTTCTAGTATGACTAATTGATCTCTGTAATAGTCAAAAGCTGACTTATGAATTTTGTCCACTGCAATAGGTAATGTAGGAAGATAAAGTGCAGATAAAGATGAAGATCAGACAAAACAAAACTCTAAAACTCTAATCCTTCTTTTTTTTTTCAAAGCACTGTTCACATTCCTTTAACTTTTGCATCGTCTTTTCTGTTTTACAAAAGTATTTACGTTAATAATTTATAATATAAATGATATAAACTAAAGCTAACTAATAATAGTTTAAATAAGAAGTATTAATCACTGGCACCTCAATAAAGAAGTATTAATCACTGGCACCAGAGAGTCTTCTTCAGCACCTTGCAGATTTGGTCTGTTACTAACCATAAAAATCAATATTACATTGAAGCAGATAAGTTTATGCAGATCTCATGAAAACAGTGCTGAACTTCATGAAATATTTGCAGTGATTATATTACTCTATTGCGTGATTATTTATCCTCAATCATAAAAATTAAAAATCCAACTTGCATTTTCTTTATTCTGAAATAAAGTTTGGAGGCCAGAGTAATCAGATTTCACAAACATCTATGATATTCACAGTTAATAATTCACTCTGTATAGCTCTGAAATGTTTCTTTTGTTTTGGGTTTCCTCTTCATTACTTATGAACTTTGAAATGTTATTTCAAACCCTGTCTGATAAGTTCTTTTGCTTTAGGAACATAATCTTATATTGCTTATTAGTTTAGTTTTTAGAAGAATATTGGTATTTTAAAGAGAAAACTTCTATAGATTACAAGCTTGTAATGACAGAAGCTAATAGTGTTTACTTCACCTGTTTCAAAATGGCTCAGAGAAATCTGGTTAGTAATGAAGATGAAAGCAATTAACACAACCAAGAGTGGTCATAACCTAGCTGCCAAACTCCTGATGCTATTACTGTGTCATGTTAGTCTGGATACGACCTTGAAAAAAAAAAAGCCATGAAAGCCAAAAGCCAGTGTATTTTGACCTTTCTAATTAGTCTCTGTGGCAGTAAGAAGTTTACAGATGGTTTGTGTTCAGGTATTCCATCAGTACATGTAGTCACCTTCTCTTCACCTCAACTACTCAAAATATTATTGTTATTATTTTAAACATGTAACAGTTTAATGTACCATGAAACATTCTTCATAAAGCTTGTGAATAATAAGCTCAGGAGTCAATGGAAATTCAACCATGAAGTCAAGTAAGTACTAACTATCTTAGTCAGATAATCTCTGTATTAACTAGTGATTGAACCAAATTGGCGATAGAACCAGAAGTGAGAACACCATCATGATACTCTCCCAAAAGATTCATTTCTTTAGATTTTGGCTGATCCCATGTAAAGCTATGAGCTTTGATTTTAACAATGTTGCTGAGGTTAACTGCTGCAAAAATGGATTTTTGAATACCACAGAATAGCACAAAAGACCAACTGGTAGTGCAGCAGCTGATCACAGGAATGCAACCACTTAGAGGTTTAGCAACAGGCCATGGCATATTTCAAGCAGCCATTAGAGCCAGAACAGCAATTATGGAAATACTGTCTCGGGTTTGTAAGTTTATCTTTGTTAGAATTCCAACACTACCTATTTGCAGTGCATTTGATCACAAGAGGACTATACAAGGAATGCTATGGCAGGGAAAAATGTCTTTCAGTAGTTCTAGAAACTGATTGTCTTGTTTACTGAAATCATATTCTGTGTCTGGTACAGCTAACTGCTTTAAAGTTATGTTTGATAATTGTTTTATTTGCTGTTTCTCCTTATGATGTAGCGACCCAGCTCCCACCTCAATACCTCAGTCTGACGTGTACAGGATGCTGCATGGTGGCCAGGAGGAGCCCAGTCAACCTCGCCAGTCTGGCTCTTTTAAAGTGCTGCAGAATTTAGTCTCCGAAGAAGGTGATTATGTTCAAAGCATTATTAGTATGCGTGTGGGAAAAGAGAGTCTGAAAAGAAAACAAGAGAGATGAGAGCTGTAAAAAATTCTGAAAGCCTAAGTCTATGGTAGATAATACACCAGACTCCTAATTTTCTCCCCTTGTTCTCATAGCTATCGATGTCCTGTGGGAATAAAATGGAGGCATTAAAAACATTTTCAGAATCCCTTCTCACATTTTAGCACTGTTAATATGTAAAGCTGATTTAAACCTAATCATAGCAACAAGCTGTAAATACCCATGATACGAGGGAGAGGAAAAAAAAAAAGTTATCTCCCACATCCAGGAAAAGAGAAATTTAAACTAGATCCCGAGATCTAGTTTCACACATCCCCTTTTCATTCTAAATAATATTTTTTTTTATTCTAAATAATAATTGAAGACAGTAAAACCATTTACAGTCACGATTCTTTCAAATTATGAGGATTTTGAAAATCATTAGGAACATTATTAAAGGCTACAAGTTTGTTTAATTTATAATGAGTAGAAATAATAATATAAATAAAATTAACCTAAAAAGATTTTGCATCTTTTTACCAGAGAAGAGGTAAATGCATCTATTTCTTTATACATATATTTCTGTGAGATTTTGTTTCACGTTTTCTTATTTTTTGCTATAATGTTATATTCATATCATGTCACTAATCTGATATACATTGCACAAGTTTCTGTAATCTGAATTTACTGTCTGGTTAGTTACCCAAATAAGAATTAACCTTTTCAGCAATAGAACTTAACTGATGTGCTATGTTACAATCAAATCCTTCTCTTTCTTTTGTTATACCAAAGGCCTACTGTAGATAAGTAGCTAGTTAGAAGATGTCCATAAGGCAGCATTGAAGGAGGAAGGCAGATTGGTCATGGAGAGTTTTTTAATTCCTGCTTTTTTGGTACAGCTACAAAATCTTCTTTGCAGATCCAAAGGCATGGGATCTATGCTACTAAACTTACACAGAGTAACTTTATTGTTAGTTGATATAAATGAAAGCCTATAACTAAAATCAGAATTAAATATTTCCAAAATGTTTTGCTTCTCAGATGGACGTCCCATGGGTACAAGAAGTGTGAAAGCACCTGTAACAAAGATACCTACTGGCACTGCAAGTGCCCAGAAAGTGCCACTGTGTGACAAATGTGGAAATGGCATTCTGTAAGTTGCTCCTTTTTAGTTATAAAAATCTCAAGTTTAAGCACTTATTTTAAAAAAACACCACCACAAACTGAACGAATATTTTCCAAGTGATGATCTCAGTCTAGCTGAAAAATGCTTCTGGAGAACAGAGACATTAGAACAATTCTAATGTAATATGTTCATAAGCACGAACCTTAGACATTAATGCAGATAAGTCAATCCCAGTGATGGACCATAAAAGCTTCAGTTAAGATGCTTCAGGACCTTTTGCAAGTCAGTTTAACAGAGAGAATGAAACCAGCAGTTACTTTTACTAAATTTGTAATATATATAATATATATGTAACATGCAGTTACATGCATTCTCAAAATTGCTGAATAGCATAAAGTATCCTTCTAACAATCTAATGAGAGTTTCTAGGATGCTTTCTGAGCCTACTTTGAACCTACAGATAATGAGCTCAGACCACAGTAAGTAAATGTTTTTTAAACTTGTTTTGTCACCTTTTGATTTTTTTAGACCATTCTTTCTGTGTTATTACTGAGATTTGGCTTTCCAACGAACTATGGAGCTCTCAAAATATTTATGGCATTTTATATCGCACTTATTCAAAATCAATTTTTAGCTTCCAAATATATTTGCAGCAGTTCACAAACCACCAGATGAATTACCTAAAGGCCTTAACATAACCACCTAGAACTTATATTTTCTCATACTGCAGTTTCTTCTCACTTAAAATTCCAATGAATTTATTTTTATTTTTTCTTTTCTTATTCTTTCCAAATAGAGGGACAGTGGTGAAGGCTCGTGATAAGTACCGGCACCCAGAATGTTTTGTTTGCTCTGACTGCAATCTGAACCTGAAACAAAAGGGCTACTTCTTTGTGGAGGGACAACTATACTGTGAAGCTCATGCACGAGCTCGCATGCGACCACCGGAGGGATATGAAGCAGTTACTGTTTACCCAAAATGCTAGTCTTACATTAACACACAAATCTATGCATGCACACAAGAAGTCGTTAACAGCTTAGAACAGCAATCCACTGTCAGGACTTCTGTCTGAATCCAAATCAATAGCTTTAAAACTTTTTCTTATGGCATTCAGAGTAAGATGGAAGTCTATTAACCAGCAGTAGTATAATTATACCAGTAAAATTCTGCTAAAGTATTATCTTTAGAGAGGACAATATAATTCAATGGAATGTTAACTGCAAGAGCCCTGGTAACAGCTGTATTGAAACAGCTGAGGTCTTAAATAATTACTATGGTACATACATAAGTAAAGAAGACATTATTTTTAACATAAATGATATATCTGTGTAAACATCACAACCATTAAAGGCCTCACTGGGTTACAGGCTGGGCCCTACCAAATAAAGACACCTGACAGATCATTAGGAAAGCAGCTATTTTACCAGAAGAGAACAAAACCAGTTGGTCATGTCTGCAACAAACATCTATCATTCAATTATTATTAGTGTGCCAAATATAGACTTTGCTTACCTTGCTTTGGATTTGGGGTTTATTTACTTAATTTTCTGATGCAAGAAATGTAATAAGGAACTACTTGATACAATAAAAGGGCTAGTATAATAAAAACCTCTAGTAAAAAGCAAAATAGAACTTCTATGTTATTTTAATGATTTGCAAAATGCAATGAAATCAGCTTTCACTTCACTTAGCAGAAAGTTGTTGAGGCACACGCACCCATTAACTGTTCATGGAAAACAATTTGTTCTCTAAATTAAGAATGAAAGTAAATGTAAAAGCTTTTCTGTGGGAAATGGTAGTTTTTGCCTCTGAATCATTCAATTCTCATAATAAAAATGCTAAATTAAAACTTAAGCAAATCTACTAAGTTTTATATCAAGTGTACAAGATTAATAGATTAGTTATGAACAACTTCAGTGGCAAGCAATCATACATCATTTTCCCATTCTAAAATATAAGAAGCTTAAAATGTAAGAAAACCATGAAACCAAAATAAGAAGCTGTATATACCTTAAATTTATTCTAAAGAATCAGATGCTTCCCAAAGCCGCAAATACAATGTCTACATAGTCAACATTTTCAAGTTGCATTAAAGTACTATTCCAGGATTAAGTCATTTTAAAAACGTGTGTATCACTGCATATACGTCTGCATAATAAAAGCATATAGTGATGCACCTTTATGTAATTCTGTTCCTCACACATCAAGGAGGCTATATGTAGTATTTATAGTTTTCTACTGATAAAGTCCATAAAATAAATCTGAAAAACCTTTTGAGGGTAAGAATGCACATAATGCACATAATGTCTATTTTTACAAACCTGAAACATCATTGGTGTTTTAAAGTAATTGCTTAATGTTCATTTCTTTGTGGAGTGACTGAAGGTAAAAAATAAATCTACTACATATGATTAAGATTCTGGGTTGTTTTTTTTTTCCTTTTGGTATGAGAAATGAGCAAGTGTGAGTGTCAAGTGATTTAACAATAATAGAAGTTTGGCATATTCAGCATCTGAGTATGCCTCAGATGTATCAAAACCTCTGGCATGAATGAAACACAATTTTAATATTAAGCATTTCAATACATAACCTGGGCTTACTTAGCTTCTAAAACTGAATGTGATTATGTGATATAAAAACTGAAAAACAGAAATTGCCTGTCTCTAACAGACCAAGCACACTCTCAGAAATATAGCTACAAAAACTGTCAGGTTAAAAGAAAGTCACAGAATACGACCTGATGCCAAATCTTTGAGGAAGTTCAGTTTTCATTGCATCATGATATGGTGCTATTTTAAGAGGCTGGAGGACTTTAACAGAACGAGAGAGTAAGCATATCTAATTGCAAGTATCAAACCAATGTGAAAGCCTTTAAACCAGTATACAGAAAAAAAAAAGATTTTCAATTTATGCAAATTATAAAATCCTTGGTCCTGATAGAGGATAAAAACAAGAAATTTTATCCTGCAGTCTTTTCAGTCTGGGGAAATGAAAGATACAGGAACTCTCATGTTCAAGGCCACATTTTTATCTCACCAGGGCGTCAGTAGTTCCCAGAACAATTTCTTTACAAAGTGTCCAGCTAAAGAACTGTTCACTTTATCCACTGGCTTAAGAAGGGCATAGTCAGTAAATCCTGATAGCTTAATGCTACAATGTCACACAGCTATATCCAGATTTCTTATAAATATATACATATATATACACACACACACACACACAAGCTGTAGAGAGCTATGGCATTTATTTTTAGGTGGAGAGAAAGATACTAAGTATGATTTCACATGCTTGTTATCCATACTCTTCAGATGTCGATCAACAGGTGTGAAATAGCAGGGCTATTCTGGGAGAATTGAAAAAACTTATATGAAGCAGTAATTCTGCTTCACCAAAACTGTGTCTGAAGGTATATGGATTAATGAAAGGTTGTTTTTGCATCTTCTAAGGCAAATGCTTTTGCTCTCAGTTAAAACTCAAGTATTATCAACAATTTGAAATCTAAAAACTTTTTAAAAGTAGTTAAAAGAAACTATGCAGTTCCACTTGCTCCATAACTTTTAAAATTTTCTATTATATATGCAAGCATATGCTACAACTAACCATACATAGGCACAAGCTATGTGAGTGCACAAGCTGGTGTCCGTTAGGATGAAATGGAGCTGGAACAAGCTCTCAAGGCACACAGGTAGTGCACACCGATTGCTACTGGGAACTCAGACCACTGAATCAAACCAGAGCTAAATAACCTCCCTATAATGCAGACATCAGGTCCTCAGTACTCAGGTCCTACTGCAACACACTGCCCGCCTGAGGTTTTTCTTGTCACTTTTATAAATTAAAAGATTCCTAACTGAAATGAAATTACTGATCATGATTAAAACTAGAGATAGATCCAGTCTGCAGAAGATGGAAGAAAACTTCAGACATTACAAGATTCAGAGAAGTTTGGTCAAGACTTTTGTTTCAAATTTCTAGGAACAATATAAAAGGAAACAAGCATACAGTTAGATACAGATCTGATTTGCATGTAAAATATAGCTGCTGGATTTAAAGTCTGCCTTAAGGGGGCTTCTTTAACCCTCAGCACTGCTATACTTCAACTAAGACTAAAATAGATACATTTCTGGTTTTAAAGTATGTAAATTTAAACATGCTTTCTAAGAGTTGTTGGGGAATATGTTAAAACCTTCACATATGAGACACTTAAGACTTTTGATTTGACCTTACAATTATTTTCAAGGATTAAACCTCATTCTTCTGTTTGCAGGACTTCTGTGCTGTTCAAGTATCACTGCTCTGGACCTCTTGCACCTTTTCTTAGAGCAAGAGGATTCAAAACTATAACCACCTGCAATGTATAAGATGGAAAGTGTAATTGTTTCAAAGTCAGATTCTTCCCTAAGATCTACCTTATATCACTTCATTATTTAGAAGAAAAGTGTGTATTACAAGAGTACTCAAAAATGGCCCCCCTGCGCCTGGCATTATATAAAAATACAAAATAATCGCTCCCCCACAGCTTAAAATGCAGACAAAGCAGGCAAGGCAGTTTCAGTACAGAAGGGAAAATACACAATAAAATGGTGAACAACATGAACATTTAAAAACACCGTGTTCTTTTGCTTTTTCCTGATAGAAAGTGGTGAGGTGATGTTGAAATAAAAGAGCTATAAGAGTTACCAAGTGAGAGAAAGGCATAAATACCATGGAAAGCATTCAGCACAAAGAAAGAACACACCAAGTACTCGTTACTAGTGGTACACTAAGACTCCAGCATGTAAAGTCCTTATATCAGCTGATCATGCTGTTGGCTCGTCCCTAACAATTTGTCCTTTCCCTAAACTCCAATAAACTGGAAAAACAAGAGACTTTGCAGAGGCCCTTATTCTACTAACAGAACTAGTTCTTTACACTTCTATTTGACATGTTTGTCAAAAGTTTGACTATAATGCAATATAATCACAGTCTTGGGGATTTAGCGAAGACTCTTTGACGGTAATACAGGATTATATCTATAAGAATGTTCACTTATTTCTTCTCTGCCTCATAATGCATGTACCCTTTCCTATTTTCACTATGATTTGTTATGAGATCCTTCTCTTTGCATGCATATAGCACATAACTCTGTTAAACTGCCTCTTATGTATGCATAGCCCACTCACTGCCTAATAACAAGTGACCTTCCTAAATCACGAACTACTCTCTTCTCTGACACAGTATGGAAGACAACCATTTCAGAGATGATGCACAAGAGCAGTGAGATACAGTGCCATCTTTTCTTACAGGTACACACCAGAAGCTAATGAGATAAAATCCCTTTATCAAGCACAGCGTCTGAATGCCCTCATGACACAAAGGCTGTTCTCCAAAAGTCACACCTGAACACAGATGCTTTTTTTGATGTCTGTTACCATAAAATAGTATCAGCTACTGCACTCCCCTAGGCAAAAGCCAGGACTGACTAAAGTATGTTTAACAGTGCCAGCATCCAGGTAAATAATGAGTTGTCAAGTCAGGTTGCAGTATTGCACTGGATATTGTTACAGTTTGCCAAAAATTTATTAAATTTCATGGAAACAATCCTTCCTCCTAAATGCTTGAAAGAGTTCAGACTCCTGTCCTCTACACACTAGGAAAAAAAAACAATATAGTAATCTGGAAGTCAAACAATTGATCTCTTTCTCTCAACTCTAAGGTCAGACAACATTCCTAACTGTCTGACCTTTTATCTTAGTCCTTGTACCAAAAGTAGAGGCTACTGGACACGTTGTAGAAATGAATTAGTAAAGTCCTAACGTGGACAATGTGGTAGATTCATTCATACACATAAAATTCAGCAAGCTTGCCACCAAAATCTAGTGGCAAACTTTTTTTTTTTTTTAACTCTCTTTTTTAGTGCCATTACTATCATGATAAGTGGATTTATCTTAAACAACCCTGACCTTGATACTTCGGTCCACTCTGAAAGACATCAGTTTAAGTGCATTTGAGAGTAGCTCTGACTCACACGCTGCTTCTCAGGTTACTGGCCCACTAACTAACATCTTCAAATCTTTAATGTAGTCTAGCTCTGTGGTCAGCCCATCAGAGAGAATGCCTCACATTCTCAAACACTTACCGTTACAATGTTTTAATAAACCTGCCTAGGTTGCACCTGTTCAAAGGTTTGTGGAATGAGTCCACTCATCATCTGACAATAATCAAGAGGTGACAGCTGCACTTGTAGCTGATTCTAATATTTCTATCGTATTTAAGGGCTCTGACAAATTTAATCAGCTGTTCACATTTAACACAGATTTCCTGAAGAAGCTCATGGCACTATTAAGTTGTAGGACATACAGTATTAAGGCAGGTTGGTCTCAAACACCACAATGATGAGGACACTGAACACTGCAGTGTTTCAAGACAGATTTTCTTTTTTTAACAAAAGCAATCAGTGAACATTTTTGGTGACTGTAAGGCTTGCTTTAAGATAGGTGCAATCAGTGTCAGATTTTAGTTAAGGAAAGTACTAGCAATCCCTGGCAATCCTTGAACACTCCTATTCAAAGAATAATACCTAATGTTTCTCTAAAGCTTTTCATGAGATGGTATTTGAGTAATGAGTAATTTGTAAAGTAAGTATTTTTCAGTATCTTTAATGAGGGGGAGTGTGTTCAGCAACAGCTTTTGAAAAGACACCTTTTTTTTTTTTTTTTCTATATGTTAACCACTAATCATACCTGCTTTTTGGAATCATCAGTCAGAAGAATAGAAGGGAAAAGCATAGTTCCAATCAGGTCTTTAAGAAGTAACAATATACTTTCATCTTAGAGAATGCCAACTCAAAATGACTACCTGTAAGACGTAAGAGAAAAATTCTTAAAAGGAAGTGAGCATAGGATTCACACTCAGTGTTTCCCCGTCCCTCTCACAAAGGAGAGGGTTTTCAGCCAGTGTAGTTCACCTACCCCTCTTTCCCTGCAATCTGACCAGTGAGATACATATTTGTGTCGTATGATTCATTTTTCCCAGCAAAGTCTTTAACGTGACACTAGGCATCACATTTACCCATGACAGCATGTCCCACCTTAAAAGGATCACTGGCCCTGAGCTCTTAAAGCAAACAGCAGTGGAGAAGGCGAACAGGTCACCGCAGGTATCACCTACTGTGGTCCGCCCAGTCCCATTTGGAAATGAAGGCCAAGACCCTCCTCTGCACACATTAACCTCCATCACCTATACAGAGAACCAGAGTCTGTGCAAAGCCAGTTAAATATTGTCCCTGTTTGCTGCCTTAGTTCTTTTTGCTCTTGTCTATACAGGTTGGGATGCTTTCCAACCTTCATTTTTACAATTACATTGAGTCTTCTTCTACCAGGCTTATCATATTTGATCACCACTAAAATTTGATACTGAATTATGGATTCTGTAAGCTCTTCCAAGTTAGCTCAACAGCATAAAAATGTAAAGAATGTATCATAAATTTCTCTACCTCTTTGTCATTTAAAAATAGTATATTTTGAAAGGTTTGTTCTTTCTTGGACTACACTACTCAAATTCAGTAGTGCAGTCTCATAACTGACAAGCTTGCCTTTGACTCATGTAACTGCATGCTGCTAAGTAAATCTCACATCTTTCAGAATCCTGACTTACTCATTTTCTCCTTTTACCTTTTAGTGTCTCCTTAAGGAGTTCTCAAGTTTTGTCCAATTATTGCTCCATTTCTGAAAAGATTCTGATGCACTGTTTTTTTTTCAGCTGCAACTGCTCTATTTTATCTACTCCTGCCTTTCTTCTGTTTCTCTGCTTTGCAAAGATTTTGTCTGCTTTTGCCAGCATGTCTTTTATGTAATTTTGAGTGGTATTTTGATGAGAAATCTGTTGTGCAATTAAGGTAATTCTGTAACATAAAAACAAGCAATTAAAATATTATAGAAGAGGGCTCATAAGGGAAGAAAAGGCAGCTTCATATATCTTCATTGGCTGCTACATATAGACCTCCTGGTAATAATGAATAGACTTGTTGTATATGTAAATCCACACACACACATCAGTGCAAGAGCTTGCAGATCTTAACATTTCCATGCTCTTTGACAATGAAAAATCAGTATTTTGAGAAACTGGATTTGCTTGCATATCTTAAGGACAAAAAAAATTCTAACCAAAAAAAAAAAACAATCAAAAACCACTATTGAAACATTAAGGACTAATCATCTCTCCACCAGTTACTCCCAGTAAAAGCATCTGACTCCAGTCTTTTCTTGGAGTGCAGTGCTGAACAAACACCTTTGAAGTCCAGTGTCACTAATGTCAGAGCAGGATCCAACATAACTAGAAATTGTAAGTAGAGAAAAAATCACTGTGGCAGTGTACACCATGTTGTGCACCATAACCACAGACTAAGGCTTTATGCCACAAAAATTGAAAAAGAAAAAAAAAAATGGAGGGAGGGGTTGAAGAGTAGGTAGCTAAATATAATATTTGCGTATTTGTAGCTGTTGTTGTGTAATAGTCCTGGGCTAATTCCAGGATGAACTGTTGATGAACTTCAGCTGTTCATCAACAGGTGTGAGATGGGTTCACTAACCTTAAAAACACATCAGAACTATTTAGAGTATCTGAAAACCTTGACTCTTAAAGCCCTTAAGGACTCTCTTAAGGACTGACAGTCATAGTCCCAACTTTACTCTCTTATCTACGTAATTGCAAGCTATCCTTCCATGGGGATGTTGATATTTTCCATTATCAACATTTTTTCCTCAGTTGAATTACAATCTTCTGATGCTATAAGTTCATGTGTAGTCTTCTAGGATCAAGACTTTATGATGATTAGTGCTATGACAGTGTATAAAAAGGAAAAAGTTCCGAAATTTCTTCAGCATCAACCACCACAAAAGCTAATTAGTAAAGTATACTATGTATTCATCCACTTTCTTTATACCTATTAAAAAAAAAAAACTACATACAATTTGAATATAGAATAAAATTTTCCACTTGAATTCAACCTTACATGAATAAATTCCACCAACCAGATGTTTAGCTTTTATGTAATACTGGATTTTTAAGATGTATAGCTTCCTCTAACTAGGTTTGTTACAAAACCGTTAACACCTTGATCCAGATAAAGCTTAAAATTTAATTAACTTTATGCCTGGTAGTACTGCTTTCCCAAAGAACATCAAAGCTCTACGTTTGCAACTGCTTTTGTTACCAAACCTTTCCCATATATGTACAGTTAGAAGTGTTACAACTGAGTTATGAGGAGGCTTAAGTTTTTGCTAGTCTTAGCAAATGTAAATAAAACTACAGGCTGTGCTCACCACTTATTTAATTGCATGCTCTACTCACATGAGTACAGGCTCCTCAAAATGAACACCTGCTTTGTTACTTCAAGCAGGTAGCACAGAAAACAGGGAACACCAAATAACAGTGAATATTGTCCATATAACATTTTAGGGCTCTAGCTATTTAGGGAGAGAATCCTTTTCCACAAAAGAATGCAATGTTATTGACACAACTTGTTTAAATTAAATAATGCGTGGCAGAATATTACATACAAATTTGAAGGGCAATCAATGTCAGATGGGCAAAAAGCAAGCCCACCCAGAGAGACAACTCAGGGAGATCTGTGCAATGAAAACTTAAATACCGGGGCAGGGGGGAGAGAAGAAAAACCACTTGGCACGCAGCAACATTTCCCTCACATTTCCCAGAGGTGCTTTTGAACACAAAGGCGAGCCAAAGGCTGAGCGTGGACACCTCGCAGGTCTGGGGGTACCGGCGGGACAAGCTATGATGCCCCTATAGCGGGAATACACCTCGCCTGCCTCGACCCGGCCCCCCCAGAAAGGCAGCAACTCGCCGGCGGCAGCAGAGGGGTTTTGCGCTGCTTGCCGCCTTGCTTCAAGCACTCACTTCTCAGCCTTCGTGCGCGGCTCGGCGCACCGGGAGCACCGAGCTCCTGCTGCCGCCGCACCGCGGCCAACAGCTCCAACGCCTCTAACGGCTCCAACGGCCGCTCGCGCGCGGGGGCACGCGCGGCGCCAGGGGGCGCTCGCGGGGCAGAACGCGGTTACCTGGCAACGCCAACGGGCGGCGCAGGGCGGAGGAGCGGGGGCCGTTGGTGCGGGCGGGCGCGCGACATGCCGCGCGGCGCCGGATCTAGTGAGTGGCGCCCGCGCGGGCGGCGCGAGAAGCGGCGCGGGCGGGCGCGACGGGCGCCGCCTGCCCGTAGGCGAAGCGCCGTTCCCGCCGGCTCCAGCTGCAGCGATGCTGTGTTTAACTTTCAGGCAGCACCACAGTGGGAGCGGAGGAGCCGATTCCCCCACCAACAGCCCTGCACGTAAGCGGACTGGATGCCAAGTTCCCCAACACCGAGTGCTGAAGCTTGCGCTTCTGCAGCCAGCTCAGATGGGCCAGCAGACCTGGGCACCTGGGGTGGTCAGTGCACATGAATGAGCTAACAGGAATATAAATACAAGTGACCACACCACTTCGCTAAGTGTTTGATAATGCAGAACAGCAGGATCCCCAAATTCTAATCCTAGGGTCAGTCCAACCCTGAGAGACGATCTCTGGCCTGGAAGGATGAGCTCCACCACGGGCACGTTCCGAATTCGGTTTCAGAGCAGGGCTGAGAGCCCTGAGCAGTGCCAGGTACCATGGTGCGCGTTAGGGCTGGGAATAAGGTGCCCTGCGCCAAAATCCTCTGGGACTGCAGCTGGTGACTAAATGTCTGCTGAGGAGTCACTCATGGGCTGGGTAAAAGCAAGCTTAAAACTGGAAAAAAAACTTTGAAGAAAACATCCTAACTGATTTCAATATTTTAACAAAACGTACCATTGTTTTCTGATATTTACCTTATACATTGCAGATTCTTCAGCAACAGCTGGAATCCTTTAAAACTCTTCGGCAACAGATTCTGGAGAATGTTAACATGGTAAAAGCAGGCCCCAAATACTCTTAAAATAAATAAAGATAGAAGCTGCATCCTCATGAATTTTTAGATACTGCCATATGTATTTTAACTGCGATGTAAAATTATTTTAGGATTGTTACGCACATTCACTATGTTCAATCATCTGCTAATCTTAAAATAGCTAATAAAATAATCCATATACATGTTCTTGTTGTGCCCTAATCATAGTATTATTTGGAGGCTTAGAAAGACTAAGAAAAAATAAGAGAAACGTATAAGGAGAAAGAAACATACCAAGGAAAAACAGGAAAGGGTTAGATACCCTTTGTGTCACTATAAACTCAGGGAAGCTCTGTTTTCAAATAACTTGATTCCACTTTATGTCCCTGTCAGCAGACAACTGTGTCAAACTGCCCTGTTTCACACAGTGCTTGGAGCATTTTTATGCCTTCATTTTTTCTTATTCTTTATGTAGAAACAATAACTCTGATGCTGGAAGGACACGTACATTTTAGGTTATATGTAATTCCATATTCCTCAGCACTTCCATCTAGTCTGTCTCCTCTAAAAAAGAACTTACTGATAAAAATAGGATCTCCTAAAAACTAAATTTTTTTTTCTGATCTCAATCTTTTCCAGGTACAGTCTGCAATCAGTGAGATACTAAATAAAAATATAATTGAAATGAAAACTCCACAGTGTAGCTCAGGCAAGATACTGATGATTAGCACACCACGTGATGTATGTCTGGTACGTTTACCAATTTTTACCTACAAACAAGTTTCTCTTTGAAGATGTTGCTGCATTGTGGGTTGTGAGAGCTGCATGTTTTCTGGAAAGTAATCCAAAGAATATCGTGGGGACAAATAAAATAGTATCTTCTCCCTGAGGCTTCTCTCTGTAGTACAACTCTGATATAATTCTGCCACAAAAGAATCCTCAAAGTCTTGGGAAGACCCACATAATGGTTAAAGCTCAATTTATTTTCTGCACAGGCAAGACTTTATTTAATCAGCTCACTTGGATTATATTTAATGGACATGAAATGCAACACAAGGAGTATAGGGAGGCAGAGTTGAGCATCAAGAAAAAAAAGAGGAAGGAGAAGATCAAATAAATGTTGTCCTTGCCCTATGAAATGCAGCATTAACCCCACTTTTTCTGCTGACTTAGTGTGAACTCCAGGATTCCTTTATTTCATAGGGCATGGGATTATAAAACAATCATTTATACCTGTAGTCTGTTAGCTCTCTTCAGTCATCTCTCACTGCATAAAATATTTAATATTAACTTGATTAAAAGTGGTTTTCTTATGTTCCCAGTGCCTTTTTTTTTTCTTTTACAATTCTTACAGTGTAACAGGTTTTTGTTTGTTTGTTTGTGGGTAGCCTGCAGAAGAAAATCCTGAATCATCATTTTCTAATAATGAAGTTCATCATGATCAACAAGCTTGTACTGACGAGCACGTGGAAGCAAATTGCAGTAGTGGAAATATGGTCAGTGATATAAAAATAACACACAGTATTTCACTGAAAACCATAGCAACTGGAAAGGTAAAAAATTCGGAAGATATAATGGGAAACACAATACTCGCACTAAAAAATGAATATAAATGCCATTTACTACCTGACACGGAATTACAGACAGACAGCTTAAATGGTGCCCATGAAAAGGTAATTTTGAATGAATCTAAACTTTCCATACTTTCTCCCATGTATGGCAAAGAATTCTATGTAGCAGACAACACTAACTGTCCTAACAAGTCATCAAAACAAGAATTTCAGAAGTCAGACGATGATGATTCTGATTTGTTAGAACATGATATAGTAAAATCTGGCTTTTTATGCAGAGCAAAATTAAATGACATTAAATCAAAAGAAACTCCAGGAATGGCAGACTCTTCAGACAGATCACATATTGTTTCAGTTTCACATAAAGAAAGTGACCTACATCTTGATCAAGAATTTTATAAGGACTCCAAACGTGTCAACACATGGAGTTCTTCTCTAACAGAATGCAGGAAACAAACAGATTCTGAGAGCAAAACTGTGCAGAAAGAATTTCAAAGCAATTACAGTGAGGGTGACAGTTTCCAAGCTAATTTTTTTTCCAAAATAGTGAAAGATGAGTTAATAATGCTTGATCATAAAAAGCATCTAGAAAAAGAACAAAACCTGAGTGTTTTAAATGAAACATTACTAAGGTTTGAAAATCAGAAGTTCACTAAAATCAAAGTACCCCGTGAATGTGATGAGAAAACTGAAGAGTTACAGAAGTCCCTGAAAAATTCTGAGCATTTGCAAAACAGAGTACATGATCTTGAGACTGAAAATCTAATTCTCAAGAACAAAGTGAAACCTCTTAATACTACAATACATTCTTTGAAAGAAAAAATATCAAAATGCAATAAGCAAATTCATGATTTAGTTGAAGAAAAGAAAAGGATGCAAAGCCAATTAGTCAAATCAGAAGATGATAGTAAGGAAAGCGTTAAGGAAGTAAAGAAGCTGTTAAGCAGATGTGAAGAACTCCAGAATCAGAAAAAAATCCTTGAGGAAGAGAGGAGTCAACTCTATAATGGAAACCAACATACAATACAAGCACTACATGATTTTCAAATTAAGAACCAGAAAGTAGAGGAAGAGATGACTGTTGTTACCTGTGAAAAAGAAAGGCTCAATGCAACATTAGAGTCCTTGCAGAAGGAACATTCTGTGTTACAAGAAGCAAATAAAAAACTTCAGATAGACACATCCCAGCTTATGAAAGAAAAGAATTCCCTAGAGGAAGAGCTTGAAAGAAATCAGAGCGAAATACAGCAAATGAAAGAAAAAGAAACTGCAACAAAATCTGAACTGCAAACCCTTCTTCAGTTAACACAGGCACTAGAGGACAAAAAAAATAACCTTGAAATGACCCTGCAAGAATGTTCTAATACTAAAGAGATGCTACAGAAGGACTTTGAGAAGGTTCAGTTTGAAAAAGCTCGTACAGAGAAGAAGCTCATGACTGAACTCCGATATGCAAAAGCAGACATTGATCTTTTAAAATCTGATTTGACCAATGCAGACAGAGAACGCGAGAGGTTATCAACGGCAATAACTAACATCACTGAGGAAAACCAGTTACTTAAGAAAGAGCTGCAGGAGTACAGACAGGAAGCTTCCAAATACGAGAGTGACATTAGAAAGCTGACTGAAGAACGCCTGCTGCTGGAGAACCATCTGCGGAGTGTGGAAAATGAGCGCGACGTCCTGCAGTTCGAGTTCCGCCACCTGCACAGCGATTACGCTTATCTCCGCGGCCGAGCGGCTGCCCTAGCGCGCGGGCAGGGCAAACCTGGCCACACTTCTGGCATCGTGCAAGATAACTGCTACTCTGAACCTTCCCCTGCCATTCCTGATCCAAAGCAAGCCACTCTGGAATGCCGGTCACAAGGTAGGCAATAGCTTTTGCAATACAGCATTAGCAGGCTTTTTGTTTTCTAACTTCATGCTTCTAACTTCACCATTTGGCCCCTTCATCCCTTCTTTGTGTTAGTAAGACTATTACCAACACTGTATTTTACTTCGGGTTTTAACTAGAAAAAAAATATAGTTTGGTTATTGCTACCGTTAAGTCTGATGCCGTGTTAAGAATACCAGAAAAAAAGATTTCTTCTGAAAAAGAGATTCTACAGAATGCATGTATTGCTATAAAGTAAAACCACAAAGAGGGTTTAGAAACTTGGGTGCATACAAAAAGTTTGGAAACTTGACTGCAGAGAGCTCTGCACTGTTCTCGGAACGTGATAATTCTTGGGTCCATTTTTTTTGGTTGGTTGGTTCGTTTCCTGTTAATCTACAGCAGGCTCCTGCTTCAAAGAAATTGTAATGAACATTTTTCTTTTCAATTTTAGAATACTGAAATTCAGTCTTTTTTTTTTTTTTTTTTTTTTTTGGTTATGTCCTTAGAATGGCTTTGTCCTTAAAAACAATTTATAATTTTTTATGAAGTTTCGCAGTAAGGAATTTCCTATCTTTTCATATTTGGCTGAATTCTACTGATTCATGTCAATAGATCCTTACACAATATAAGTGGTCTACAGAAATTTAACTGTGACAGTTTGCAGCAGATGGAGTTCTGCCCCTAAGGTTTCAGGGTCAGAAAAGTGTCTTATGCCCTGCTAGAGGAACACTTTAATACATACAAACAAACCAGTGACAAACCAGTCGCTTCTGCAAGAAGTCCTAACTTGATTTAACTTCTGCCTACATACCTTTTAGATGACATATACTGCTGGTATAACTTTAATCAACACAAGGCATTCTTCTGTAATAGGCTGGATTGTTTTTTTTTTTGTTTGTTCATTTGTTTTCCCTAAATTAAGCTTTATACATTTTAATTAGTTTCCAGTATTCCAGCTTTGTTAGAGTGTGAAATGATTGCTGAAATACAAAAGAAAGTAGAAGCGGAAGAATCAGAAGAGAAGAAGCAAAAGAATGTAAAGGAAAACCTGAGCGCAGACTGTGCTACATCTGTGCCGAGAGAGACAGAGCTCAGAACAGCAGCCAGGAGGAAGTACAAAGCAGTTCGGCCCACCTAGGAACACAGAGCCTGGCAAGTTCATCAGTGAACAACCCTGGCATATTTTCCTGACATTCTTATAAAGGTAACACAAAAGAGCCTGGGGTCATCACAAGTACCATCAATTAGTGCACGGTCTCAACAAGAAAGGAAGGAAGTCTCCCTGGGAACAATCCTATGTCCTAGGATTTGAATAGAGAACCATCAAAAAATCTGTATAAATTAATATTTAAAATATTGTTGAGTGCTATTGATCTTAAAGGGAATTTATGCCTGTATAACTCCTGGAAGACCTGGCCTTTTTTATTTCTTTTTTAGGATTTTCACTGATGTCACAATAACAGTGAAGATACCATTCCAAGAATATTACAGTTGTGAGATAAATCTTTAATAAAAGTGAATGTTGCCTATTATATGCTGCCTTCATGTAATAACTTGGAAGCATAAATGCTGACTTTTTTACTTAGCTCTACCAAAAAGAAATTTCTTGCAAATCCTGACAAAAATTATGAAGATGTAGGTAAGATACACAGCTGGGATTGTAGTTCCATCTGGAAAGTAGCAACTTTGGAAGACAGTTGAGACTGAGGTTCCTTCCATGCACAGAAAGTGAAGTTAAGCAGCTGTTAGGGCATATGGCAGCACTTAGATTTGCCAGGAGGACAGGTAAACAGATGCTGGCAAGTAGAGATGACTCCCTTTGTAAAGGGCTGTGCGTGCTCTGATTGTGAACAGCACTTGGTACTGGTCATTTTGAGAAGCTCATCCTACCTAAAAGTTAGATATTTTGTAGGACAGTTCTCACACAAAAACAGAGTCAAAAGGGGTGACACAAACACCAAATTTTATTTCTTCCAAAGGGAAACAGTAAAATTAGTTTCACTATGGGTAATAAGTGACTTAGTCATTTTAAAAGATAATCTCTTTCTTCCACTGCAATGTATAGTAATTTTAAAACCTAAGTTACATATTATAAGGTTTTGTAAAATGTATTTCAGAGAGCATGTTAAGCTGTAAGATTTTAAAATAGCTTAACTTAAATAAAAATATAATCTTGACATTAATATATATTTTAAATATTTATTTTAGATTGAGATTTACAAACCAAAGACTACTCCCAATAATTAAACAGACTGGATTGACCTATGTCCCTTAATTCCGCACTTCCTTTTTTTTTTTTTTTCCTGTTGTTACTTACTTTAAATGTTGACTGGCAAACATATTAAGAGTTTACAGAGCCTAAAAAGCATACTTTATTTCACTGTTTGTACCTAGTATGATGCCAAGCGTGCAGTCTTGTAATTTGTTGCATTTAATGATCTGAAAAATAAATGAAGAGAAACTTATTAGATTTGTGTAGAATATACTTGCACAAAATGTTTTTTGCAAAAGATAAAAAACAGGACTATCCCCAATCCTGTAATTAGATTTAATGACTTAGAGCATTGTGAAAACCAATTGAATAACTCTGAGAGCAAGAATTCACACTAGCAAATCGAATTGTAAGATTAGGGTTTAAATATCAGAAGATAAACTTTCTATTGGAAAGAAGACAGAGAACTGTAAAATTCAAGAGGAAGCAGACATTCTGAAAAAGCATTTCTCAGTACATTTCTTAAACTGCAGGACCTATGAGCTTCATAGTTTTAATAAATGCTGTTCCCATTACATTAAATTTAGGAAACAAAGAAAAAAAATCATTTTTTTTTAATTGTTTGGAGGGAAATAGTCATGGAGAATTTAAAATGCTAGCTTTAATTTCTCTCTGGAAATTCATTTAGATTTATGAACTTGTTCTGCCTTTACAAATGAGTCCGCAAACACAGCAAGTCTTCATAGTAAGCTGCCTTTCGATTTCAAGATGTACTTCACATACAAGCAATTTTTTTTCCAATAAAAGTATCTCATTTGGAAACATGATTTCTTAATCGGTGAAATAATAATATGAACAATTATACTGATAAAAAGGCTAGTCAACCAGTGTTCTTCTTCATTTTTAATAATTTTTAATAAAGGAGCTCTGTGTGCATGGAAGGTTGTAATTTCTTGCATCAGCATTGCTAGTTGCCATTTTTTTGGAGTATTTATTATCTTATTTTCAATTAGCAATAAAAGGCAGTGTGGAGTGATATATCTCTTCTGTTTTGACATTCTCAACTGCCTCTGCAACTCAAAAAGCAATCATGCACATTCAGGTACATGGTAAAATAATGAAATTAAATGACCCAGCAACAAACGGATATGGAAGCTGTACGTTTTAGACTACACATATCATATATAAAAGTGTAGCACAGATGTGAAATAGATTCTGCCAAGACAGTCTTTTCAAATACTAATCAAATTCTCCTCACATGCTTCATGTTATTATTGGAGTATGAAAAGAAAAACAAACAAACCAAAAACAAACAAAGCAAACCACTCAAAATGCAAGAACCGCCCCACACACGCACTTCTGTACTTAGCTCTTCCGCATGCAAGTCTTAGAAGTCTGCATTTGGAAGTGATTTCTCTGAATAATTCTAAAGAACATGGTCTTGGTTATCTGCTTGAGTTATAATAAACACAGACAGTAAGTTTATTCTAAATATGTTATATATCACTAAGATAAAAATGTAATAAACCCTGTGTTCATGTACATCTACATGTGTGTACATTCTGTAAAATAAACCCTCAACAAAGAAATTTTAACGTTACATAGTGATGTTTATGATTAGGATAACCATTTTGAATCCTGTGGCTTCAAAAATGTCACAGGCCTAGGTTACCTAGCATTCTATTTGCCAGCAGAGGGAGCAAGCTACATTCAATAAACAGAAAACAAAAACAAGTTCTGTTTTTAACACACAATACTTTTTATATATTTTAGTCTTTTTATATTTAGGAAGTCAGAACAGATTTTAAAACTTATTTTAACATTGGTACAGCCTTTTAAAGTAACCTGAATTTACAAAAGAGAGGAATAAATCTGGAAAGCCCAGTTCGTTTTTCTCATCCTTTTGCCTGTAATTCGTTTCTTATAGGGAAAGAAAAGCTAATTGTTTTTATATATATTTAATGAGTTAGTTTTAAAAGATTCAATTACTTTAGACAGTAATCAACAGCTGGGCAATGACTTTTGACTGACAGCATACATGAAAAATGAATTTAAAGAGACTTACCTTGTGACATTTAAAGTCATTATGCTTTTAATAGGTCTGCTTTTTGGTCCAGGAGGAGGATGAAAAATCTGTCCCCTTTTATTAGTCGGGACTGCCACAGATTTTTTAATTACATAGGGCTCTTCAGAATGGCTTGGATAAGGATCGAATGTACCTCCTTTCATGCCCCCTGCCTAAAAAAAAAATAAAAATAAAAAGGAGAAAACTTCTCAACATGTCAATCTATAAGGTAATTCAGTTAATTAAAATATTTCTCATGCAAAAGCAAGTATGAATACTGTATATCAGGCTGCATAAAATTATATATAAAAAAAAATCACATGCTGCTTAAACTTGCATTGGAAGCTCTTAGGAAAAAATAGTAATTATGTTGAAGAATTCTTGATTGAAAATGCATTTTTGTAAGTCTTATGAATTATGAAAGATCTTAAAATTGTGATGGAAAATGCAAACACATAACCCACTAAAAGGAACTATTATACTGTGTATAAAATTGGGCTTGTTAAATACCAGAGTCTGTTGAAGATGCACTCCTGAAAAGTGCAGCAGTTAAGTGCGGCAGTGGATCACCTGAAACAAACGAACATGTTTTCCCATAAAAATATGGGGGAATATGCAGTAGCCTGGGAAGCACACACAATTTAAATAGTCAGGGACAGTATAGACAGCATGAAGGATGGAAAGCCAGGAAAGGATCAGCAGCATTGTTGTCTAGAGGACATTCTCACTTTTCAGCAGCTGACTTTTAGGAACAGATCAGTATTCCTGAGGATCTCAGGTATCTCATCTGTGAGGCCAAATACAGCACAATGTATCCATAAGCGTTCTCGCTGACTCTTTCTGAATACTTCTATTTGCATCACTGGCATCATCTTCCTGAGATCAATCAAGCTCAATCAGATCAATCAAGGGGGAAGGACAGAATAATTGGAAATGGTGGTTGGCAGAGCACAGTACTAAATGATTCCAAAATGAAGAACAGAAGAGTGACAGATTGAGGTGTTACTGTGTCAGGTATTTAGAGTCATTTAAGAGAGTGATTTATGTACCTGTATCTTAAATCCATTTCAAACTTACATTAAGATTTAACCCAAGCATC
This sequence comes from Nothoprocta pentlandii, assembly GCA_013398315.1. Taxonomy (NCBI): domain Eukaryota; kingdom Metazoa; phylum Chordata; class Aves; order Tinamiformes; family Tinamidae; genus Nothoprocta; species Nothoprocta pentlandii. Next base: position 2,714,498 of record VZSG01000031.1, read on the forward strand.
TTCGTATCTCATCTCAAGAAGCAGGTCAGGAGACATAAAGGCAAGGAAACATGCACATTTCCACTGTTTTATAAATGCAACAATCCCTACTTAGATTTTAGGAAGTAGCAGCACTAAGTAAATGAACTAATGAAGGATGATTTCCTGTGCATCATATATTCCTATATATCTCCTTTCCCACTCTGAAAGCAATCCCATACTCATGCCTCCCAAGTCCTCTCAGCTGTATTTATTCCCATCCTTTCCCTCCTTTCTCCTAACTACTCAAGAAGTAACAAATTCTGAAGCTGACTCCAAATCTGTATCTCTTGGTAGATAATCAGAACAGGTAACTCTCTAATAGTTTCTTTTCCCTAAGTAGAGACACTCTATTGAGTCTTTCTGCTCCTTCTGGTCATGCATTTCCATGATATTTCTAGAAACTATCCTTTAGAATTTTGTCTAAATAGGCTTAGCGTAATCAATAGCTTCAAAAATTCTATGCAAGCAACTAATATAAGGCCAAAACAGAAGCAAATTTCAATTTGCAACAGTAATCCAGCTTTAATGTCATGTACTGCATAACGTTTCATGTTCATCTTTTTCTTTGTGCCAGTATGTAATCAATTACTATTAACAACATTATGCAAGTTTTAAATAGAAACACTTCTCAAGCTACTTGAAACTGGCTAGCAGTGCTCTTTGGCATTAGGTTGGGTCAAACAGCATTTCATTGCTATGTAAACTGAAAACAGACTAAACTGAATAATACCACTTCCCTTTTCCCCTGTAAGCAAACAATAGCAAAACTAAACACTGATTTCTTTATGTACTCTAAGCAAAGCTTTTAGTAGGAAATACCTGCATACCTTTTGCAGCAACTATAAAATAAACTAACCTTTTTAGCAGGAGAACTTGGTTTAAAAGGTGGTGCAATTTTCTTTTCTGGAGGTTGTTGCTTAACTGGTGGCAAAGGTTGGTCACTAAAATAGGGATTAATGTCGAAATATTCCCGGGGATAGAGATTTAACTTGAAAGGCCCTCCTTTAAGCAGACGTCGATGTTCCTCTTGTGCTTTCTGTTAAAGAAACAATTTGCAAGAAAAAGTCTTAAGCATTTTAACTGCATATTATTCACCTAAAAGAAACAAATAAAAGCATTTAAATTCAGCTCACTGTAACTTTCTTTGCTATTGTTTCATCAAGGTATTTTATATTCCCACTACACATAATGGAGCATAGAGAGACACTGACCAGGCAGCACAGTTACCAGGAAAGTACGGTAGAAAAATGCTTGGAAAAGCACTCTATATTTAAGGTGCATCTGACTGTACTGTGTGCCTGTATCTTGGGCAAACAAATTTACAGACATGACTGAAAATCCTGCCTTCATGCAGATCACCTGCATAATATGCTGGCCATACTGCCACTGTATGTGGGCTTAGTGATAAGATATGCAGAAAGATGTCCTACATTTTCAGTATCTCACTAAGTTGAGTTCCTCTAAGAATTGGTTCATTTAACCACGGGAGCTGTCGATTGCTCTTCCCAGATTCCATATTCAAATAAAACAGGCAAAAACTAGCACTGCAAACAATTACAAGATGTATGAAATGCATCCTTACTAATACAGATCACCGAGGTGGATTCCATGGCATTCTCTCAAAGCAAATTCCCTATCACCCTCTTTACCCAGCTCATATGATATAATTCTGCATCCTTCTGTTCTTAGCACTTCTCACTATCTGCACCAGATGCAGAACTTCGAATCCAAGTTTGCCTCAACTACAGGTAACCAAGCTGCTGCTTCTCATCTTGTTTTTATCACTACTTAACGTAAGGTAGAAGTAGTAGTATTGTTCTTGCTATTGGTTTTATTTGGTCATCATTACAATCATACGTAATTGTAATAAATGTATATATAATAAAGACAAATATTTTTACACCTTTGCATCTATTCTTCCAGCTTCATACGCTTCAGGGGCATGTGGATATTGTTCACCTATGGTAACATTTGCATATCTGTAAAAAAAAAAAAAAAAAAAAAAAAAAAAAAAAAAAAAA
>VZSG01000031.1:2716729-2726836 GCA_013398315.1 Nothoprocta pentlandii
GCTTTGCAAAAATTTTGAGGTTTCCAGATCTAGTGTAAAATAACATTCAGCAGAAAAAAAAAAACAAATAGTGTTTCAAAAAAATATATAAAGCTTCAGATCACTGTGCATGGATCCATTATTATAGTAAATCTGTGTACAGCATTAGGGACACAAAAGAAACAGAGGGCAGCAAAGATGAAGTTTTGCAGCAGACAGGTTTAACACAGACAGGTTTAACAAAGTCTGACTTCTGCTTTTGTTTCAGTTTTGCCTCAACAACCCAAAGGAACACATTGTATCTGTATTCACAAATGCAAACGTGTTGGCACAGTTCACCACAAACCTACTGGACTGAGTCACCCAGAGGAATGGGTTCAACACAGGTGGTGCTTGATGGTAAGAAGGTGGCATTGCCTGAGCGGCAGTGTCCTTACGATAACCGAGAGTCAGGCCACAGGGGAACCTGGGTTTTTTTTTCTTGGATGTGGCTCGTGATGTTAAGGACTGTCTATCTTTCTGTCTTATCACAGAAGAGCAAAGAGAGACACAGCTCATTTAGGAGAAACATCTCAACCTATGAAACTAAAGGAATTCACAAAGATAAATGTGTACTTCTCAAAGTAAGCAACCATACACCTACCAAATGACAAAGACCCAAGACAAACTGATGAAACAGCTGGAAAGGCAACTTGGTCCACTAAGCCACAAGTACAGTGGTCAATAAAAAAATCTCATATGCAACAAAAACTGGGCAAACTGACAATGCACTGACAGACTTTGACAAACTTTGACAAACTTTATCTCAGCATTTCCTAGCATTTAAGTCCTTTGCAAACTTTAAATGTCGTCTCAGCTTTTTATATATACCAGTAACATGACAGAATATAGACGAATTAAGAAAATAAAAGGCTCAGACATCAGTCACATCTTCAGAACATGACATCTTTGCAACCTCTGAATTTGCAGCCAACAACAAACCTGGCTCCAGATTTCCAAGAGCTGCTTGCTTACCATTCAGGCAACCAAGAATAATAGTGCTGATGCAGCTCTGCTCTACTTCCTTAGTTGCACTGGAGCGGGTCTTGGACATAAGAAACTTCCGTAATTGCTTGAGGATTTTAGCAATAAGACAGCCTAGCCACCTTTCCAGTCTCTGCTTTGTGCTGCTCTGCCAACCCAGATTCAGGAGAAGATAAAGAATCTGTCTTAAAGTTCATGCCTAGAAGAACTTGGGAGCTTTACAACAAGCAAGAGAGTCTGAGCTGCTGCACAGTGCGCCAAGAAGAGTGTTTGTGGAGACGTGTGGAGGAGGGCGCCTTGGCAGGATTCTGTTGTAAGCAATTTGGTGGAGACTTTTCTTGTAAGTCTTGGTGAAGCAGAACTCTGAATCCAGAAAGAAAGTTAACAGGACTGTCATCAACTGACTTGGATGCTGTGAGAGAAAAAGCCTGGCCTGTTATTCCTAACGCTTTTGCAATATATATACTATATCTATTTTGAGAGGTTCAGAAGTAGAAGACACCATATATGACAAGTGCAAACAGGCTCCCTTCTAAATTAAAATATTCATTATTAATTATGTAGACCCTTTTCCCAAACTCATCTTCATTTTAATTGAAAATGGAAAGCTAACAGTGCAAAAGCTGTTCACAGCAGTAGACAGTTACACAAACAGAAGATAAAACTGAGCATCAGAAATTGATTTCTATGAGCATCCAACCTTCCTTTATCTCTAATTGCTTGATGACATCCATAATTCTACACTCAGCACTGTGATTAGCACTACATCATATACGTCATATTTATCTTTCCCAAAGAACAATGTTGTGCTCCCATTGCAGGCTTTTCATTTATTGGTGGAAAGTTATCTGTAACGTACAAGAAAGAAAAAGATTTATCTGAACATTTTGACAACACTTACGGCAATTTGTCTCCATTACTGGGAAGAAAAGCTCTCCCCAAATTTTTCTTTGATTCTGCCAGTCTATAGCGCCTCCTTAGCTGAACAGGATTTGAGTAGGCTTCACCATCGAAAATTCTCGCAAACTGAGGCTCAAAATAACCTGCCTGAAGAGCTGACAATGCCTTGCTCCCCCCAGGTAACATCTGTCTGTTCTTGCTTGCAGCTTCATTAAAAGGGCCTTTAAAAGAGTAAGCATGGTAAGTAATCATTTGATGCCATTGCTTCTCTTAGCCTACCTTAAAATTCTAATGGATCCAGGTGGTTTAATACACTAGTAATGCACTACGGTTTGATTTTTCAAATCCTATGCAGCAACCAGACATATCTGAAAGAGAATGCTACAGGAGGGTATTCACTGTACCCAGCTGTAGCTCTAATCCCTAAACTTTTGTTAGGGGAAATGGAGATTGGCTACATTAGCCTGGTGGTTCAGAGCTGCAGCTGATGCCCACTAGCAGTATCTCAGAGCAGCACCTCCTCCTCCCCACCCACTCTGAGACCAGGTAGCTCTTTAAGTGCCTTCGGTCAGGTGCTTTGAATGTGCAGCAGCTCAGAGCTGGTGATCCGGTTCTGGTGGATGTGTTCATCACTAACAGCATCACAGCAGTACATCTGTACTGGGAACCCAGGATTATTCTGTGGCACCGCTTCAAAGGGGCTACTGCAAGTCAAACTCTGACACTACTATTCACAAAAATGAGCTTGCTCAATGAATAATCTTATGGAACAAGTTTAAGAAATGAAGGACCTACACCCCCTTTCATATCCTCCCTCCAAAAAATGGAGTGGAGAAAGGGGAACTCACATTTCAGTGCAAGACAACTAGTCTTACAGAGAAATGCACATCCTAACAACTTTAGGAATTTATTATGCACACATATTTTCAATTTTGTGATGGATTTTTCTTTTCTTAAATGTTATTCCAACACATCAAGCATCTCTCTCAACGGAAGACTGACCTGAGCAAAGAACATGTTTGAAAAGGCAGTTGCCTCTGAAAGCAAATGGAGTCTTTCTGAAATTAGATGGATACCAGAGGTATTTCTATTGCTAAACAATGATTAAAATGAAATGTACTTACGCATATAATGTGAGACATATTTATCTCCAATGGAAATATAACCCATTTCACTGAAGAGGCCAACCCTCTCCATATCACTTTTTCCGTCTGCAGGCATGGTTGGATCTATGTGGCAGGGCACAGCACTAGAGAAAGTAGAAGTCTCCTTTTTTCAACTTGTTAATACACTAAAAAAAGTCTATTAAGAGTCCACACCTGCAAAACAAAACAAAAAAAACTATTTAAAGAGTTCTGATTAAAACACTATCAATAACTGAAATATGAGGAAAATGACTGGCAGCTTTGGTATCCACAGGACAAACACACTATGTGGAATTTAGACAGCATTATGTTTGTTACACAAATTCAAAGCAGCGCTTTGCTTGTAAGAGAACTGCAGTTACTCTCACTCAAGTTACATAGCTTGGATCAAAATTTTAAAGTAGGTATCTTAAGACCAATAAGATCAGAGGTTTTTGTGGCATTAATAGCTATCAATAACATATTCCAACCAGACTCCCACTTCACTTTTTGAGTGGTCTCTACCAACGCTTTTCACTCACTTTCTAACAATGCCATAGAAGGATGTATATCTTCTGGGACTGTATATCTGGGATGTATATCATGATATATATACATCTTCTGGGATGTATATCTACTGCAGGACAAGTCTGCAGTAAACTATAAAAAAGCCTTTAAAATTCCAGTTCCAAGTACAATTCAAGATCTGTTCATGGTAAATACCTCCAATTTCTCATTTATTTTAACGCAAACAATTTACAGTATACTTCAGTTTTTCCTCCTCATCTTCCTTTGGGCCTTATACAACCAAGGGAAATACACAGACAACACTAAGGAAATCAGGCACTTGAATATATAGCATGCCTGCCACTAAAATTACTACAAATCTAACTCCTAATATGAAAACTAGTAGAAATGGGAATTAGAATCAGTTGGAAGAACTGCCTCAAGAAGGAAGCCAACAGGACGGAAGCAGTGAATTTACTGGGAACTGAAATCAAAACAGATGAAATTGTTAACGGGCTAGGAAAGCTACCTCTTGAAAGTCGAGAAGAATTGTTAAAATACTATGAATGTGCAAATGATATAAAAGAAGTAGCTGAAGTTTTGTGTCCATAACACTGATGAAAACAAGCTTTCCACTATAATGACTTACACATTAAAGGACTTTCATTCCATGTAAGGGAAGTCCTACATAGCATTAGCTATGAGGGCAAAGGCAAGGCAGAAATAACTATGGTAGAAAGACTGGTAACAGACACTACCTATATCTGGCATCTAGGATGCCAGAGTAGAAAAGCAGCAGTAGAAGAGCACTGGAAATACATAAAATAGCTATACTAAAACATGGTGGCTTTTTTTTTTTCCCTCAACATGCCAATGTCCACATTAAAACAATGCAAAGCACAACATATGTTCATCAGAAACATTGATAAGCTAGGCTCAGTGCACTTTTTTAATAGTTGGCAGAATTATAAACTGGGTAAGGAATTAGGCTAAAGGGCAGGCTGTGGAAGCGAGGCTGGATGATGCAAGAAGGCACAACCTTGGAAAGCCCTGGAGTTTGCTGCCATGAAATGAGCTGGTATCATTACTGAGGAGGACAGGCACAGGCTACTGGAACTAAGTACACCTGGAATTAAATTCTGAAGTGCAAAGCAAAGGTTACTGATTTAGGGGCGAACGGGAAGGATTTCTGCTGTAATCCCACTGGTTCGGAGAAGCGAGGCCGACTAGCAGAGCTGTAAATGAGCAGTTTTGGGCAGCAATAGACAGGTAAGCTGGCTACAGGTCGGCTACTCCTGGGGAGTCTTCCAAGGAGTTTTGCGGAAAGATAAGAAGCGCTAATACCTTACTACCATGAGCTGGGAAAAACAAATACCTACCTAAAGCTTAGCACACAATATTGTGGTTACCAAAGAGCGAAAGGAAAAGCAGCTCAACCCAGACCCCGGGCAGTTCTGGTATTAGACACTGGACGGTGAGCGGCGGAGTTCTCCGAGAGAGGCAGCACAGCGGGCCAGTCTCGGCGGCCACTGCCAGGCCGAGCCTGGCGGTTCACGAGGGGGACGGGAAGCCGGGCGCGGCGCGGACGGCTCGCCCCGCGGCACCTACTTGCCGGCGCGGCCGCCTCACGAGACACGAGCAGGAGGCGGGAGCCGCCGCCATCGCCCGCCCCCCGCGGCGACCGTTGCCCGGGAGGCGGGAAAGCCCAACGGACCGAACAAGGGAACTCTCTGCTCCCCCCCCCGGCGGTTTTCTACAGTGGTACGGCCCGAAGCGACTGCGGCTGCGCAAAACCCCTGAGGGCGGGGAGGGGGGGGAACCCACCGTCGCGCACCTCCAGGGCAGGGGTCACGTGAGGAGCGGTCGCTACCACCGCTCACGTTGGCCGGAGGGGGGGATTTGGAGTGCGCGTGCGCGAGGAGCATGCGGGCCGGCGCGCCGCTCACGGACGTGGTGAGGCCGCCGCTCCGCCGGGGCCCGCGCAGGGACGGGGCGGGACGGGACGGGAGAGGGGGCGCCCCGGGGCGGGCGGCACCGGCACGGGCGGCCCTTGGGTCCCCGTAGCAGCCCGGCCGCTGCCGCCCGCCCTTGCGGGGCCGCTGCGCCCGCTGGGCGCCGGGGCGAGGCCGCGCGGCTCGTGTCGTGCACGGGCGCAACGGGTTTTAACGGATTCCGCCCCGCGGGGAGGCCGGGAAGCCGTCGCGGCTGATGCGCCCTCTCCGGCAGGCCCCTTAGCAGGGCAGCGTGCTGGCGTGTGTGGCATCCCCGCCCGCCGTGATTCCCTTTCCCCACCCCTTTCCGGGCTTGCTTCCTAAGCTGCATCGGCCACATGCAGACCCCGCCGTTTCTAGCAGCCCGGTGTCCGGAGCGCGCTTTGCGGGCTTCATATTAGAAGTGGGAATTTTGTATGGAGCAACCCTGTCCTGAGTGAACACTGTGTAAAAACCACGCTGCTGCAGGAAGAGCACGGTGCTCCTTCCTGCGCGCCCTCTGAGGAGGGCTTGGGGTCCAAGTCCACGGAAAGGGCTGGTTGTGGCATGCACTTGCTCTTGCTTTTGCTGCATTTATTTCATGAATACAGCTGGTGTTGCATTGGGAAGGTTCCCACGCTCGGTTAGCAAGCAGTGACGTGGTGAAATCTTTGCCAAAGCTCTTCCTGCAGCCACTCTTGCAATCTGTTCACAGCAGCCAAGACTGTGAATCGTTTTCTTGGGGGGCCTGCTACATTTGGCCATACCCACCCTCTCTTGGTCAGTCAGCTTTTGCTCATCCATGTACCGGTGCGGCTGTTATAAGGGGAAGGGAATAGCTGGGAGGTGTTTGTGCCAGCTTAAGCAGCGCTGCTGTCCAACGTGAAACATCAGCCTGAGTGCTAGAGGCTGCTTCCCTCCTTTCCCTGTTCCTAAAGATGTGATTTCTTAGTGAAGATGAATGTATCCTTGTAGATACACTCAGGTATCTTTTTACTCTGTAATCAGTTGTCCGCAGCTTGTTGAAAGTAAGCTCTCAAAACAGGATGCAAAAGCTATATATTGAAGAAAAAAAAACAGTTGCGGTTTATCCAAATATTTGTGAATGTTGAAAAGTACATAAACAGAGTTTTCATGTACGGATAGAAGTGCTTCAATAACTGTGCTTGAATTGTAACTTCAGATAAAGCATGTTGTAATATTACTTTTTCCTTAGGTAATTCTGGAAGCTATGGACATACTCTTCAGAATACGAGGAGGCTTGGATCTGGCATTCCAGCTTGCAACTACTGATGGTATGCCTGTAAGACTATCATAGCTTTGCTAATAAAAATGTGCCATTTATATAGACTTTAATTAACTACCTGCAATGGTGAGGTAGGGTTTTTTTTTTTTTTTTGTCATTTCACCCCATACTAAGTGCTTCTTTCTAACCCTTTGAACATGAAGTCTGAAGAGTACTTTTTTTTTTTTTTGCCTCTGTCAACCTTTCCCTTCTACTATGTTTTTAATTCGAGCGAGGCTTAAATTTGCATTTTAGGCTATTTTATTTCCGTATTTGTACTGCTTATGAACTGTAGCATTGGGATCACTTCCAACACAATGTCAGAGTCAATCCCAACATTGTGGACCAGTCCTAGATAAACAGAGATGATAAACTAGCTAACTAGTTACTTCAGTAAATTTAGGCATGGTTAGCTACTGCAGTTGTCAGTGATAACAAGACCGTATGTCATTAAGAGGCTTCTCTAGTTCTTCATCTTTGCTATAATGTGGATATCGTCTCAGAAGATCTGCTTAAGGCTATTTGTGGTCACGGAGCTCCCCCTCATAGGGAGGAGGGCAGGACTCCTTAGGTGAGAGGAGGGTAGCTATTTGGTCATTCTGTGTTTAGATAAATACATCTGTGCTAGAAACTCTTAAGTTCATTATTAATGATGCTTGAAACTTCAACTTTAATCTCCAATGATGATGTGAAATGGAAGTGTTGAATCGATTGGCCTAAAGCATAATAATGTTTTGTTGCATCCTCAAGGAATGCCCACACCTCTGACTTTGTTTACTGAGTAAGGAATTTTAACCACGGTGAGTCAATGTAGCATAATATTCTACCAAATCTACAAAAGAGAGAACACTACAGTGTATGAATATGGCAGACCACTTTGAAGACAATTAGGTCTTCTGTTTGGATGAGATTTAGAAAAGTATATCATGTTTTTTTGTTGTTGTTGTTCTGAGTATAGGTAGTTCATCTCAATAAGAAAACCAATGCTGGTAACATGCAAAAAATTTCTGTGATATCCAGTATTGCTTCTAGTTCTAAGTAATGGGTTCAACTGCTACAAAGTTAAATGAAGCTCTTAAAGACAAGAATCAATAGCAATAAGTAAAAACTCAAGCTGGCCAGTGTGTGGCTTGCTTACAGGTGTATGTTGGTTAAAATTAGGTTTGCTCTTTGAGTGTAGGTCCTGTTTTTCCAAAACCTTAACATGCTTTAGGTTTTCATTTTTGCATAGTGATACAAAGTCAGTAAGTTGTGAGTAAAATTAAGTCTTAACAGAATTTACTTAGAAGAAAAAAATACAAGCATACAGAGAAGTATCTGTTCAAAAATATCTACAGAGATGTGTACACATAGAAATTTGTCTGAAATTGATAGTATGGTTAGTTACTAATTTGAGAATTTGCTAGGATGTAGCTTATTCTTCTGTATTTCTGTCAGCTCTTTGTGTTTTACAAGTTATCATTAGAAATACTAGGCTTTTGTTGAGGCAGATGTGAGTACGAATGCCTGAAACAGATATGTTAGGAAAAAGATGAAATTTTGATTTTTGTTTACATAGCTATTTTTCTGATCGTAAGAAAGCTCACTTTGCAGAGTCAAAACACACCCCTTTTAGATGTATGTCTAGCAGCTAGCATAAAACAAGAGAATTTTCTGAGCTAATTATGTCTTTACTCTGTTTTAGAGGCATCAACAAAAGAGGCATTAAAATATGTTTTCAGTGATCTTGCAAACAAGCTGTCTTCAGATGTTCTCGTATTACGGATTTGCCACAGTTCTGTCTACGTGTGGCCGAACAACGGCGTGACTACTGTTCCATCAGAACTGACTGATGACTCTGCTTGCAAGGAGATAATCCGATTTATACAGTAAGTGTATTAAATATAAATATATATTATATATATACACATGCACTTGTAATACATTAATTTCATGTTACAGCAATTTCTTTTTCTATTGATGCTTAGATATGATGATGATGAGAGCAGACGAAAGCTTGGCAAAAAGAAGGATAAAAAGTTACAGGATATGGTACGTGTCCCACCACACTAATAAGTTATAACAAGCAACATAACATTTGAAAATTGCTAAATCTATTTTCCATAACCTCTGCATAGGTAGACATTTGCATGACTTAGATGAAGCCCTTTAGAGTCACTGAGATTCAGCATTAATGCAAAGATCTGTCTACAACAGGTCAACATGTAGAAATTTTGATTTTTAACACTGTTAGCTTTTTCTTTTTAAATCAAATTATTTCTTTGCTGAATTGAGTATAATCCCCATATGTCATTCCTTTGGTCTTGGTGCATGTGGTGGTGGAAGTATAGTTTTGGTGTCTTTGTTCTTTGCAGCAGCAGGTAGTCAACATAGACCTGATGTTAGAGATGACGTCTTCCTTAGCTCCTTTGGCTCCAGTCATTGAACGGGAAAGCAAAGAACACCACTATATTAATATGACCTTACCAGTTGATGTTGTTGTATCTGTTTCTCCAGAAGAAACTTGGGGAAAGTATGTATGATTCTGAACTCAAGGCTTTTCAGTTTACTTTCATGTCTGTTTTTTTCCTGAAAGTAATAAAGTAAAGCTGTTACATTCTTAACCTGTTTATTAGTCTATAGTATATTACAAAGGTGGAATTTGACTGTATTTATAATAGAACTTGAGATATTTTCAGTTTGGTGAATATAAGTATTACACAACAGAGCTTTGAGAGAAAAGATTCAGCATCACCATTCCATTTCATAAATACTCTCCCTTGTACTTTCTAGTGTACGGAATCTCCTGGTGAATGCAATTCACAGGCAATTAACTGACATGGAAAGATGTATCATGAAATACAGAAAGGGAACATCAATTGTGGTACCTGAACAATTTCATTTCATGTTACCAGGAAAAAATCACCTTGTAACAATCTCATATCCTACAGGTATTTCAGATGATCAACTGGAAAGTTACAGAAAGGTAAAGCTTTTCATTTAGTTGATATCGAATAAGTACTAACAGACGCAATTTTTTAAAATTATTATTGTAACTGAAACAGTATACTGAATATGTAAGCTCGATTTATTGAAGGGTATTTTATAAAATATATCAGATTTTTTTCTTAATAAGGGGACAACAGAGACTTTAAAAACTACATGGGATTTCTTTTAGTTTTTTTTATCTACAGTAGTCCTTTTGGTCTTTTTTGGTAGTGAATGTGCTGAATTCTCTATTTCCCCTGTTGTGTTCAAGGTTATTTGTAGTGCTTCATTCAACTGGTTGCCTGAGGAGTTTAGGATTTTTTCTCGTGCCTCATACATGAGGGACTTTCAC
>VZSG01000031.1:2732907-2798094 GCA_013398315.1 Nothoprocta pentlandii
AGCCTTGTAGCTAGGACCAAGTTGAAAAGCTGCTGAAGTGTTTTGATAGCCCCATAATAGTCAAGCTGGAAATGGAGACAAAAAGGAGTATCAGCTTTTGCAGCTGCAAGGTGTTAAAGAGAATGAAACATACACAGAATTCTTTATCTAGTGAAATTACACTTGCTTTCTGCTTATTTATAAACAAAGGCCTGAGATTAAGGAGTGCTGTTATCTGCATTTCCTAGTGGTCAGGATTGACTATGTCCATATTTAGCACACAGACTCTCTGGAGCTCCCATTCCAAGGCGCTCAATTCCTGTATTGTTTGGGCAGTTCAGTATTCCAGTGCCTCACCACTAGGTGCTTGCCTGTGTGCTTGTTAGTTATGGAATAATTTTCAATAAAAAGCATTGAATCTAAAGACTATTGCTCATAGTGATCAAAGAACACGTAAGAAAAAAAAAGTGGCTTAAATATTTGGTAAAAGTAACCTCATGGAAAAGCTTGGCAGAACTTTTGAGGACTTGAGATTCTGTAAAGCATTTTCTGCTAATGTGTTGCCAAAAATGTACAGAGCTTTCTGAAAATTACGTGTGTCATACAGCATTTTATAAATATCTGAAAATAATTAATATGACTTAGATTAAAATTAGTAAAATAGAACCCATAGCAGTAGGTATGAAAAAAAAAGTCATAGTAGATTGTTAATTGCATCTCTCTCTTTCTTATCCAGGGCTGGTGTGGATGGAAGGGCCCAGAGTTTTGGAACAAGGATGCCTATTATAACCTGTGTCTACCGCAACGGCCCAAAACTATTTAAATTCTAATCTTATGCTGAATCATACTACTAGCTGATCAGGATATAACTGTCTCATTATTTATTTTGTATACATAAGATTTGGATAAAGCTTTAAGTCAATCAAAACCCAGTTGAAATAGAAATATTACTTAAGTAGCTTTAATACACTTAGGAAAAAAAATGAAACCTTTAAATATAATGGAGCTACTGTGAACTGTATTTCTGTACAAAGATTAAGTAACAAATAGTTTTCTTTTGAATAGGATACAAAGTTATTATGCTAAAAGAATTTAACAGCCCAAGCCTATGACATTTTCTCACTAGAAAGATGAGCTCTATAATTCAGATTCCACCAAGCGACCTGTATTGTGCAGCGTGATACATATTCAGAGGCACAGTTTACTCACGGTTTATTGCTTTTACTCTAGATGAGTGTTTTGATGAGGGGGGAGAAAAATCATTGTATGAACTCTATCAACTTAGCTTTCATAGTGGCACAGAAAAAAAAAAGTATAAGACTAAGTTGTTAAAGGCTCATTTATTTCTAGCTGTGTAAATACAACTATTCTAGAGAGAAAAATCAGTCTTCTTTGAGAATAGGGTATGAAGCTTTCTTCCTTCTCAGAAGGAGACTGAGTGTAACAGCATCCATCAGGCTGCTCCATTCATAGTCCTGTTATGTTGCTGCGGACTTGACATTCTCCTTAATTTCCTTTTGGGGTTACAAGCTGTTTCTTTTGTCACCTAGGTGACAACATCTGTCATATAAGCAAACAAGAGTGGCATCAGAACATTAGGATACAGCTGGTGGCAGCCACTTTTTGTGTCCCCAGAGAGTACTTAGGATTCCATGTTTTCCCCGTGAGAAGAGCTTTTTTCAGTGGCATTCCCCACCCAATACAGTGTTTTAACTCGACCTTAAATACGTATGCAAGAGGGGACTTACTGGCAAGTAAGTAAATCACACTAAAACACTAAAATCACAAATTGTTGGATTTAAAATACTCTGACCTGCAGTAAGCCTATGATCTTACACACCATCTGCTCTTCTCGTCCTGCTAGTGGATCCAGTAACTTCACGTTCTTGCTTTGGGGCAGCTGGATGCCCTCTCAGCAAGCCCTGTTTGCCCCTTGGGGGTAGCCAGGCTGCCCCCTCGGTTTCATAGTTCGCATGTGCTGAATTGTTGTGAAGAACTTGGTGCCCTCCAGAAAGCCGTGAGCCAGCTCTGCTGCGGTTTGTTGCACAAACTGAAACACAGAATTACTAGAAAGCACTAAATTAAACTGGTAAACGTGTTACCAACATGCACAGATCATGATTCTTTAATAAGCTGGCATCTCTGAACAGAAGTACCAAAAACAAGCACAAAGAATCAGCATAAAGAAGGGTTGTCAGGGTTAGGTAGGGATCTAGTGATACTGAGGGCTGGTGCTAACAGCAATAAGGAATAATTATTTTAAAATAAATTTATCACCCCAAGCCAGAACCTAGTATTGGACATGAGCAATATGATCAGCACAGCATTAGAATGGAAATTTAGCAAGGAGAATCTACAATGAGTGTAATTCCCTTAGCAGCTGGGGGAAATTGTTTTCCAAGTTGTTTTGGGGGAAGGCCAGAATGGAAGGGATTAATGGCCACACATGGAGAAACCCTCTTCCCCACCACCAGAACCCACAACCTTGAGCTGTTCCAAACCAGCCAAGTAGCTTCACTTCACAGGGATACTATCTTCATTCAGGTCATGCTTAAAAGTGTAACTGCCTGTCCTTTCCACACTATAAAATGCAATTTGGCAGGGGATTCAATTACAACTAATCATGCTTCGCAGCTAAAAGCCTGGAGAGAAATGAAGAGCTTTTTAACGCAGCCCCCAAAGCATTCAATCCCATTCCCTTAGCAATATCGTATTTTTCTCAGTGACACATGCCTGCTTGCTTGTTATGGAAGTTACTCATAACCACCACCATCATTTTAAAAAAATGGAAATCAACAGTCATTTGTTCTTTCCTTTTTTTTTTTTTTTAATAAAATTGCATGGTTTTGATAAACATATTTAGGAGAAACAGGCTTAATAGTGTTCCTTAGGGTGTATGTAATTCTCCAATGCATGCACAACCATTAGAATAATTACCTGTTGCTTCTCTTTCAGGAAATACAAATTATTAGAGAGCTGCACTCTCAGTATATACACTATCTTTTTGTAAAGGTGCAGAATTCCAGGTAAACATGCGAAGTATCAGCTCGATGCAAGTGTTCCAGGGAGCAACAGGTTTCTTACCTCTTTTCACACCAAAAGGAAACAGCTCTATAATTACCAAACTGCTTCTTTTCCCTGAACAGCTAGCCAAACAAATTAGTTAACAAACAAATAAAATCCCTATGCTTCTAATTACGCATTGCAGGGGCTGAAATACCTCTGTACTGGTACCAGGCATTCAAAGTTATTGCTTAAGCACCTATAAGGACTCTGCTGGAGACTCATATACCCAGACAAAGCTTATAGAAGGCTGAAGAATCTTGCATGGCCTTGGTTTTTAAAGCCCTTTCCTCCCTCAGCAGCTCAGAAGCTTCAAGCTGAACATCACGTGAACAAGCCAACCTTTCCCACCTGGTCCTCTGGTTCTTGTTAATTAGTCCCTGAACCTCCTGCCACTTTTTGTGCACCCAGCAGGGCTTGCTAAACTCGGCACCCGCTACCCACACCACTTACTTACAAACAACACACAGCTGTGGTGTTTTCCAGGTGTTTCAAACCGAGCCCAGCTCAGGGCTGCTGAAGGGCAAGGCTCCCTGGCTGCAGCTGCTCAGGAAGGCACCTTGTTAAAATCTCCTGTTCACTTAGTATCTCCAACCATGTATTTTGCATCAGTGTTGAGAAAACAAAATTGAAAAACTGGTTCTAATAAACGTGCGCAAGCAATGGCTTAAATCAAGCTGTGCTGTTGAATCTCACCCAGGGAGCCCCAGAGCCCCGAAAGCAGCAATGCTGCCTGAACTGCCTTTCCTGAAGATATCCTCGTTTTCACCCAATGCTCTTCACATCTCCCATTAAATTAGACAACATACAGATACCCTTCAAAACTTTGTTTTCCTGTAGCTTTCTTGGGCGGCTGGGAATCAGGCTGAGTTCTAGGAGCCGTTTTGGTGCCCGGAGCCGGTTGGGACTGTTGATAAGCAGCATGTGCAGCCCGCAGGGTGAGCCACATAAACCCCCAGGCATTGCGCCTCTGTTTTGACTGCTGCCTCTGCCTCTGTTGCTATAGAGACTGATCGGGATGCCAAAAATGGAAGGGCGATAATCATTTGGGGAGGAAAAAAAAAGAAGGAAAAAAGAAAAAAGAGGAATGCAGCTAAAGATGAATATTTTTAAAGCACCCTTGCTATTTTCTGATATGATATATATAAAGGGAGATGGCCAGAAGCTATCGACAGTGCTTTCTCAATTATCCTCATAGGTTTTGCAACACAAATAGGCGGAAAAAAAGCACAGCACGTGAAAACAAACAGCTTCTGACCACCGGAAGTAATACAGCCCAACATGCTACATTGGAATTTCATGGCCTATTGCCCTTCTAACTGCGCTGTACTCGCAGTTTCTGTTACTTGGCATATGTTCCCATTCAGCGAGAGTATTTTTGGCTTTCGCGCTCACCTTGCGAGAGGACCCGCAATTAGGAGAAGGAGCCGGCGGGCGCCCTTGAAGCCAAACGACGCCCCCAAAGCGGCCACGGGGCTCTGAGGTGATTCCGAGGGGCGCGGAGCAACCGCCGCCCGCCGCCCGTTACCCGCCAACCGTCACCGGCCAACCGCCACCCGCCGCCAGCAGGGGCCGCATAATGGTTCCCTCAGCAACGAGCGGCGGCGAGTGGCCCATGGCGGGCGCGGGGCGCGGCGGGGAGGTCGCTGCCCGCCATGGAGCTGCAGAGCGAGCCGCTGCCAGGTAGGCGCCGGGCGGCGGCCGGCGACGGTGGCGCCGCCGCTCGCGGCCCGCGGAGCGTGAAGGAGGATCCGCTTGTTTTTACGCAGAGAGCCGCGGCCATGCCGCTCTGCTCGCCCAAGCGGAGGAGCTCTTGGCGAAGAGAATCGAAGACGGAGACCCCGCGGCGTATTTCCTAAAGGGACAGATGTACTACGAAGAGGTCATAGTGGTTTTTTTGTGTTTTTTTTTGTGTTTTTTTTTTCTTTTTTCTTTTTGTAAATATTGTAAAGCTGACAATTTTCAGTACAGATTCAGTGGAGGGAAAAAAAAAAGCAAAGAGATTGCATGTGTGTATGCATATGAAAATCACCAGATCTTTCCCCTAAATATATTTTTGAACAAGAAACAAACACTGATTGAAAAAAAAAAAAACTGTAAGACAGAAGATAGCTAAGGCAGATCTTGGGGTGTTGACTCAGTTAAGATGCACTAAAGAAAGCAGAAGTGGTTCTCCTAATCAGGCACCTTCCCTCTTTTTTGATTAAAAAAAAAAAGGGGGGGGGTGGCATTTCATGTGAAGCAGCTGCTGACTCATTGCCACTTCCCAGCCACCAACGTGAGGATTGTAGAACACGGCACAGGTACCTCTGCTGCTGCAGGTGGTGCCTTCCTAAGAAACAGAATCACCGACTGGTTTGAAGGGACCCCTACAGATCACCTAGTCCAACCTCCTGTTCCAGCAGGGACACCCAGAGCATGTGGCACAGGGTGGCATCCAAGCAGATCCGGAAGACCTCCAGAGAAGGAGACTCCACAACCTCCCTGGGCAGCCTGTTCCAGGGCTATGTCAACCCTCACAAGAAAGTTGTTCTTTCTCACATGGAGATGGAACTTCCTGCGTTTGAATTTATACCCATAAAGACACAAGGGGCCATCTGCTGGGTTCAAAAGCTTTTCAAATACTTGAGTTTAATCTTTGTCCATAAAACAATCCTTAAAGCTCACCCAAATTAAGGTATATCCTACAAAATGGGGCATCTGAGCTAGACAAACACCTTAGCTAACAGTGATAGCATTGCAGTGGAGGGAAAGAAGGTTATCAGGACATCTGCTGGCTTCAAGGCTGAGTCTGTGCACTGAACACTATTTGTTTTAAGGATTTTATAAAGAAACAACAAAGCAAACCTAAGCACACTAAGTGCTTCCCTCCTATTAAACATTTTTGTTGTTATTGCCTTACTATCCCAGAGTAAGAACAAACACTTTCACTCTTCTCTCTCTTTGTATTTGCAATCTGACATTCTTCATTCCCAAGGAAATGCTTCAGTTTGAAGTTCTAACCAAGGATCCCTACTAGAGATGCAGGAGGTGCTGGGCTCGCTCAGGGTATCTCCTTGCTTGTCGTGTCTTTTTCAGGGGTGGTATGAGGAAGCACTAACGCAATTTGAAAGAGTCAAGGATACGGATTTTCAAGCTATGTATCAGCTTGGTGTGATGCATTATGATGGACTAGGCACAAAAGAAGACCCGGTGGGTAATCTAGCTATATGTGTTTTACTTTTCTTCTAGTACTTTATAATTTCTAAGAGCTTCTTTGTAAGCTTAACAATTGTAACTTAAAACACATGGGTTATTATTGATTTATGATTAGTTTCATGAAGTAGAGAGGTTCCTTCTATTTGTACAAAGCATCATTAAAGGGAGTGCTCTAGGCTGAAAATGCTCTCAAAATTAGCTATAACAAAATAGATTCAGTATGTTTAATAGATACTTATAGTAACTTGTTTTTTAAAATAAGTCTAAGGGTTTGATGGTACTTTGATTGCATGGTAGCTATGCCATTTGTTAAAAGGATCTTTTCATACATTGCTTTTTAATAAGCAATGTAAACAAATACAATTATAAAAATAGAAATCAAGCAGTGATCATATTTAAAAGTGTAAAATACCTGTGAACTGCTAGAGCCTGAACAACAGGCCCGAGGAGTAAGGGTTGACTTACAGATGAATGCGACACTGCCTTTGTAGAAGTACAGAAGCCTTGCCTGTAGAACTGCTCGTGCTAACTTGCATGTAACAATGTTACAGTTTTAAAGACATTTTTCAGATTCTAAACATAAACGTGAAAGATTTATTTTGCTTCTGCCAATGGTTGGCAGCAATGTTTTTAAATTGGACAACTGAAGAACTATACTTTTTCTTGCAAAAGGAAAGGGCAGTAGAGCAGTAAAAAACTGTGATTGATTGTTGTGAATTCTGTGCCAGTGATACTTGCTTCAATTTCTCTTAATTTTACAACAGTGACAATGTTGGTAGCTGTCATAGCATTGTTGATGTAATTCTCCAGTTGTTAAGTCAGTGTAGAGGTTTGCCAAGAGATGTTCTCTTCATAAGCTCCCCTCCCTGGTCTTGTCATTGATATTGCCGTCCCAAAAAGCACAAAAAGGTCAGTTTAACCAATTCGCTTGGCAAATCGTGCAGTGCCACTTGAACAACCAAAGGAAGAGTCCCAGTTCTCTTACTAGGTTTCTGAAGATGGATCGTAGCATCAACCCGGCAATCTGATGGCTTCAGTGGTGCTTTTCAGGAGGGAAGGGTTGAAACAAGCAGGATCACAGCTTAAATGTGATCCTGCAGCTTAAATATCCTGTAAATCATTCACAGTTATTCACAGGGGGAGAGTTTTTTTTTTTTTTCTCTAACATATTGGAATAAACTACAGGATTTTGGACACCAGTATTATAAGCCTTCAAGCCGTTGAAAAGTATTTCTTAATAATCTAGGGTCGCCAGGTGGGAACTGTTTGACCAGCTCACCGCTCTGAAATATGTGTTCTTAATTTTATCTCTGTTTTATTTTGTATAGTATTTATAACTAAGTATTGAGCATAAACCATACTTTTAAGTACTATATATATATGTGTGTGTGTGTATATATATATATATATATATACATATGTTGTTTTTCAATCATTCGATGCCAGATACCCTTCCATCAGTTCTTAAATCACCTCCTCCCATATTCCCATATCTTTTCCTCTTTGGGTTGGCCTGGTACAGTTTTGCTCTACTTTGAGGGAGGAATCTCTTGATATGCAATCAAACATACCTTAAAGTGCATGATGAACACAGAAGTTTGGGCTGCAGCACTGAGAAGGAAAGAAAGAATTGAGACCTGCATGCCACCTCTAACCCTGTATTTCTTGATGCTGCAGTCCATTATGTTAATAGAACTGGAGGATGAGTCATGTTTTTTCACAACTTCATCTGTAAAGTTAGCTACTGCTTTTTTAAATTCAGAAGATTTACTTGAGAATGAAAGTTCAATTTTAGTCATATCAAATGAACAAATATACATGTAATCTGTTAGACAAAATGTCAGACACAGCTACAGTTTAGATAAAAATAAATATAAAAGTCAAAGATAAGAGTTCAGGAAAATTAAAACACTGCAGAGGCAATTAAAATGAAAGCACTGCATTGACATTCTGATATACACACATACTGTACAGAGGGGTTTAAGAGGTGAAAAATTGCCTGTAACTTACCAGATTCTTTCTTTTGTCCTTTTCCCAGTATGAATGTAATGCTGAAAAATTCTAAATTTTAGGAAAAGGGAGTGGAATACATGAAGAAAATAATCACCTCTGATTCCCCAGATGCTAAACACTTGAAGTTTGCAGCTGCCTACAATCTTGGTAGAGCTTATTATGAAGGATGTGGTGTTAAGCAGTCAACTGAAGAGGCTGAAAGGTAATTACAGCCAGTAATTTTCCTGATGAGTTTAAGATCTTGAGCTGCTGTGCCCCTTAAACTTCCTTTGTCTCTGTCCTGTTAGACTGTGGCTTATTGCTGCTGATGATGGCAATCCAAAAGCAAGCGTAAAGGCCCAGAGTACTTTAGGGCTGCTTTACTCTCTGTCAGCTCTAAAAGATGTGGAAAAGGTAAGCCTGCTTACACCATCAGAGCCTTGTGAGCCCCAGTTTACCTGCTACTCAGGTAATGCAAAATGCTACTTGAGATACAAACGAAACCAATTTGTACCTCCTGTTCAGGCCTTTTTCTGGCACTCAGAAGCATGTCTCAATGGAAATCTGGAATCCCAAGGAGCGTTGGGTGTCATGTATCTCTACGGACAAGGTGCCCCTCAAAACATTAATGCAGGCTTGGAGTGTTTGAAGAAAGCGGCAGAACGTGGAAATGTCTATGCTCAAGGGCATCTTGTGGAATATTATTACAGCAGAAAATTCTACTCAACAGCTGTATCAATAGCCAAAAGGTGAAGTTAATTTTGCTTTATTTTTATTATAATTCTCTGTAACTTAGATGGAAATAATTAAGTTAATGCTCTTGCTATGCTGGTGACAGTTCTGCAGTTGATAAGCAGCACAATTCTGTTGCAACCCACCAAACCTGGCCAGCAACTGTTAAAGACGTCAGTCTGTTAACCAGATTATGCCACTGCCTATGAAGCGAAAGCTTTGCCTTTCTTCAGCATACATACGTATATATGTATTTGAATATGTGCATACCTTTTAATAGAAGGTATTAGTGTGAAAAATGTAACTAGTAACTTTGTAACTAGTACAAATGTAATGAAAATGACCGTAAAAGCTAATGATTTGATGCTTAAATATTGTGATATCAAATAATTTAAAATCCAGTATTGAAGAATCCTCTTCAGGATGTCAAATAGTTTATCAGTTTATTTTGGATACCTGTATTTTCTTGGAAAAGTATATTATCATTCATATATTGTTAAGTGATATGGAATTTACATTAATAATATCTCTATTTGTATACCTGACTTAAATTGATATTTGAATTTCTTTTTCCTAACCTAATGCTGTAAATTCTGTAACAGGATTCCAGAAAATGTTAACATTGCTGTAGTAGCAAAGATAACTGATTGTCTTCCCACGTACATAGCCAGAGGGGCGGCTATGGCTGCTTTCTACTTTGCTAGATGTCTCCAGCTTGGCCTAGGCATACAACAAGATGAAGCTGCTGCTAAAAAATACTATTCTAGGGTAAGCTGGGAAACTCTTACAAACTAACTGATAGCTTATGAGACTGTGTAATGCCTTGGGTTGGAGTCTTTAGACTTTGTTGTATGGTTACATTACGTGCTTGTACATTATGTTAATCTGTGCAGGAAATACAGTGGAAAAAGACTATCCAAAATGACTAAAAATAGTCTTGAAGGATACTGTTGGCTCACTTGTGTAAGCAAACAAAGCACGTGGCCGAATCAGAAACATCCCACAGCCATTATCGCAGCAAAGAGCTGAGCTGAATTATCTTCTGAATTATCTTGAATGTTAACAAGTCACTCCAGGGATGACAGTCATCCCCAGTTGCTTTCCTTTTTATCCTTCCCTCACGCTGAAAAGGAAGCTAGAAGCCATCATTATCTATTTTTATTTCACACACACGTACACACCCTTTCCTCCTCCCACTCCCTCAACAAATCTGACTTCAGGTCACAGTACGTGTTTTTATTCTGGCAACCACTGCCTTTTTTAATGATGCTGAAGTTGCTCACAACTCTCACTTATGTTTGTATTAGCACTGATAGTTAGGGAACTACTGATAGACAAAATTAGGTCACTTTTTTAAAGCACCAAAGTGCTTTAAACCAAAGTTTAAACCAAAGTTGCTTGAGGATGAAGATAATAATGGCTTCTAGAGGATAATTCTACTCAACACTATTAGTGATGTTTAAAGGCAGCCAAGGTGTGATGCTTCTGCTAAGAGAAGCAGTAAGACAGGGTTCATGCTTCAGAGATGCTCTGTGATCTCTGTTTGTATGTAGAGATCAATTGTTTCTGTAAATAAATTACTTCAGTGTCCAGCTTGATGAAATACAAATAAATGGAGAACTCTGTAAACAGTCATGTATCAACCAACAACTTTTGTGGCTTACTTGGGGAAAACTCTGATAGAAAGAGGCCTAGCAGAGCAGCTGAGTGTCTGGATGCATACATGCACTTTAACACTTTTCACAGAAGAAAATTAAAACACAAAAGACAGAAAGAGGAGGTCAGGGAGGGAAAGGAATTCCCTCCCCTAAAATCTCTTCCTGGTATTTTAGGACCACAGCAGCCAAGAGGCTTAGTCTATGCCTTAAGGAATGGACGAGGTGCCTCAGGACTGCATGGTTTCCATGTGCCCCCAACTCCTTCCCCATTTTTTTTCTGCCTACCCTGGAATAACCCAAATTTAACTATAGCTTCAGGAATTCCTCACTGGCAGGAGATCTAGGACTTAGCTAGGAATGTCAGTAATCCCTTACCGTGAAAAGGGATGGCAGACTGGACTGTGGTCTTGTCAACTGATGCCAACACTAACGAACAGACAGACCAAATACACAAGAAAACTACCTGAAGTGGTAATTTCAGAACAAGTATAAGACAAGAGGTACAGAGATGTTTCAGTTTCTTTGGAATTTTGAACTTGGAAGGTAACTTCAACATTGCCTGCACAATTATACCCATTTCAAAGGGGTAAAATGAAAATGTTGCCTTGTTAAAGTAACCCCTCTTAGGCCTACTCAGTTCTCAGAGAGGCAAGGAATGGAAGCCAGGTGTCCCAGAGGGTCCTGGAACAGATGGCAATGAACAAAGCTGAGCCAATCCCTCAAGCAGGTCCCCCTTTGGCTGTGGTGTCACCTACCCTAGCAACAAACAGTGACAGTAAAAAAGAAATAAATAAAAGCAAAGCCTAACAATACAATGTGCCTATTTTAAGCAGCACGCGTACTGAGTCCTATGGGACATCAGAATCAGAGGTTCACAGCGGAATATACTAAGTCTATAACGTTTCAAGAAGTTGATGATTTTGGATACCATCAACAAAGCTTACAAATTAGAAGACCTTGTTGGTGTTGCATTGACAACAAAATTTTGCAGTTTAGCTATAAACCAGAACTCCCTGTTCTTTGTTTTCAAGGCATGCCTTCTGGATCCTGCTGTCGCATCTGACCTTGAACTGAAAGCTAATCTTGGGAGAATTTAGTGTCTCTTTTAGTTATGGCTGGTGTATAAACAAGTTTCCTACACTAATCTATCTTTAATCTTGAGCAGTTACAGACTGATCATCCTTTACTGCTTGCTTTTCAACCTTCTATAAATTACTACTTAAAACAATCTGGTATTATTTTATTTACAAAAGGCAAAGAGGTCACAGTCTCACTTAAACTCAGATGTAGCAAAGGCAGACTTTTAAAAATAGTTATACTAAGGACACTTAACTGCAGCCAAATCCCTGTGTTTTCTTAATGATGCACTGGCTTGATAAAGTGAAACCAAATTTTACTGTCTGCCATACTTACCCCAATCTCTGTATTTACTTCATATGTGGAGGAGAATTTGGCTAGCTTCTTAGCACCATACTGTGACATGAAAAGCTCATGGCTGTACTGCAAGAGAAGGGCTAGCTGCTACTAATAATCTGCATTTCAAAACAGCATGTGGATTGTATTTCTGCAACCTGAACTATATCCAGTCTCAGCTGCAATTTAAAAAGTAATGAATGCCACCTATGGATTTTGGATGATACTTAATTTAGATGTCCATTCTGACCATATTTACGTATTTTTATGCAACTTAAAAAACACTGAACATTTCATTTTTTCCCTTCCTTTGCATAAAACAAGGGAAATATTTGAAGGCTGGTCCAAATTGGGTTATTTGAATAAAACAGCCCTGAGTAATATCAGGGGTGCAGTCAGAATGGCTTAATTAAATGTCTACTTGATTGTTCAGAGAAGCAATTTGTGAGAACTGATCTCCGAACTGACACTTAGTGCAGGCCCCCTGCTACAACATGTCTGTTCACAGCACACAGTTTGGATGCAGATTTAAGAGTAATGAAAGTGTTCTTTAAGAAATAAGGGCTGTAAAACACATTCATTAGTAGTTAGTACAGCCTAATTATCAAGTACGGAAATCCAGTTTTGTTATTTATTGCTTACAAATGCTTCAACATATGGGAAATCTTTGGTAAAAACAAAATTGATAAAATTTTCACAATAGCTTTACATGTAGTATTGCACAACAAGACTTTTTCAAAACACAAGAATAAAGGAATGCTGAGATCCTCAGTGAGGAGATTAGAACTGTACAACATTCATTAGTTTACCACTATAAGCAAAACCTCTTTTTTTCCCATAAATGTTTAAAATAGTTTCTGCTATTTTCTTTCAGCTTATATGAACATTTATTTTTCAGTCTATATTTGAAACAGAAGAGTAGTCAAATAGAACCATTTAAATAAAAATTGGCAACTATACAGCATTGTTTTATCTACCCTACTACAGCATCAGATCTTTTCAAGTCTGTTTACTTCACAAAAAAAGTAAGAGAAAAAAAAAACTAAAAATAATCATAGTCCTCAGCCCTCTATGGAAAAGAGGAAAATAAGTTTCATGTCTATTATTGCACATAGACATTTCTCTAGTGGTCCACGGGTGGAGAGTCAAACCTAAGTGACATTAAGCTGCTCTATATGAGCTCTTAGCTCAGGACACAGTTCAATTAGCAGCAATTCCAGCAAGACCTGAAAAGCAGAAAAGATGAAGATGAATACAGATGCCAAATGAGATGTTCTTCCTTTCTGGCATGCTTAAAACATCACAGATAACAGAAGAACATGGAGTCAGTCACTTCGTGCATCCTTTTTGGGACAGCTTTTTGTTTTTTTTCCCTCTTCTTTTCTCTTTTCCATCCTAAAATTACCTGGCACCCTGCTAAAATTAGTACGCACCCTGTGAGGTCAGCAGTGTTGCATATGTTGAGGATTTCTTTTAGACAAAAGCAATATTATATTTTAAACATCCTTATGCAGTTAATCAATATGAACCAACTTCATGCTCTTTTTTTTTTTGGTTTGTTTTTAATACTAAAAGTTATATGCAAACCTAGAACAATATGCTGATATAGATTTGCAGAAACACACCCAGGTTTTTCTACTGAGCAAGTAGAGCTCAGCAATTAGCGCTTTAATTTTAATATAAAATTAAAGGGTATCTTTCCAATTACTTACGTAGAGTAGATGCTTGTTTGCCTTCCTTTCTTGCAATGCATTGAATACTTTGACTACACCATGGCGGGCATTTTGTTGTCCAACAAGACTCTGCAGAGTATCTGCAACAAATGGGACATTGGTTTAAACTGATTCACTCAGCCTGGGCAAAATATCCAGCAAATAAATATAAACAAAGGAGAAACAAAACCTGTGTACTTAATGGTGGATGGTGAGAAGATGCATAGTCTCTGTACAACAAGGTATTCACAACACATGGGTAATTTAGGACAGATTTAGAGAGATGTTTTTTTCTCCAGGATTCTGAATTCCATAGCAGCATACAAACATCCAGAAAAATGGGACATACGTTTTACTATTGTCTCATATATTATTGAACCAGTCACTTAAACCTCCTACATCAGTTAGTACAGATTCAGCATTCTAATTTACTCTCAGTCTTCACAGCAAACAGTGTCACAATTAAGTGGACAAGCAACTAAGTGAATTATTTACAGCTTGGATTAAATTTCAGTGGAGAAGAAACAGGGATCTAATGCTTCAGCACTGACTTTGGGTGCAGGCAGCTTCACTGCATAAAAGCTTCGTCCTAAACATTTCTCCTCCTTTCACAACAACCGTGGGATGCTACCCTAGTTAAGCAGGTGAGAGCAGATTTTTAGTCTCATCTTAGGCTCCTTGGTGAGCAATACTTACAGAAATACCCTGCCAGCTCTTACTATACATGAGCCCATGACCTTTACCAGCTGCAGGCAGGAGAGGTAAAGGTATGACCAACATTACACTTATTTATGCAAATGAGCAGAATTTAAAACTCTATAGGAAAAAGCTAAGATGTAGCAGAACAATATCTGGCTAATGAGTTTCCCTGCTAGAAAAGTCTGTAATTAAGCAGAAAAATGAAAATGTTCTCACCTGGAATGTTTTCAAGTAGTTTTTGCTGTGCTCTCTGCTTTGTCTCCTGACTTTGCTCTTCAGTTTTGGCTGCTGAGGGTGGTGCTAACTTTCCATTTGGCCAAAAAGCATCTCGGAACACCCCGATGTAGTACACAAGCATTGGCTCACTGAACATCCAGTGCACGGTGTCACGGATTTGCCTGTAGGTAAGTGTCAAAAGGGAGCACATCAGAGCTTGTCTGGCAGGTTTTACACAGAATGCTTCTCCTAGAAGCTGTGGAAATTTAAGGCAAATCTAATTCAGCTCTGGGTGCTCCAAGCTCTAGGTTACTCTGCATACCTGACTGAGGTGTGGAGGAGCCTGCATTTCAAGGTAGTGGGTAAATCACTAGTATTTCAAGGGATGAAGGATTGAGCACTCTGATAACAGTGCAGTAATATCCCTCACAGCTGCAGCAGGGCAGTAACAGGAAGCTGCAGCCCCTGCTGAGGGGGCTTACGTGCCAATGTAAAGGCTCACGCAGCACAGAAACCCCACGCTCCCCAGGAGCCAGCCCTCCTGCACACAGCCTCTGCCTCTCCGGTCTATCTCCCGTGCTACTTGTCTGCAGGGTGCAAACCAACCCCCCTGTCCACTGGAAACACGTCAGAGACCAGCAGCTCATCGGGAGTCTGCGGCGAGAGTCTGCAGCCCTTCTGGTGCAGTTTGGCACTTCACAACCTTCCCGAGCAGCTGTTACAAGCAGCGCTGGTGTGTGCAAACTTAGCCACTGAATGGACAAAAGAACAGCCTGTTCCGCCGTCAGATTTCTGCACTACCAGATTTCTGCATTGGGGTAACAGTCCCCCTGTTACCCCAAAGCAAAAATGACACGTTTCACTGAATTCTCAGGGCTCCTTTGTGAATATAGTACAGGAATCTCAGATTCACAGAATTTCATATACAAAACATCACTAGATAATGCATGAGAGTGTCTGTATTGGTGGCAGAATCACAGGAAATTATGTGTTTGCAACAGTTATCTGCACTACTGCATCAAGGGATTTACTACAGGTCTTTGCATCTTAGCAGAAGGCTTATATCCAAAAATCTTCTTGACCATTAAAATAGAAGATTTTTCACTTGAAGGGTATGTACAAGCATGAACACTTAGTTCACCCATGCCTCATTTGGCAGATGTATCTTCAAATGACACAGAAATAAACACTTCTATGAAAATTCATTACTCTGTCACACATACAAGTTTCAGGTGCAGTGTTTTTACAAAATAAGAACCATTATTTCAGTCATTTTGGAGAAATCTTTTTAATGTGAAACAAGTAATCCAAAACAGAAATATGATTTCAGATCTGAGAAAAATCTTCATGGGACTGAAAAATAAAGCACTTACACTAATAAAAGCCATGCAGAGCCAACTTGTTTAGAAAAACAGGATAGCAAATCATCAAATATGCAGAGCTGCTTCACTTAAAAAAATATATATATATCAAAACCCTCTTTTTATAATTCTGTCTCCCATTAAATATATTTGCTCTTTCAAAAAGAAAAGCTGTCTGGGGAGAAAAAGTTGGTTTGGGGACTGTTGAACAGATTAAGGAGAAAGATAACTGAAGTTGAATCTCCTCTGATGAACATTGGTAAATAGGGTGGTGGAGAACAAGGGCAGATGATCCTATACAGCAGAATGTCTGGGTTAGTGATAATAATCCTGCTCTCAGTCTTCTATTCATAGAACAGCGATTCAGGTTCAGAATTAAGGCAAACAGCTACTTACTTGTTGATGGTTCTTCCAAAAGTGACTTGGACTAGTGCAATCAATGTTTTTCTGACCCATTTAAACACTAGAACAAAGGAAAAGGGCAGAAATGACAAATGATGATCAGTTATTTAATTACTTTAGGGACACTCTGATCACAGTGAAAAGAAAAATCCATATTACTTGTCTGTAGTTTATACTGGAGTCTTCTATGATTAAGAACATGTCAAGTTTAGTAAACTGCACAACTACCTGCTTCACACTAGTAAAAACCACACGCAAAATTCAACCCTTTTTTTTTTTTTTCTGTACGAATATAATGTCATATACACGACAGCAACATTAAAGTTCGGAAAACATTTCCAATTGAACAAACCAGTCTGCTTGTAATTACAATTAGAGGAAACAGAAATCTGAGCGTATCTGAGATCTGATTAATCTTTTTTTCATCCTGTTTACCCTTAGTAGAAGAAAATCCTTTATTTAGGGGATACATCTGCCACTCTTGCCTAGGTTTTGGCTACAATTTAGAAGAGTTGCTCTGCAGATAATTTTATATAACACTACGTGTGACTGCACCTTCAAAAAGATATAAAAATAGCTGTCTTCACAACTACGATTCATGTAGGAAAAGGAAAAAAGAAATCTGGTACTGCCAGGTGTTCCAGCATCTTTTCCCTAACACAAATTACAGAACTAAAACACCTATGTAACGGATTTAGAATGGACATCAGAATCACACCGATTTGCCAGTGACATGTTCTACGATAAAGCAGTCTACTTTTTCTTTTATCATAATTCATTCTTTTTCATATGCGGCCTATTTTCAGAAAACACGCACTGCTACTTGCCTCCTCTTGAAAAATAAAAAATAAGAATTTGATGAAAGAAGCAAAACAAAAACCAGCATGCAAACTCTGCAAACTCTGTCCCCTATCACCTGCATTTTTACTTCCATGTTTTATTGAAAAACCAAAAGCCAGTAACTCCGAATTAGCGCACGCCTGCGGTCTCTGGGCTAGCAAACCCTGGTGACGAGCACGCGAATTTACAGCTTACTTCCTCGCAGCTCGAAGATCTCCCCGATGAGCATGAAGCAGGGCTCTGCGAGAGAGTCCCTTTTCCCATCCACCTCGTCTCCGTAGTCCGACAGGTCGCTGTCCTCTTCTGTTTCCTCCTGGGAAGAGAGCAGGAGCCCTGAGCAGCTGCTGGAGGCAGCAGAGCTGCTCACGGCGGCCTGTTCCGAGTGTTCCCGAACGCTCCGGGGCTCCCTGCCCTCGCAGCCGCATGGGCAGCCGGATCTTAAAACTTCCCCATGGTGGGAGAAGCTGTGACCAAGGGCAGGGGGAAAGAACAGAAAGAACCCGTATGACACGGACCAGAAACAAGCGGGTTCCAGCTCCCTTGGAAGCCACAAATCATTGCCAATCTCGCCACGCAAACACACCGATCAACCAGTTTACTCCAAGGACAGAGGCTAGAGCAAACTCCATGTCAATACCTTCAGTATTTTCATTACTCATGATTTTCTTTTTTTCCTAATGGATACCATACCATTTTGCATTGGGTACCTTTCTGAATTTGTAGGCTTGAGAGGAGCAAAGAAACTGCCAGGTCACAAGATGACATTTTTATATGTTTAGCCAAGTTGAAGCAATAATCTCAAAAAACACATATGGTGCACACTCCTAAGGACAGTTGTAAAGCATCAATAATTCACTGTGTAAGTGCAGAAAATGAATCAGTTGATGATGCTAATTCTACAGAAAGGGATCTGAGGACCATGCTGCTGCGGAAAAGGCAAAGGCAATGCCATGGTGCTTAAGCAGAAGCACTGCTCCATATGATATATGTATAACAATTACCATCCACGGGATAGTAAAACCCAGCAGGAGCACTGTGTAATCAAGTTTATACACCACATTTCCAAGAAAAACAATGGTTGAATTGGAAAAATCTAAAGCAAAACCTAAGGACTAAATAAAACATAGCCTACTGTAGAAAAAAAAAGAGGAGAAACTGGGGCTGCTCGAGATAAGGAACAAAAAAGGAAAGAACAAAGGAAAGGAATGAATCTCTCATGAGGAAACCCGGATGATCCTGCCCCAAACACTAATGAGTGCTGCAAGCAGGGGGAAGAGCAACCTGTGCCTGCTGCAGAGAGCAAAAGGAGGGAGCTTTTGCTGCCGGGCAAAAGAAGGGAGCCTGGGTCAGAGAGCAAAGAAAGGTCCCTAACTGAGTCTCCTCCCGAGACCCGCGTTAACTTAACTCACTTAAAAAATGCAATGGGAAGTACAAATTCTTATATCACGGTGCATTTTCTATCTATCCGCTGACACTTCATAAATCTGAAATGCCCTCCTCTCCACAGTATCAATTCTGTTTTTCCTCTCACTTGGTTTTTTGGTCTTCAGAGGCAAGGAATATATTCTAAGGTTAGAGTTCTTTCGGAAGAGCTGCATAAATAAGAGAGGCCTGAAATTGCTGCAGTCTGTAATCCTGAAAGCAGCTCCAGAGGGAATATTGCTGCTCTAACGTGTATTTGAAGAAGGCGAGATGAGACTTGGAAGATAAAGGAGTAAGACAACACGTTCTTCTATGAAGTCCCAAATACAGAATAAAACAGGAATTTTTATATACATAAAAAACACAAACAGTGGTAGGTGATGTAATATAACTTCATTAATAATCTTATAACAAATAGCATAACCTCATTTAATGGCCCTGATAAACCATCTCAAACCCTACCACTGGGTAAGTCTGAGCTTACACTAAGAAGCTGGGGTGCCTGCGCAGAGCTAAAGATGATCCCAGGTCTAGTCATAGTTCTGTTCCCTTTGTTTCATTCTATTGTTATTTTTAAACTGGGACAAGCCTTTGCCAGACTGATACAGAGGGTCAAAGAGCTCCCTGCGCTCCCTCCACCTTTACTCTGTCGCTCATCTTACATTTCAGTCTGCAGAGAGGAGAGAAGGGGAGGAGAGGGAAGGAGAATGTGAAGCAGGACGATCTTCATCTGGACTGCCAACTGCTGGGCATAGCAACACCTGCCCAATAAGAAGTTCCTGGCCTTATATATAGGAAAAAAAATAATTTCTTACTCACGTTTTAATTTAATACTATTTTCTGATTCCTCTATTTCCACATTCCTAGGGATTTACTTTTTTTTGTTCTGCTCCTTCACTTTTTCAGCACCAATTGCTTTATTTCTGCTTCTTCATTTCTTTATTCTCTCTCATTACATTCTCCTTTCCTCTCCCCATTTTTCCCAACTATCTCCTCCTATGCCCTCACATAATGCAATCCACATATGCAGTCTGGCTTTTCTCCTTGAAAATGCTTTTCAATTAAATAGCAAAATAAAAATAGTTTCATACTTCCATCCTTTACACTGCTGCCATCTAACAGTCATTTCAGGGGTAGAAAACGCTAAATAAATAGAAGAACTGAATAAATACTGCCAATTCTGAAATAAAATACAGGCATGCAGTATTTAGCTACAAATTCAGTGCAATTTATATATGTACATCTCTCTATATATATATCACAGATTTATATAACAAATTTAATCCTATATATAAATTTATTATATATATATTGCACCATATGTACAGGATTTGTTTATTCCTAAGAGAGGCAAGACTTTTTGCCTATTAGGCTGGAACCGTATAAATTTCCCAGACCCCATTTATCTTGCAAAATGACCATCCACTCCAGGCACCTATGCATTTAATAATCAAATTATTTCACCACTGACCTTCTCAAGTTACATAACATATAAACCAAAGAAAGAAAATGGTAAGGGGTCTTTACAGCTTGCATATCTGCAACATGAACCTCACAAAACAGAATGCCATGGCATTTTTGTATATTTTCAGCCAATCATCTATTTTAGTCACCAATTTATTCTTTGCCACCTTTTAATTGATGGTATTTTAACGCCTTGATAGCAAATGCTCCAGCAGTTCAACTATGGAGGCCCCCACTTTTATTTCCAGATTCCCTCGGTGGCACTGTGCTGCTTGCAGACGTTTGCTCAAAATGAGCTTTGCTGCAGAAACTGGCTGGGCGTTAGGAAGGACAAAGCTCTTCCCTGCCAAGAGAAGCTTCCTAAGAATTAATTATTTTTACCTGTCCAAATGGGTAGTGGCTCCCCCTGCTTAGTTTGGATAAGTAATTGAACCTGGGAAAACTACTTCTCTACCGCTTACCTCTTGATGAGAAAACAAGTCTCCAGGAAGTCGTTCCAGAAACGAGGACAGCGAAAAGGAGGATTTCTTTCCTTGCACATCAACAACTTTGAGGTGCTCCGGGGAAGGGCTCAAGAAGGCATAAAGTGCTTCACTCTGACAGAGTCTGTCATCAGAGAGCAATTTCTATGGCAGAAAGACAATGACAAACATCACCCCAATCACACCTTAGCGGCTAAGGACAAGACGCATCAGGCCGGGACGCCGAGGGAAGAACGGGTCCCTCGGCCAGGTCTCTGCCCGCAGCAGGTCGGCGGCGCGCTCGCTGCTCAGGGAGCAGAAGCTGTTCTTGGGGTCTCTCTTTTTGCTTATTTTAGCATTCTTACTCAGAACCTGGATAACCACAGGGATACAGCCAGCAGGGAGCAAGGGGAAAATGGCACCATCAGGAACAGAAAGGAAGGAAAAACTAAGAAAGGCACAAAACTCGCCGCCTATATTTTACGTGTTTGGTGAAGGGCAGTGACAGTACTAAAGAAAGAGACATTAGATTCACAATTACCAAGATATATTTTAATGTATTTCCTTTTAGAGAATGTTTTTTGACACGACAACCAGGTGGCAACCTGTCAAAGTTTGAAATCCTATTATCAGTTTAAAAGTAAGTAGAGTTCATATCAAAAATTAAGGTGCTCTGCTCCAGTTCAGCCACTCTCTAGTTTTGAAAGATGCTAGAGGAGCAATTATTTTACCCCTGAGAGAAATATTCCTGACTTCTTTATAGCCACTATAGCCACTGGCAAAAGAATAAAAGCTCTCTAAGGTCTAACACAATGCCTTTCTACTGATGCACATCTTCAACTACTTTTTCCCTTAGCTGTAACTTTTCTGCTCTCCAGGGGCTACTAACCACTAAATGCCTGAATCCACCAATGCACGTGTAATTTACGTAATCCATTTTAAAAAGCAGCCATATTGAATATCGGTTGCCCTACAATAAAAAAAAACCATATTCTGCATTTGTAAATTGTTGGTGTTAACCAAAGACTAACTCATCCTCAGACGCAAAATCACACTTGCTCCTAAGAGTATCTTTTACTTTAAACAAATTAAATAATGAAGCTGTCCCCCGGAGACTCCGTGTGCCCTAAAAGCAGTAATCACACCACACTCTCCATTACATGGGCACAAGTCTCAGCACTATTAGCCTAGTTTGCAGTCACCAGAGGACAAGTCCCTTTCCCTTCACCCCACATGGGCACAGACCGAGCGCTGTGCAGAGCCACACAAGCCCCTGACCACGCAGCAAACCTGCTCTGTGGGGAACAAGCTCAGTGCCACTGACCTGCTCCTCACCAAAGGCTCTCAAGACTTTGAATCTTTTCAGCACAAAGGAGGTGAACCTATAGTTTAGCTTTTAATTGAGCGCTTTTGTTATTACTCAGTCAACAATCTTTGTTTTCTTACCTGCAGAAAGTTATTAAGCTGGTTCTTGGACTTGTCCATGAATTTCTGATCTACAGATTTGAAGGGCAGCTTGCTGAGGGAAGGCAACTGAACTTTCTTTAATGATGGAAAACACTGTGCAGGAGAAAGAACAGCTCGCTCAGCCTTGCTTCCAGAGCAAAATGGAAATGCAAGAGGTGCTCTGTACCCTCTGCACCCTCCCACAGCCCCTGAGCACCTTGGCAAACACCCTCCCCTACCCACTATGGGCTGACATATCTAAAACCTTTCCCTTCAGAACACCATCATTATCTCTCCTTCCCAGACAGAAAGCTTGCTGCAATCTGAAAGGAAAGGAAACCCTCTCCTCCTGAGGGAGCTGTCATTTTTGACACATCCTCTGAAGCTAGAGACAAAATCTAGTATTTAAAACAAGCACATGCAGTATTACTGCCTGTACACAACTTGGGCATTGGGTCAGTTTAGTAAAATACCTATTAGTAAATGGAGAGAAAAAAAAAAAAAAAAAAAAAAAAAAAGCTATTCACAAGACTCTATAACCATTAAGCAGAGGCCAGAAATACATGGTTAGAAAACCAACTCTAAAAGGCTAAAAGCCAAGAGGGTGATCCAAGAGCCGGTAATATTAAGTTTTAATCGGCCCTTCAGGTGTTCTCTGCCCTTCCACACGTTCTGTGGACGCGCTCTGGGCACGGCGCGTACCTCACTGAGCTTGCGGTGCAGGCTCTGGAACTCGCTGAGCTTCCTGGGCACCGTCCAGTTCTTAGCTTCAGCTCCACCAGCTTCTTGTAAACTCACCATGACGGAGTAGCAGGGCACTTGTTCTCCATTCTCTTCTAAAACCTAAAAAATATAACATACCATAACATACCACACCATAACCAGAGAAGGTGCATTACTTTGAAAGCAAAGCACAGAACATCTGGGGTGCCAGGACACTGATGCACAGAATCAGTCTCTGTCACTGTCCCATGCAGTGTGCTGCAGTTTGATGGCTGCACATTCAGCAAAACCCGTAAGGGTCTCAGGGTGCACATCCCAAACCTCTCCGATTGCTTATCAGTATTTCAGCTCTCCTCTTTTCTGCATTTTCTTGCCTGTTCTCCCTTTATTCCTACTCTGTTTTCTCGGGCTGCCCGAGAGCTGCTTCTCCATCCTTGGTGTTGGAGCCTGTTCTTCACACACCCAAACCCCGGTATTTCCAGGGAACTCCCAATCTTCAAGGATACTCATAAATTAAGACACAACAGCCCTGGGAAGCGAGAGCGAGCGATTAACTGCATTTTGAAAGGGGAGAATTATGGCAAGGGGAAGTCAGATGATTTTCTTGGGACAACAGAAACCAGCAGGGAGACCACTGTATTTCCTTGTTTCATAAGGTACCAACAATTTCACATTTATGTCTTAATGGCAAGAGGTTCTTGTTTATTTATCTTAATGGCAAGAGGTTCTTGTTTATTTATCTTAAGGAGACTGCTAAAAAAGATTACGAAAGAGGAGATAAACACATAAAACACTTCACTTTTCTTATTAATTTTTACAAAAGAATTTTAATCTTTGAGAAAGATTAAAATAATCTTTCAGAACAGGATCCAGATTTTAAGCATTAGTTCTCTGTTAGGATAAGGTGCCATTTTAAAAGGCATATTTCCAGTCTTTTTGTGGAGGTGCCATTGAATACATCTATGGAGGACTAAAACTGAGAGCCAAAGCAAAATTCAAATGCCAATCTTAATATACATAAAAATAACACAAAGATAATTGTGCTGTGTGTCTCTCACTCTATGTTTCCAAGGAAAGTGATTTTTAAGCTTTTCAGACAATTTTAAAGGAGATTTGCCATATTTAATTAGGGAAAGAAGAAACTTTAAAATTCATAATGATGACACATCTTATGAGAAGTTTATAAAAGTCTGAGAGCACTTCAAGCTAGTGACAGGTAATTTGAAGAGCTGCTACAGCATCATGGTAGAAGACGTACAATTAAAATGTCTTCACATTCCCTGGTTGCCCAACTGCACAAGGAGACTATTCCTTGCAAAATACTTCCTCCCGGAGCTGCAGTGGCCTCTGGAATACAAAGCAGCAGCCGGAGCTTCTGAAAATATGCCTGGTTTCAGGGCCAGCTATTTGGGGAAGTGCCCTGCTCCCTTCACTGCCAAGACTGCTGCAAAGGAGGCGCTCAACAGAAGCCTCCAAAATGTAGGTCAAGGCACCTGGCACGGAGGGACTGGGAATTTCTGGGAAAGCCGCTACCCTCTTTAACCCGAGTTTGGACACCTATCCGCAACTTAGCAGCACAGGAAGACAATTCATTAGATACTGTTGGCCTTTAGTTCTTAGAAGTGATGCTGTCCTCAAGACGAGGTCCAGCGCGAGCCGGCAGCCGCTGTGCAGCACGAGCATCCGCCAGCTCCTTTGGGCAGTTGTCTCCACTCGGCTTTTCTAACCTTTTTTTACATTATAACTTGGGATGGATATTATATTATCACTGACACGTACCTTTAGCATGCAGATGGGCATTCATAATGTTTAGAGTATAAAAAATAAGGAAATGAAGCTATATATATAAGAATAATCCAAACACGAGAACTTATGAATCCTTTTCAAATTCAAGCTCTCAAGTCAGGCACGGAAGATTTCAATCTTTACATATAAACCTCTCAGTTACCAGTTTATACTGGTACTACACCATATTGCCTTTATGAGGAATTCTTATCCTATCAACAAATTCTAACCTATCAACAAATACCGAGATTTTATTTTTTGGTTAACAGGCAAATGTACAGGTTGAGTTTCCACAACAAATTTCATTGTAGAACAGTCTGCCTGTGCCCAAACCAAAGAACAACGCAAAGCCAAAACCAACACCTCCACCTCACCCCTGCCCCCCCCCCCAAAAAAAAATCAAAACTAAAAAACAAACAATCAAAAAAAATCAACTGATCTGCAGACTTATTCACTTAGTGCACTTTAAAGCACTTTCCTCAAGGTCTGGATATTCTAATCCCTTGAACTATAGTGACACTGAATGTCATAATACAAACAGCAGCAGGCACAAACACAGCACCTTCCAGGCAGAGCAGAGACAACTGTGCCCAAGTTGACAGCACAGGGATGCATCAAGGCACTGCTGAGTGTGCTCGCTGAGGAAAAGCACCTCGCTCAGAGAGCACATTATTACATCTAATGCCAAAATGTGTTCAGGCATATATTGGTATTTTTTGCAACTCTGTAACTAGGTAGTCTGAGAACTAGAACTTTTGTCTATGTGCTACAGCAGAGACTGGTGTAAGAAGAAGGATTTGCAAGAGGTTATTTTGTTTCCTCAGGTAAACACAGAAGTAGGCAGAGCATCCACAGAGGTATATCACAAGTATATATGGATTTTCAGTTTTCATACTGGAAGTGTGCGCTTCTGTAAAAGACAAAAGCCCTGGGAAAATCCCTACCTCTCCCGACACTATGCAGGCTTTCCACATGCCCAGGTTCTCGCACCACCAGTCCGTTCTGGCAATGTGCAACTGGAGGTCGCTGTGCTCTCTCTCCATCAAAGTAATTTCATCCTTCAACTTGGAAACAATCTGCAGAGGAAAATTTATCAGTTACAATTGGTTAGAAAAATCTTGCAACATGTTTACCAGCATCTTTGGGGACAACATGCAGAAATAGGAGAAGGTACAAAAGAAGAGTGAGAAAAAGAGAACTGGAAAAAGAGAACTCTACTAGAATGCGAATTTACGCTGTCTTTCATAGACTTCTGGAATATATAATAAAATTGTCAACCTGCAATACTAACATAAAAAACAAGTTAGAAAGACATGCTACTGTTTTTCTTCATGGGAAAAAGGTATTTCAGATAAGATTAAATATTAGACACGCATACTTAACCTTCCTAAGGCCTAGCACATGTCTAACCTTAGAATTGATTTTTTTTTTTAATTACTGCTTAACATATGGATTGCTTTGCCGTCAGCTTGCTCTGATTGCTATAACTGGCCTATAAGAACAGGGCAAAATGAATAAACACAAAATAACTCTCAAGGTTTCATCAAAAGTGACTAGTCGTTACGTTTATAAAACAAATACCAACACTTCATAGCACTGGCGGTTGCATTTTACTGTTCTGCTTCCAAGATGTAGTCATTTTGAAGAAAAAAAGTATTGAAGCAAAAAAATGTTGGGCATGACACTACTCTAGAAGGAGCATGACTTCTTCCCCTAAAAGAATTAGGTAGGGAATGTAAAGATATAAACACAGTATAAAAACTTGCTCTTTCTCCGAACACAAGGGAATGTGGAAGTGCTGCATCCATGGGAATATAACTGCTAACATTCATGATAACAAGCATGAATAAGTGTTCAGTAAGTACCAAAGACACTACTATCAGAGAAAAAAATTAAGCTGTAAAGCTGCAGAAACAAATAGCAGAGACCAACTCTCAGCTACACAGGCACGCACACTGCTGCTCAGTACTTGCAACTTTTTGTCTGTAGTGCCAATTTTTAAGTTCAAAGCTAGCTCTATTTTTTCTAAATTAAATGTTATGTTCACTGCTGCCACAGATTCACTGGAAATAAAGAAGATCTCAACAAGTTAATAGAAAATCCCTCCATCTTCTGCATAATTTCTAGGAGAGATGGAAGCATTTTAATTGAGCCTAGTCACATTTAATTTCAATAATCACACACTGCACAACGAGGTTTGGAAACAAGGTTCCCTCACACGACTGGCAGGGCTTATATGGTGCTAGGAGCCAGTTATGGATTTAACTATGTGTTTTGTAGGAGTTTTGCAGAAAAGGCATTTCAGAAAGGAAACAACAGCCCAGGAATCTGATTTCTCTTTAAATACATGCCTGATTGATGCACAGGTTGACCTGTCTAGAACGGGCCTGAAATGACTGGACACGACACAAACACAGTAAAAATAAGTAAGCACAGACCAAAGACAAAAGTCCTACCTTTTTGTCGGGTTTTGGTGAATTACATATGGAATTGAGTGCCTGCTTCTTGTACTCCAGCTTGTCATTCAGCTGGCGAAGTTTATTCACGGCGTAACTGGCCTGCTCGTTAATCCTGGTGCCGCACTCCTCGGGAACATCCTCACAACCCTGGCTCTGGGGAGAGAGGACGGGAGAATCACTGTATCATGACTCTATGATTAATGCAAAAAACACCTATTTTTTGTTTGTTTGTTTGCTCTATACGTATTTTACGTGTGAGAACATAAAGGCTCATTATTATAACAGATTCTAATGGATTTCCCAACCATCAGGTCCAACACTGACTTTAAAAAGCAGATAACTCCTTTCTCAGTTATGGTACTCTTGCCAGTTCTGCAAACTGACCTTCAGGTTAAGACTTTGGTAGAAATGAAAGCAATAATCCAAGTTTATTTTATTATTACACTGTAGCTAGGCAGTTGTGATCGATACTCAGAACCAGACACAAAGCAAATCCTGCAGCTCTGAGCTGGGAGATGACAGGAGAAGAGGAAAAAACAAAACTGCAGTTTTAACAAACAGTCCTGCCTGCCACAAGTCCTCACAAAACAGACGCATCAGCCTTCAGATCAATCTAAACCAAACCCTTCCTCTTCATAAACAGATTTTACTGCTCTTTTTAGAAGTGTTAATAAAAAATGTGTTAAAACCACACGTGTTATCCTGAATTCATCAATCACTTTCTGCTCCCCATTAAAACAAATTGCATCCTGTGTACTACAGGCATGAGAAGAAATACAGAGTTTCGCCTTTTTAGGTGACCTCTACTGTAGGTTCTTTGGGCATTTGCCTTAACCTGCCCTTTCTTACTGAACCTCCCCCAATGGGAGCAGAGACCTGGAGACCCAGCAGACGCAGCATCGCAGCGCTACAGTCTCCAGTGGTGCCATGTTCAAAGGGATCTCTGGGGCTCGTGGTTGAGTTTATCTCAATTTATCCATGGCAAACTCTACAAGTCTAAACTCATGAATGTTGGACAGCATTTTGTGTTATTTAATGGCATTTCTGCCAGACAACGTGCATCTCTGTAGCGGATCAAAACGCCAGCAGAAGGAAATCTCTCTCTTAAATTCTATGAGTGCTAAAAGAGATTCTAGGCAACTCCACTGTAAATGCTGCAATATTTTACATTTTAGGAAAAAAGGTCTGATAAGGGACACAGTACCAATAACTACCTCCTCAGCCTGATCCTCCCAAAGGAGGTGGTGAATGTAATGGAGAAAGCAGGATCCTGGGCTAAGAAATGCCCTTTCCCAGCTCCGCATTTGCCTGTTGTGTGGCCAAGTAAATAACATTGGTTTGACACCCTGTGCTTCTTCCTGCCTAGGCAGCACGGGCTGCAAACCCGGTAAGTGAGAGGCCTCCCCCAAGCACGTGCACAGGGCTGAGCTCACACACACGGGCTCTCTTGACAGAACAGCAATACAGACTTGAAATATCAACAGCTCCAGAGGCTGTTCAGATCCCCATTGAACACAACCATTAAAAAAAAATGTAACCACAATGCAGGGGCATTTGTCGCTCCTGGGGCGGGCGACAATTCCTGCACCATGTCTACCATTTCAGACACTTCCAGCACAAAGCGCTGCTGAACCACAGGCTATAACCTCAAAGGGTAAAATCCTGGCATAATAAATTATCATTTATTTAAATGAGAAAATAAACTACCAGAACACTCAAAGTTGAGGTTGAAATGCACTGTGGTTGGGTAGAAGGAGCACAATCCTAATAATAACTTCCATTTCCATTAGTGCTCTGTGACATAGACTTTGGACCTGCTTCAGTGATCGGATACATGTAGCACCAAAGCCAACACCAGGCTCATTTCCTCCAAAGTGCTGAAAGCAGACACTGTTTTCTTCTACATTTTCATTTTTGCTCGAGACCGTTTACAGACAACTTCTCAAAGGAGTTTTCAGCCCAGAGCCCTTAAAGGTGGCCACAGAGCCATAAGGATTACCCTATCAGAGAGATTATTATGTATGCTCCAGTGGTATATTTAACTTGATGATTAATTTATGGGTTAAAAAAAAAGTAAAGAACCGTCCCCATATAAGCATGTTTGGCAATATATCACTTCTACAGTTTCACAGCAGAAGCTGCTTTCAAATCTGGTACATATTTACCTAAGGATTTAAAAGCAGGAATGACGATGCAGCTGTAAAAACTCTGGCTTGTTTTCAGCAGCTGTAGGAAATTCTGAAATAGATGTGATCTGACAAAAACAGCTCATCCTAAAGCGCTGGGCCAGTCTTCTTAGAGACAGGGCTATCTCTGTCAGTCTCTGTATAGAATATACGAGGGGACTGAAAAGCACAATGTTGAGTACTTAGTTCTGGGCAAAAAGAGTGTTTCCTGCAAGCCCCGGTGGCTACCAACATCAGGAAGGGAAAGCTCTGGGGAAATGAGAGGAAGGGAAAGGGAGGGAAAAAGGGAAAGGGAAAGGTAGCTCTGCTACCACCTTCAGCATGAGCTGGCTCGGGAGCTTTCCACGAACGCTTCGCTGCGGCCTGAGGAAGTCTGCTTGTGAAATGAAGATGGAAACACTGATCTGGGCCAGCAGCCCCACCAAGAGGTGCTCACCAGTCTGGGGGATGCTCCTGCCAAAGCCTTCCTGGATAAAAGGAACGCCAGCGCCTCTGGCACGACGGGTGTACGCAGGGAGCCCACGAGAACAGCTGGAGCGCTGCCCGAGAGGCAGCCGCTCACCTACTGCCCTGGCGGCCTGAGGGCTTTGCTGGCCCTAGTTTAATCAGCTCTGTCTGCCAGTGCAGCCTATTAATTTATTGAATAAATCGGTTTTATTCAATAAATTAACAGCCTATTGAATAAACTGATTTTATTCAATAAATTAATACAAAGCACTAAGATTTTTTTTTTTCATTTCAGACACAAGCTATGAAAGAAAAGTTACCTTTTCTCTTCTTTTGTACATTTTCTAAAACTCTCCAGAACCTGGAAAACGCAAAGGACACAGGGACAGCTACTATCAGATAAGACTGGGTAGTTTAATCAGTGGCTTTGAGGCTGGCAGAACTGGAAAAACATCTCTCTCCATTAGCAAATACAATCTACAGAAAGACACAGCATCACAGCTCCCCAGACAAACTGAGAAAGCTCCTTATTGAGGAACTGTGATGAAATTGCAGAAGTGATGATATATCAACCAACAAATATAGGGGAAAGAGAAAGAGAGAGGGCAGAAAGGGGAGCAAGAGGAGAGAGAAGCTCAACACCAAAAGTGCTCAAAAGTGCTTCTGCATACTTTATTTCAATATTTTCAAGTCACTTTAAATAACATTGAAGGAAATTACGCGTGTGACTCACCACTTCATCTTTGTCCTCAGGTGTTAGTCGAGCAGAACTTCTTTCTTCTTCCTGCTTGATGAGTCTCTCATACAAATCACTGACAATGAACGAGGGGTAGTATCTGTCCTTTAGAGTTTCGTAAACATCTGCCTGAATTCTGTAGAATACTTCAATGCCTTTATTGCCCACGAGACTTTGCTGGATTTCTTTATAAAGGGATTTTTCCACAGGTATTTCTCGGCTTTCCACAAAGAAATTCTGATAAATTTCACTCACAAGTTGAGGTATTTCAGCCTAGGAAGCAAGGAGGGAGAGTGCAGGGAAAAAGAAGAATAAAGGTACTTTAAAAACCATGGGGATGGGTCAGAAGGCAGGTGTATAAAGAAGGCTGATGAAGCTAATGTAATGACCAGACACACAGGGACACATGTGTGGATGCCTTGCATCAAGCACTCTGCCTGTGCACCTATGCAAAGCAGCTGATTTCACAAGGCAAACCTTGCCATTTGCTAAGTGGTGGCACAGCTGTGCTCTAAAGTCATCACAGCTTCCAGCACATTGCTTTTAAAAATATGCTCCAAATGTCACAGAATCCTGATGTGACAAAGTCACAGCCACGCAGCTGCATGATACTGCTTATCTGAAGGAAAGCTGCCCCTGTAGTGACCCACAACCGTTAAGTTCCACGGGGAAATCTAAGCACAGTCCGAGGGACCAGCAAGCCCTGCACAAATGCCCCATATATACTGCATTAAAAACAAGGTGAGAAAGCACTTTATGGCTGAGAGGCCATAAAATGCCTCATAGCACCTTTATCCAAGCATGGTGTTTGCAAATCAAATCTGATTTATACATCTCTCTTCATAGTGCCTGTCAAAAGCCTTTTATGAACATTTTTTTTTAGCCTGAGTTGGTTTTTAGTCATTCTTATGGATCACATCAACGGTTCACTACTCATGATTTGCCATTCAGGTTACAGGATATTACTGGTGTTTCCCAATTGGAAAAGGATCTTTTTAAATAGGAGAGTAATAAAATGACAGTGATTTAAGAAAAAATAACTGCTAGTGACTCATGTTTCATGCTAATGTGAATCCTGTAATTTTAAAATAGTTTCACAGAAAAAGTCATTGCAGTACTCACAAGCAGCAAACATGCCCTCAACATACTAGCTCTGAGGATGTTTGCTGCAATTCTAAATGATGTTTCCTACCTTTTCAGGGCTGTCATTCCCATTTAGCACACATTACAAGGTGCTGTTTCTGCCCTCTAGCAGCAGGGCAGCACTACTGGTAACATTTAGTGGTTTATATTGCAACAGAGTGTGAGGTGAAGGGGCCTTTTAAAGCAAAAAGGCCCCCCCTCTGTCTTTTGAGGGGACTTTGAAAGCATATCTAGGCAAATATTTCTAATTTTCATGGGTTTGGGTTGAATGGTTACTTGTGATTAGCAAGAGGAGAGGGTTATGAATGGACTACCAAATGGTAAGGTACTTGCAAGTTTCAGATAAGCTGATCCAAACAAGGCCAATATATTACTGCATTTTTTTTTCTTCAACAGAGGGGAAAAAAGTTTCACTCATTTTGCCTATTAAGTATCCTTTTTACAGGTTATGTTGCTATAAACCAATAATCTATCCTCACTCTATTATGCTGTTAAAAAGACCACTTTTTTTTTTATTGCCATATTAACCCCAAGCAATGATGTAAAAACCTTAAAATACTTAAGTGCTTAATATCCTCTCTACGCTATTAGTATTTTGAAACCATAAATACAGACACATTTCCTAATACCAAAATTAGAGCAAGCAGAGAGTCCATTTAATGAACAAGCCACATGGACGTGCAGTTTATTCCACCTTGTTGGCATTCTTCAGATACTCCACAGATTCCCAAAGACCAATCAAAGTTCTCTTGTCCATCCTATCCATGTAGATTCGGAAGTGCTCTCGGTACGAAGGGTTGGCCAAAATTTCCTCAAACTGAAGAATCTAGAGGAAGAAAAAACAAGAGTAAAATCTGAAAAAAATATCTATATGGGACCAGCTATTCATCATGGGAGCAGACTGAGGTCACCCACAGTAATTGAATTAAGTTTGTCAAGTGATCTTACCAAGAACTTCCATTCTCCCCTCTAGCTACTCACATGTTTGTGGCCAAAATTTAGTGCTGCAGTGGAAAATATTTTGCTTATGTTCTCTTGTGTTTTTCCCAAGAAAGTACTCTAAGCTTAAAGAGAGAAAGAAACGGACAGAAAGAAACGGAGAGAAAGGAAATACACGCACAGAAAAAGGCAACCAATGCATACTTTGCTTATCT
Source organism: Nothoprocta pentlandii (assembly GCA_013398315.1). Taxonomy (NCBI): domain Eukaryota; kingdom Metazoa; phylum Chordata; class Aves; order Tinamiformes; family Tinamidae; genus Nothoprocta; species Nothoprocta pentlandii. The sequence goes on from VZSG01000031.1 coordinate 2,765,599, forward strand.
CAGGCTCACAAAAAGCTGCACTTTTTCTTTACTACTCGAATTCACAAGGTCAGTTTTACATATTTGGAGAAAAATAAGGGAGTCACATTTCCTGCTTGCCTATCCAAAAGCAGCGTCCAACCCTGAATCCATGGGAGGCCTGAGAACGTGAAAATTTGGCTTCCCTGGAGTCAACACGACATTCCCCAATTAGCCTTTCCTCCTCACGGCGTCCAGAGCAACTCCAAAATGCTCATTTCTCAAACTCTTCTATAAAGAATAGTTCTATTATTAACAAATATCACTTCTCAAACTAGTTTGGATACTCAGTGGTTCATTTTAAGTTTATTTGTCTTTTCTAAATTTGCTGTTCAGGGCAGAAACCTTTCCAAGGATGTCACAAGCCTTAGGTTTTTTTTTTTCTTGCAAGTTTTGCAAGTTCTAAAGGGGCTGATGCATTGATCAAAGACTCCAGTTTCTCACATTATCCGTAAAACATTTGTTTTCATCAGCAGTACTCTGAGAAGCAACATTAAAATATGCAACAGGCAGAGTCCAACCCAAATAAGGCATGAGATTTCTTGGCTAAGCACCAGCTAGCCTGCTCAGCTTCTGCCACAGGTCCCCCACAACAGGAATCTCTTTCGGATTCAACCACACTCTTTGTTCCATTATGCCCTGGGTCTGTTTATGGCTGCATTAAGAATTCATGCCACTCAAATAAGCTTATATTACCACCAGATTCAAACAATTTATGTAATTACTCCAAATGATTTCCACCATAACTTAATGTTCTCCATTTACATGCTATCTACACATGCTGCTACCATAACTTAATGTTCTCCATTTACATGCTATCTATACATGCTGCTACCAGGAAATTGTTTAATCTTTTTTTTTTCTTTTCTAAATCACCCCATAAACTCCCCACCCAATGACAACCTCCCACATGCAATTACTTTTACTACTTTGTCAGGATTCCAGCTTTAATCTAGTTAATCGGCCACACTGAATGAAAACAATATCGTATATCAATCAGGATGTAAATTAAAAATATTTTGCTTCCAGAATAAAAAATAAGATGGTGTCAGCTTGGAAGTTCACTTAGGATTTCAGCACAGCATCCAGCTGCACTGACACTCAGCACCTGATAAAGGGTAGGGGGAGTTTTACTCCTATGCATAGGCTCGGGAGGACAGCCTTAAGGAGCAGCTTTATTCCTTGATGCTTTTTGTATCTGGAGGGGAACACAGCATTCCTAATGCCTCCCTTGGCTGCTGCCCTTGGAGCTGTTCCAGGCCCTCTGCCCCCAAGCCTAAGCCATGGGCTGCCTCTCTGCCGTAGCCTTTCCAGCACCTCTCAGCCCTTTACACAACTCCTGCCTAGCCTTTCCAGCACCTCTCAGCCCTTAACACATCTCCTTGTCTCCGGACGCATCCCCGGAGCGCCACGCATCCCACAAGCATGCCCGGCCCACCCAGCTGCACGCGCCCCTTAACGTTACATAAACTCTGTCTCAAAACAACTCTTTTCCCCCACAATATGAGTTATGCAAATTTGCAAGTTAGATGCACCTAAGCTCCTACCAGACAGGAAGAGTTCCCATGTGCTTTCCCTCCAGAAAGGATGACCACACTGCAGAACACCAGGATGGCATTTCCAAGCCTCTATGAAAAGCAATTGCCAAAAACTCAACTTTCAATATTCACACAAGGCAGAGGAGCCAAGCTCCAAGCTGGCTGATCTAGTCTCTGCTTGATCCAAACAGGCAGCAGCACCAGCATTTTCCACACCATGGGCTACAAAGCTTTCAGAGATAAATCCTGGCTATTACCAAGGGCACAGAGGAACAACGGAGTGTGGTCCATCCTCTGGCAGCGAGGGCTTTCGGCTGCAAGCTTCCATTCAAACGAGCGTCTGCTTGCAGAAATTGCACAACATCCATCAGAAACACAGCCAGGAAAGGCTACGGGCTATGATACAGTGCTCAGGGGCTCTTCCTGAGCTGAGGGAGATGGAGCTTTAAATCAAGCAGCAAAGGAAATGAAAGCCAGGCTTCCCACACCCAAGCAGATGCTGTCGCCATTAAGCTCTTGGATTAAAAACCCATTATCACTTCCTCCTCCTCTGGCATTTTTGTGAATCCAAGCTTCAGTTACAAGCACCTGAAAAATGAAGAGACGTACAGATGTACATGTTGAATAAAATGAAGAATTTTGGCTTTCATTTTAAGGGAGAAAAGTAGGACCAAATTTCAAAAATCCTGCCAAAACCAAACATCCCCTTCCACTCCAAGTTTCAGCTGAGCCAGTTTTCACATCATTTGGTTCCACCACCTACATCATCAAGAATCCTAATGAATCAGAGTGGCCACGGTGTCCTGAATCATATCTCGCCAACCCACATCTCCTCCTTTGCACAGGAAAGCAGCTCCTTGAGCAGGAGGCTAAGAACTTGTAGCCTCCTATGGCTCTGGGTTTTACAGCCAAGTATTTTGGTACTGACCATGACAAGAATTCCACCTGGGTCTGAGGCATTAAGAAGTCTTCTAATAAAGAGCTTTGCAATACTCAGTGCAAATTATAATACAGTGCAAACAGTTATTTGCAATAATAATTATTATTATTATTCAAGTCAGGTATCAGACACTCTCTCTGTGGAAAGACCACCAATTTTCATTAATATGATACCTGTACGACCCTACCACTAAGGCACATCTAGAAAAACATGGTGGTTTGACACCATGCTTGTACACATGCTTGTACATGCTTGTACACAACCACTGAAACAAGTTTCATTTCATTAATAAACCAAGATTAAAAGGGTTCTTTAAGAATGCAGTGACTACATTTTGTCAGAATCAGCTCCCTCAGATTTTGGGCAGGTTTAAGGAAACTATGTTCATCTTAGCTGGCCATTTTCATCTTCCATCTTTTGGAGCTGACCTTGTAAAACCTCACCAGACAAGGCAATTGCACTGAGAGAGGCTTGCTGCAACTAGGGTGCTCAGACTGTCGAAGAGGAGCCAGGTGGGTTAGCTACAGAGCACTGTCATACTGGCTAATCAATCACTTCATCACAAATGACAATGATTTAAAATACAAGGGGGAGGGGGTCGTCCGGTCTCTCAGGCAGAGATCTTCACCCTCCTGAGGACCGTCAGCTCCGCAACCTTGCAAAATAATGATTTTAACAAAATTAATAAACAGTGTTTAAACGCATGTCTTATCAGGTGTGCTCAAACGGAATCTTAATAATACTCTCTACATATGAGGCATGGTAAAAGGTCACAGGAAACCATTCAGACCCACAACCTCAGCATTGCACTCATGATCATCACAAAGGAGCTAGCACTAAGGCAAGCCAACCTGTTACTTCCAGCCAGCTGCTAAAATTTCATTACTGGTATTGCATTCAAAAGATCAGCGAGAGGAACACATGCTGACCAGGGCTCCAGAGCACCCTCATTCCACCCGTTCTGTTACTGACAAATGTTCCTTCACAGGAACTTAAGTAACATTTCGCTGCCTGGGGCAAGACATGTACCAATGAAAACTCAAATGCAAGACTCTAAGAAAAGTTCTGGCAGAACCCAGACCCCCTGAAGCCTCACAGTGCATTACAATATTCGTGTAAAAGCTATTCAGCATTTCTCTCTCTTTTTTTTTTTTTAAATTCTGTTTTATAGACGAAACACAAAAAAAGGAATCAAGCAATCTTCATTTTTTTCAACTGTTATGTTCTACCCTCCTTTATACAGATATTTAGCCATTATTTTTAACTTCTAAGCATTTAACTTTATCAGGGCCTGAAGTTTCTTATCCACAGATTATAGATGTGTAAGATTGCCTGACATTTCATTTAAAAACAGATGGGGACTCAAGATAAAGACAGGGACTCAAGATAAAGATGGTGTTGGCATGTGTCTCAAGCCACGGGAGTGGTCAGGGCAGCACCTGAGATCACAATGCACAGCAGCAGGCCCTATCCATGGAGCAGGGTTATCTCTTGTATCCTGTTCCACTGCTGGCATAATAATTTCTATGACCACAGAAAATTCTGGAAAAATACAGCCAATGACACCTGAAACATTAAGAAGTTTTAAGAAATGGGCTCTCTGCAAGCAAGCATATTCTCTCATAAAGAATTTAACAGAAGGCAAGGAGACAGAATGCTCTGCAGTCATTGCTCTTTACAAGGTCTCATTACATTATAAGAAATGAAAGAATTAGGAACAGAAAGGGCAAATATTCATCCTGGTTGCAAGAGCTGGAGAAGAGTTTTGTGTGGAAGAAAGTGTATTATTAATACCTTCACATTAAGGGTAAAGGGCAGGAGAGTCCTTTAGGTCTGAGTTGATCAGCTTTGGCAAGAGGGCTGGGTGACGTGGAGGGTCTTGCTTTTTCTGGGGTGAAGAACTGACATCTGTAGCACTCCAATCCCCACTGAAAAGTTCATTTTGTGACTCGGTATCACCACTGCTCAGAGCACGTGGCCTGAGGCTGTGCTGGCCCATACACACACATCAGGGCACGCACCTCCTCCTGCCTAATAACCGGCAAGCAATTACAGTCCTGGAGCTACTGGCCTCAGCAGCAGCAGCCCTTCAAGCGCTGGCAACTCCAGAGCAGCCTCAGGGATTAAAGAGCAGCTTTACTGTTGTGACATCCATCCCCTAGCCCAACAGTAAAGTATTACCCCCAGTGACTAAAAGGCTCTGCAAAAACCCAGGAAGGTGTCGAAATCTTTCTCAGAAGGGTGCCAGAGCTGGCCAACAGCACAGGGTTGCTCCTAGCCCTGCAAAGCAGAGACACCTGGTATAAAAGGCACATTTTGGGACTGCATATGGTGCAAACAGTGAACTACCATCCCATGCAACAGAGCAGGCACAACTACATTTGGCCTATAAACAACAACGAAAGCAGAGCTGATAACTGCACTGCAGATCATGGGCAGGGTGAGCTGAATTTGGGTGAGGAACGGAAGTTTTCTGCTTGGAAGATGGCACAGAGACTGGAAAAGTGGATGATAATACTGGAAAAATGTTTTTCTTTTTGAGCTGCATGTTAAAAACCACCAGTTAAGACCTTCTGCCTATACACTTACTAAAATTGAAGTGTAAAGTATTATTAAAAAAAAGAAAGAGGTAAGCCATGAGAAGCTGTGCAGCAGCTGAACAAAACGCAATGATTCCTTAACCATTAAAACACACCAAGTATTTATTATGTGAAGCACTCTGCTATTTCCTCCACCCCAGTAATGGCAGAATTCCTGCTTCTGGACTCACCTGCTCATGAATATACTTCTGTCATAAGATGCCCCATCTCCAGGCAAGAGGGGAACACGGATTTCAGTTCTCTCTCTTTATACCCCCAGATACTCTATCATGAATTAGCCTGATATAAGCTACCACAACAACCTGAAGCTCAGAAACCAGACCGAAAATCTCATCAGTAAGCAGTTAAACCAGCATCTCTCTGAGGTCTGTAGTGAAAGCAAGGTCTTCTGCCATAGTTTCAGCTTGATACTCATCAACAGGTTCACGAACACAGAGTGTTTTCTGCCTCAGAACAAATTGAGATGGTTTCTGAGTGGAATTTTCCTTGCTATTTCACAGCTAGTCAGGGATCAGATCTCGAGAGCTCCATTTAACACCAGCAATTCTCTGAACACCTCCACCACAGCGATGCCGTGATGGTGCATGCTGAAGCTCACAGATGTGGGGACGTGGCTGTTGGACAGCGCCCAACAGATCAAACAAATGAGTTCCTTGATAAACACAGACAACAAGAACTCAATTATGTTACTGCAGTACCGTGCTAGTACAATTTCTAGGGGAAAGCATTAAAAATGCATTGACCATAAATAGATTAGAAGACATCTTTCATATATTATACTGATTCAAATTGCATTTTCTCTGGAAGCAACTCTAACACCCAGAAAAGAGTATCAATCAGTATCAGAGCTAATAAAAAAAAATCAGTTTCAGACAGTAGGTACATTTTTTGTGCCTGTTTTTAGATATTGGATTATAATTCACACATCTTAAGTTCAAGATTTCCCTGGAGCAATTAGAATCAGGATAGTGAAGTAAGTGAAACATGCAAAGCCTATGCAACCCTGTGACTTTTATGTATTGAACAGGGCATAAACAGGCACTGTTTTATTGTTAGCTTCTGCAGGGAAAGAAATAACAATTATTTTGAATAATATCCTTTATTTTCTTAAATCTACAGCAGAACAACTCGGACAACTCCTAGTAATTCATCTCCACATTTAAAACTATAATCAGAACATGCAAAGCAAGGACATTTAGCAGCAATGCTGTTATTCCCCCACTAGCACAGGAAAGAGAGAGCTTTTTGTAGGATGCAGAAATAAAACAAAAGCACAAGCTGAGGCCATTAGTCAATTTGTTCTCCACTTGATTAGAACAACAAAAAAAAAACCCCAAGTCAATGTATTCCAGGCTCTGTACTACACTTCATTCAAAATACAATCAGCAAATGCCTGTTCCTTATGTATTCTGTGCATTTTAGTGAAATTAAACCTCCATTTTTTTATATAGAAGCCAGTGTTGGTCACAGGGAGTTGAGAACAACAGAAGCAGTTTCCCTATTTTTGACTCCAATGTGGCCACTGACGTAAATTCTAGGGTTTCTTCATAGCAGTCCCTCCACAGCCTACTAGCAGAGCAGCTCGGGATCCTACTGTTCTCACCACCAATACTGCAAATGCCTGTGCAAGGAGGTGTCTTTATGCCTACACACAGCCCCATTTATTTAGCATGGAGATGCCCAAGGGCTACTATTTGCGGGATATAATCCACAGTCAGCAGCTTCCATCAGTAATCTGGAGAGGCGTACAGCCTGTTTCACTAACAACAGGAATTTCTTTGATTTTGTGTAAGATTGTACTAAACTTCTTAGCAATCCTGATTCCCCACCCCAACTGGTACCACTTCACTACCTGACCCTGCTCCTGAACAGCCTTACGCCTCTATAAATCCACCCTGCAAAGCACATAACGTCTCCGCAGGCACCAAAAGGTGTCTGCTCAGTGGCACCAGAACCAGTCCAGGCAGTTCTTTTGGCAGTTCACATGCTTCTTTTTATCCTTTCCAGCCCTTTTCCCCTCCATTACTGGTTGCTCCACTCGACCTCTGCAAACAGACCAGGAGCGTCTCCGTTTCTGCAGCCCTGCTTTAAGGACCCGGCGGGTACGAGGAATTACTCTCTTGCATTGCATACCCAGAGATAAAAAGCAAACACTGAGAACTAATTCTCCGTCGTGACTTTTTCTTCTTACGTGCCACCAAGTTACAATTATTATAATAACATAATAAAATTTAAAGAACCCTACATGAAGGGATAATTTCTTTTTCTTCTACCTACATGAAAAAGATAATGCCACCTTTCTAATTGGAAAACATCAATTAGTGTGCTTTGCCCATAGGGAATATAGAGTTGATTACATAAGGAAGTTATTAAACTTATTAAAGTTTACTAAAGATAACTTGGTATGATTTTTTAATTTTGTAGCTGCTGGCTAATGAAACAGCATTTTTTTTCAGTCCCAAGGAACAGCAAGGTTAAAAATTAGCTTTCCTAGGGTTCTTCTGCAAGGACTACCCTTAAAAATGTCAATTGCCTTCTACAAGTAAGTGTTGGGTTTTAAATAACTTGGTGTTTTTAAAACTTGCAGGTTATTTCCCACAGTAAATATAATATAGGCCAAAGAAACATTGCATATCAGTTTTTTTGAAACATTTTTTGAAAAAAAGTTGCTCCTTCTTTAACATATTTTTAGCAACTCCCTACATTAAGCAAGTCTGAAAATCACACACAATGAAACATCAAATTCTTTTTGAAGTTCCCTATGTAGCACATGAGCAAATTACCAGTTTGAACGACTCATATGATTTTCCAGGTACTACAGAAATCATTTCCCCAATAATAAGCCAAACAGACTATGCAGCTATTAATCTATACTTGATTTTGGGGGGAAATGAGGGATTAATGACAGTGAGGTTAATGTGATCCATCACTAACACATTTAGAAAGCCCTTCAGGCAAGGTAGGTGTTTTCAGTTCATACCTTCTGACTTTGGGGCCCATCACCCTCATCAGAAGTGCCATCTTCCTGCTGATCATAAGCAGGCCCTCCCAGCAGCCTTATTCTCTTCTCACATTGCTTCTTTGCCACTGTCAGTTGATTAATATATCTCTTCACATTGCGAGCCCTCAGCAGGTCAGCTTTCATTGCAGCAGATTCCTTTCCTTTTGAATCTAAGAAAAAAGCAATAAGAAATATTTTTTTTAAAAAAAAGAAAATATAACCTCACCAAAACCTGCTATTCAAGACTCATCATGTACGTGAGTACAGATATTTAGAAGCTTGTGTTTGGAACACAACGATGAATTCTGAAATACTTTGCAACAATATCTCAACTATCCAGTAAACAGACATTATATTCTTGTACGCAGGATCTACATTTGTTAGATGGTCTCAGGAAGCCAAATGCAGCCACGACACCTGCTAACACTGACGGTCTAAGGATCCACATGTTTATTGCCTAGAATCACAAGGGACTAGACTCAATCCCTTCCAGCCAGGTTATCGTATTCCAATGGACCTCATCTGCAATGCCTGATTTCTTTAGTGCAAACAGTGTAACATACAGCTCCATCCCCGAGAACAGCAGTGCTGAGAAAGCCCCATCAGAAGGTTGAGATGGCCACGAGAAGTCGCAGAACGCGGCATCAGGGCTGCACAACAGTGTCCAACGGTGATGTAACACGGGGAAGACACTCAGCAGCAGGAGAATCGGTAGTAAAAAAACAGTAAAAGTAAATAAAAGTTCATATATTCCACATTCCACCTTCTTCTACCAAATAATACGGCCCAAAAAAACAAACAAAACAGCAGAAAAAGCAGATTTTAAAATCCTCCTGTGCTGAAAACTTTCCTGTTTATACCTGCAGGATGCAAGCAATTCACTCAAATATAATGGTTTTGTTTTTCTCCCGCACAGTGAAAATATTTCTGCTTCTGCAGGCTGCAGCTAGAGCTCTGTAGCAAAATACCTGGCTTGTGTTCAGCTCAGCACTAACACAGCACTCAAGGACAAGTGAGAGAAATCTGTTCTGCTGAGGTTTTGAAATACCAGGTCCTAGTAAACGGTGTTCAAATAAAGTTCCATTTTTGAAAAGCAGCATGTGGCCTGAACTTTTACTGCTTATCTACTGAAAGGAGATTGGGAGGATCCCCCTTCCCACATTTCTAATCTCCCTTCATTTGCACTATGTGTTTTGGCATAGTAGTATGGAAGCTTCCCAATTGAAGGATCGTCTGTGTTTTACTGGAGAGGCAGCATTTGCATCCAAGGTGCTACAGGAGCAGCAAACTGCAGAGATGGTGCTCCTTCCAGCAAAAGATCAAATGAGGTGCCTATTAAAAATGGAAAGAAAAAAAAAACGTGCCATCTGTTTCCCTGGCACGTTAAATACTCTGGGAAGTCAGTAGAGCACTTAATTTAGTGTTTCAGTTCCCCTGCTAAAGGTATTGGCATTAGAAAAGGAAAGCAGAAGAAAAGGTAGGAAAAACAGCATCTCCCCCCACTTGAATCAACACAGACAGGACAGGAGTTTAAAAGCAGAAGATCAAACCCCCTCATTTCCTCTCTGGCTTGACTGTAAGATAATTTCCAAAATTCCTGTTTTCTGGGTAGTTTAAATGCTCTGGGCTCAAAATCCATCCCCAGGCACTTCCCTCGCCGAGGTCCCACAAGGAGCCGCTCGGATAGGAAAGCCCCAGGGCAGTGATGAGGGGGGCGCTGCCGACCTGCTCCCCTTCCACCGAGGAGCAGAGCTTCCGCGGCCACAACTCCCAGGTTCTCAAGTCTAAATCTCAGGTCTCCAAATCTAAATCCTGCCTCAGGAGCAGATGCCAGGACCCACCGTGAATTTTCTGATAATGAATTCCTCGGAGCTAGTTTTCTTTTCCACAAACCAGACATACCTGCCACCTGGCATCTTGTGCCAACTCCGACATCTGACTCGTCCTAGTGCACCACACATGTGCACTAGTTTTGCAAGATTTTTTGGAAGAGCTTCTGCATTAAACACATATAGTGCCTACTAAATGCCACGCTGAAATATTTAAGTAGCAAGAACATATTTAATGTTTTCACACAGTGACCCCAAACTCCCATTTACTAATCCTAACAGATCTCTACGAACACTCAGACTTTGCATTACACCTTTTTTTTGTCCTAGAAAAGTATCTGTTTAATTCTGACAGATCAAAGAAAGCCACGCATTGAGAAGAACAGGACTGGATAATTCTACTGTAAAAATGAAGGTAAAAACAGTTCTAATGTGCTAGGTAAGAGAAGGACTTTTCAAGTTACATACTCTTCTTAGTTTTATTGTAAATGCTTGCAAGAGGATTTACACAGCTTAATGGCAATCTCAAGACAAGAATTTCAAGAATGATCCCATAATGTTTTTACCATCACTTTTTAACAGTGCAGATGAGGAAATTTAAGTCTGACACGCATATTTTTGCTCCTTCTTTTACGAGCTAGTTTCATATGGCAATTATGCCATTATCATGAGTTAACAAATACCAAGAGCTAGAGAAATGTTCAGAAAGCTAAGAATAACACCACAGGCTACCAGACAACTTAGCCATTGCTAACTGTCTTATGCACTTGATCATAAAAGAGAAATTAGTAGGTAAGTGGACCTAACAGTAAACATTTACATAAGTGCTTGCACTTTAATAGGAGCTTTATCCCTGTGCCCACTACCACAGTGAACATCTCCAGCTCTCAACTCTTGCACTGGTTTTAACTTTCCAACAGTTTGCCTCTCAGTGAGCATAAAAGAGCTTAAATTGGGTACCGAAACCTGTGCTAAACCCCAAGCACTTCAGGAAGCTGACGTGTGGGAAGGGACCTCAGCAAGCCCCGACCACGAGGCAGCACCAGCTAGTGCAACCCACCTCCCCATGCCACAGTCACTGCTGCACGGTGCAGCAAAGCCACAATCAGAGCTGCAGTAAGGGCACATTAAGGTATCTAAGGGCAGATTAAGGTATTTAGGGAGCAAACTTTAAGGGAAAGAGCATCTGCTAGCTATAGGCTCTGTCTTGCATGTCCCCACGTTGCCTCTTCCCTCCATCTTCAGCAATGGGCATCTCCAAACGGCCTGTGAAAACGATGGATCACCAGCACCAGGGCACACAAAGGAATTCTGAATACAAAAGAAGTTCCTCCTCAGTGGAAGTGATTTATAAAGCACAGATCACAACAACTTCTGCCTTCCTCCACCAGACTCATATCCACACGCAATGCCTGAGCACGACACAAACACAGCTGTAGTGCTTTAAGCACTGCCAAAAAGCTATGCAAAACGTAACTATATATGCATGTGTATCTGTTTGGAGGATGGGGGGAAATGATGCTATGGTTTTGTCAAAATTAAAATGAGGTGGCCTAAGTAACGCACTTCAGACGTAAAGTATTATTTTATTTCAGCCTAAATTATCATCTTGACAACGCCCACAAATCCTAAAATTGTACCCATCCAAGATAGCTTGAAGCCTCAGTTTCTAAAAAAAAAATCCCTTTTTACAGCTGAAAAGCATCCTTCAGAGCCAGAGCCCCCCAAAAGCCTGCCCACGGGCGGTTCTGTTTCTGTACCAGCCTGCAGCTCCACTTTGAGCAGAGGGAATGCTCAGCAGCAGCAATCAGCACGGCAGATTTCCTTCTTACGGAAATGGCTGCTTCTTCACCGTGTCGCACAACCCCTGCTCGAAAAGCAGCAATTTTCTCACCAGGGCTGCGCTGCGCTCAATTACAGCGCGGCCTCCGAAAGGCCCTTCTGCTGTCATCCTCCACAGGTGGCCCTGGCCCTGCTGGGAAGTCACGTCGAGGGCGGAGGGCACAGAAAATCAGAAGGTAAATCATGTAAATCCCCCTAGGGCACCTCTGCGGGGAAAGGGGTGTTGTGATGGGCTCAGTTTTACAACATTTACTAAAAAAGATTCTCACTAGAACCCCAGGAGGACCCTGTAATGTAACAGCAGTAAGAGAAGAAAGGAAAATGTCTCCATGAAAATAATTAAAACAGAACTGGCATATTTGAGCAGTTTCTCATTTATATTGCAGCAAACAAAGTCATCACAGTAATTTATTTATGTTTTGTTGTTATTTCACTGTTGGGTTTGAAGTCTTTTCTTTCAAAAAGCTAAAATCTACCTTTGCTTCTAGAAACTCAGGTCCCTTCCAACTCACACTGCAGTGACAGTTTGAATACTATCCTTTTACAAAACTGCCTGCAATAAACAAACTTTCAGATACTTGCAGTCGTTTGAAATGTTTAAGATACAGATTTTGCATTTAAAAAGAACTCCCTAAAATGTAGCTGTATCAAATCAATGGATTTGATCCAGTACTTCCAAGAGATGAATTCTGATCAAAAGGGAAGATGAAAGTTTTACAGTTACAGATGTAGATAGATGTGGCTCTTCCCACCTGGGCATATGGGGCTGTGGAAAAAAACAGAGTCCAAAAACATCAGTAGGAAAGCAACAATGGAAAGGTAAAAGCTTTCTCCTACAGTCACCGCCGCAATGATCACGACCATGGAGGAGGGTACGTGGAAGGACGGCTAGAGGAGAGCGAGCAGATGCACGTAGGCTAAAAGATTTCGCAGCTTTGGGCAAGTGTAAATGAGGGAAGTGGTGGAGTGCCAGCATGCAAGACAGCAGCTTCTATTTACGGTGGGCCGCATGACTCCAAAGAGAAGCTGCCAATTGCCTCTGAACGCACCAACGCTACGTTAGGTTTCCTGCCATTCAGGTTTTGCAGTGACCAAAAGCAATCCTGGCCACAGAAATGGCACCAGCCACCCACAGCAGGCATCCTCACTGGGAACCTTTCAAATTCCTGTGTCTTGACTTTTTTAGACATTTGACTCTCTCTCAGAGTCAAATGCAAAACTTACTGCTTAACATGAGTCAGATGCTTTTGTATGTTTTCCTTTGCTCTCCTGGGCTCACATGCCAGAAGATTCAAGGGATAGAAATCTGAAAAGAAAAAAAGACCCTATAATACGCAATTCTTCACTACAGAGGACTTAACATAGTGATGTTCAGAAGTTCTTTAAAGTACTTGCTACTGCTATTAAAGGGCTGTAACAGCAGAATACTTAGCCAATATGTGGCACCAACACTACTTAGACAAGAATAAAGAACCTAGGCCTTGCTGAAGGATATGCAATACTCTCAAACACCTCTGGGCACCAGCATTACAAATACACCATAATATCATGGGATAGATAAAAATAAATAAACTAAAAAAAAAAAAATTGTAGCTTGATGAGAACATCAGTCTGAAATCGGGTCCTAAGGTTACTTATCCTAACATAACAACTACCCAATATTTTCTTGGTTGTTTTCTTGTTAATTGTGTCTCCTCAGTCAACGCAGAACTGCGCTAACGTGCTCAGGCTCCTTCACCACTGGCCACACACTTTCAGAGCATCCCCTTTAAACCCTTACTGGCTGCTCATGCTGCACCAAGTGCTGCTCACATTTGTCCCGTTGCTTTTCCCATTGAAAGTACTGCCCCAGGAAACTCCCACTCTCAAAGAGAAGGAGCCTGAGACAGCAGTTGTGCAAGTGTTAGTTTATACCTACGCTATTCTAACACTCTGCCTTAACGTTTCCACCTTTGGTCACAGCAGAGAGACCCAAGAACAGGTCAGAGACGCTCTTGACTAGACCAGGCAACCGCTGTAGGCAAATACCAAGATGCTATAAAAACTACTTTCTCACAACAGAACTCTGCCATAGGAAAATGGAAACAGCTACCAGTATGATTAACACAGGCTGGAATCAAAGAAATGCTCAGGACACACAACACAGCAGGAAAGAGGCAGGTGTCATCTGCTGAACATCCATGTTCACACATGCTGCTGCAGATACTGGGAGAATGCATTAGGGAAAGGACAAAATAAGGTTATGCAAACATAAACTTCCATTTAATGTAAAGCTTATGTTCAGTTTTCCATCATGAAATCCAGCTATTACAGGGGTAGTATGCTGTGGCATCAGGAAAGGGACATATAGAGAAGAGACATCACTTACGTGGTGGTCTCTTCTACAAGAGCCAAGTGATGCCTGTACTACCAAGTACCTGTGTGTTTATTTATTAGCAAGGTAGAAGAGCTTCTTCCGTAACTATTTTCCCTAAAATTCCAGAACTTTCTAGATCCATAATCGCAGTAGGAGAAAGATCTCCATCTACTTCAAGAAAAAAGAAGACACAAAAAAATCTTCAGAACTAGATTTTACCCCTCAGCTTTTTTAAAGATCCTCTCAACACTTTACTGGATGCAGACTAAGCCTGAAAATTTTGGTAGACGAAAGCATCAGTGAAGTAACTGAAACAGATTGGAAATTTGCCTGAAACTTGTGTAACTACCACCGTGACTGTATTGCAGGCCAGCTCTGGGCATGCTGTTCCACATGACAAGTAAAAAATGCTCTTTTTCTTCAGGCACAGTGTGCATACCCATTACCCATTTTATAAATAAAAGGCTTCCTGCAATAAACTCCACTGGCTAACATAGTCAGTGATGGTAATTCTGTCAACTCTTAAATGATATATGAGGTTTCCATGTAACTAAATTAGCAATAAAAGCGATAGCTTAATGCACAACTTCAGCATGATGGCTTTTTTTTTTCCTTTGAACAGACAACAGTAAAAGAGTTCATAAAAATGGAGAACCAGCTTCAACAGAGTAAGTGGGATCAGAACTTTTATCTGGCAGAACAAATAGTAATTATTTTTTATATAACTATTCTGCAGTACTGGGCATTTGAAGACTCGGACGAACATCATCTTTAGTTTTAGTGTAATTGATAGTTAAGTAGATAAACTCAAATGAGACAGAACAGAGCATCAGTAATTAACAGGAGGAACCTGAGCTGCATAAAAATATTCTCTAAATCAATTCTTATGACAACAAAGACCAGCACTAGCACAAATGGAAATGCAGCCTCAGAAAGATTGATTTCTTACTTAATGTACTTGCATATTAACTTCCTTCTTCTCATTTTAATACCTTGTGTAACAGCCTTTCCAGTACATTACCTTTCTTCTGAAAAAAAAAAAATCTCTAATATCTCTTTTCCTGTAAAGCACACCTATGCAGAAACATAATATGTAGTTTTTCTTTCGCCTTGCTTTTGCACAAGTAATTTATCCTACACAAATGCATAGCCAGCTCCATTTCAGAATGTAAAATAAAGAAGTGTTAGTATTGACAAGTATGCACTTTCAAAAATGGATGGACACAAACCTCTATATTATTTGATATTTTTATTCTTTTCCTCATGCATGTTGCGTCTTATTAATTTTGTACTTTGTCATCACACTTGAATTATTTAAAGGAAAGGATTTATTTCTTTTACATGGAAGGAAGGATCTAGAGATTCTGTGCAACTCTAATGACAAGATTGTTGAGACAAAAAATATGTCTATCAATAAATTCACAAGAAAAAAATCTAGAATATCAGCACTTAGAAAGCCTGGAAGGAAAAGGTCCATCATATAGTATATAAATCTTTCTTCCATTTTATGTTACAAACAAATTTAAACTGCCTTTCACTTTTAATTATTTTTTGCTATCTTAAGGATATGTATCCAACCAAGAACTTGGCCAAAGAATTTTGTCATCAGTACAGACCTCTTGAAGGCATACCACAGTTCTGGTACATTTTGAGAACCATAAAGAGAAGTAAATAGCACAATTGTAAGTACAACAAGCACACATGCCTTTTAAAAGGCAGAAGTGCTCAAAAGGCAGATGGAAACGCTGCTGAAGAATTAAGGAGCACCCTATAATGCAACACAAAAGCACAATGCAATGAAGAGGCAAAATAAAGCCTGACTGGTAATTATGGCAGATCAGTCCTTCTTCTGTGTTTTGAAAGAACAGATTGACATTTGAAAGAAAGGACTGACGAAAGAGGATGCAGGGTTCTCAGCATAAGATTCTGCAATGCCAGAAATCCAAGCTGCAGCAAGTGCTGAACTGACTCTATCCCCTGACATTTCCCTTGATCCGTCAGCTTAGATGAAGAGGGAGAAACATGTATATGTATAAATGGCAGTTTTGGGAAGAACCAGACAAACGAAACAGAGCAAAGATGCCAAAGGCACATCTTTCCCAAGATTTGTCTAAAAATCACCAGCACAAGCCAATTACATACATTTCTTTCTAAAACAGAAACATAAGAAACTATTAGCAAAATGGATTCTTACCTTTCTGCCTCTTCGCTTGGGGAAAATTGCTGATAGTGGTCGCCTGAACTATTTCCACTACAATCTGATACCTGGTTTTAAAAACAGTGGGGGACGAGGGTGAAGAGGGAAGAGAGAAAAGAAAAAACATGATGTTAACTTCTCTCAGCATGTTCTTCACACAGCACACTTTGGAATTAACAAAAACTTAAGCATCTCCACCTCCTCTTTGCTTGGAAACAGGCATTTCTCATTAGCTCCTCAACCTCAGGAGTTAGGAAAGTGTTTTGGGGAGCAGGAGAAAAGCTTTTGTTTCCAAGCAAAATAAAAAGGTCCAAAACACTGTAATACTGCCCTCTTCTCCCCACTGCTGCCACCTTACAGCCAAATAGCAACATATGGTGAACACGACATACAGCCACTCTATGTCTTATCATTAGAGCCGAACAGAATTACCTGAACGCAGCTAGGATGGGAGTTCAGTTCAAGAGAAAAGCCACGTCCTGTAAGGCTTGTCTACCTAATGCTCTCAGTAAGCATGTCTACTTGACAAAAGATCTTCTAGTTTACACTCTGGGAATAATTAAAAGCTCTTTGTCACCTAAAACTGCACTACACATAACGCAAGGCAGCTAATGCAGCCCATAAACTGAACTTTAAGGAAGAAAAATTATTTGTAGCTAGTAGATACCAGGCATTTAGCGAAGAAACGCCCCCATCAGTAACAGAAACACAGACTGGTTGAGGTTGGCAGGGACCTCTAGAGATCATCTAGTCCAACCGCCCTGCTCCAGCAGGGACAGCCAGAGCACGCGGCACAGGGTGGCATCCAGGAGGTTTTCTCCAAAGAAGGAGACTCCACAACCTCTCTGGGCCGAAGGCTACTGTTACATATTTCGTAAGCTTAGAAATTCCACTCATGTCATCCTCTTGACGTTTCTTTGCCAGCTATTAACACAAGCCTAACATTCCTGTAAATTGAACTTGCTGCTGTAGAAATTCCTTAACTTCATCTATCAACTTTCCCTCTCAATGAAACCTGCTCTCCTGGGAAGTCTCCTATTTTGGTGAATACTATCTTCCATTTCAATCTACAATCCTTGGAGTATATGCTCCTTCAAGGGATACTTCTTCCATCAGCAATATACACTTTCCCCCACTCTTCTGTCGCCCATAATTATTTCAAAATTCAGCCAGTCTCTGCCGCATTGAGCAGACGAGCAGTTTTGCACAGCCCACTTTCAGGTAAGGAAGATGCTCTAATTCATGGCTTCCGAGGCACTAATTTAATTAATTTAATGTATAATTAATTATAAATTATAAAGTAAATAATTATTTTAATTAATAAATTTAATTAATTTAATCTGTTCCTCCAAATCACAGGACCCATTTGCTTTCCTGCATCACAGAAACCTACGCTGGCCAGTCAGACCATCACCCTGTTTCCTGGCAAGTTTCTCCTGAAAATTTTAGCTGTTCCATACTCTGTGGTACTGACAGGTAACCATTTCAGGAAGTTTTAATGCAATGTATTAATTTTATTTTCAAAAAACGAATTGTTCATGACAAACCTGAAAGCACAGACCCACATATGCATTATTTCTCCTTTTCATCTCTTACCTCTTTCCCGAATCCCTGTCACGTTCACTCCCCTCCATCAATTCTTAAGAAAAGATGATACACTGAGCCAATGATAACAGTCTTGCTCTTATGATGAATTGGTAAGTGACCTTTTGCTGCTATGCTAATAAATATCAGAATAAATACAATGCTGATTTTTAAAACAGAATGGAAACTATCTACCAGTTTATTTCCTTATCACACTGTATTCTCAGCTATGTTCTTAACTCATTAAGTCTTTTATCTCTTGCCTTCCTCTGACAATAACTGAATTTGTTTCATCTCTCTGACATGGAAGAATTCATCTTTTCTTCCTTATTTGTAGCAGACTTCCAATTTACACATGCTAACTTAATCCTGAAGGGAAATGGAGGTGAGATTTCATCTTGTAAATTTTCCTTCTTGAAAGAAATGAAGACATCAAGCTTTATGGAAACTTTATAAAAACAGGAACAAAATTCTGCCTCCCTTCATGACAGGTAATATTGCAAGGTTTATATTTTAAAAAGTTGTATTGAAGAACACGACTGTCCTTAGATAGCCACATAATCTCCCCTTCTCCAGAAGTTTTTTGTGTTTTTGAATGAAAAGCTGTAACTAAAGGGCCTATGTAAACTTTCAGAAAATAAAGGTATGAAAGAAAAAATAAAATAATTTCCAAATAAGATCAAGAAAAGGAATTTTACATATATAGAATATTGTCCAGAATAGCATCTAACTGGGAATCCTGGGCGAATGCAGTATGCCAGTGACTGGAGAAAATCTTCCCACTCCTGTTCTTTCAACAGAATCAAATCTCATCCCTCAATTTCAACTGCACAATAGCTTATTTACTTCCTTCTCTAGCTCCTTCTTTATGTATTTTCCTATGGTTTACTGCTGCGTATTACAGCTTATTTTGTATACTTTATTTTGTTCATCCCTACAGGAAATGCTGTTTGTTTTCCCCCACACATAAGTTCTTCAAACTTTCACTGGTAAATAATGAAATCAAAAAGTAAAGCTTAAAAATAAAGGTAAATCAAGTATTGAAAAATGGACCACAGAAATCTGAGTTGGCTGCAGGTTGTCACATCTCTCTAGGGGCTCCCCTGGCAATGGGTACCGAGCAGGATGCAAATCCCTCTTCCAGTAGCGGAGGGCTCTTTTAACTACCACCTCAGGGACTGGGCTCAGTCCGAACAGAAAAAGCAAGAGCATTGCCTCCAAAATTGTTTTCCTTTTCTCTTTGAAAAGAGAGACATTTTCTCAGGTGTATCCCATCTAAATACTAATCAGCTCAGACCAACCAACATTACACAGCCTGTATGAGAACATCTCTTAAGATGATGGTAGTTGGACTGCACAGACCGGAAAATAGAAGCACAAGTGCAGCCAAACCACGTTATTTTATAAAGCAAATCCGCCACCTGATATTAGAGAACACAATTTTAAGCAACCCATCAGCTAAAAAGAGAGCACACTGAGCATTAATGTGCCTGAACAACAGCAACAGAAGAGCTGGGTTTCTTTTGAAACAAACAGATCCATTAGTGTTATTATGCTAATAAATATGATGTCAATTAGGTTTTAGATAGAGTCTAATAGAGAGTAATTTCTGCTCTCAGCAGCAGCACCCTGACCCAGAGGAAAGAGCAAATTTTACAGCAGATGAACAATAAGCAGCCAAGCAACAAAATCATTTCACTCTTTCTCCTAAACACATTTTCTTGTCTCAGAAACACAAGCTGTTTCAGAGTCAGGGCAGAACAAGAAAAAGAAAAAAAGTTATTTATGCAGCCCATGTGCTTCCCCTCAGCAAAATACCAGCCGGGCTGATCAAGCTGGGTCTAACACAAGGCCTGGGTGACAAGTAAATGGCTGCAGCAGTTTTCTAATGAACAGAATCAACCCAAGGACATCTAGGGAGATACTGACACAGCAGCAGCTCTGCTGCCTGCTTCCAGTGACTTATTTCTCATCCTTTCACTTACACGGGAAATCAGGAGAGAGACAGCTCAGCTACAAAGATAAGGTAGGCGTAAACACTTTATGCTTGGGCATGCATGCCCGAAATACAAGTGATATCTTATGATGGAAGTTGGAAGGAAAAAGAGGAGTTATCTGAAATTTGAGGGTAAGGAAGATAAGGAGAAGGAATACATTTCTATGAAGGTGAGCTGATGCTGTTTGCCTAAGTAAAGAACATTCAACATAGATTCACTATATAAACATAGATTCACTATATAGAGAGGCTTAGTGTTTTTCTTAGCTCCTTAAAGGATACCTGAGAGTACCCGAAGGATGCAAATAGGAAATACTTGCTTGTAATAATTCAGGAAAATGTCTGAGCCTGTGGTAAAATGTGCAGGAACTCACCTCCCTGTTCCCCTCTCAGAGAAAAACAGCAAAACGCTCTGAATGCCCAGTGTCCACAGGGCTGCTACAGTTCACAGTCATCAGAGCCCTAAGGACAGTCATATTTCATAAAGACATCATGGAGATGCCACACATCAGTGGAAATTCAACACATTATTCCAGCTATTTCCTGCTCAGAGGCAAGACTCAAAGAAGGGTCTCGTATGCCTTTCAGCAACACAGTAAGCTCCAGCATTACTACTCTCAATTTTAGTGTTTTAACATTTTTTCCAAGCTAACTGAAAAACAGACTGTTTTAGAAATCTTACATTTGTTGTGGCTTATTCCTACAGCCTCCGTTTCATAACAAAAATAAAATAATATAAAATAACATAATGACAGTTCATACAGATCTCAGTAATAGGTTGGCATAAGGAGTATACTTAGTGAATACTGAATGAGCTACAGTAAAATATCAAATACCTCAGTTGTTTCAGGAATTCAATATCAGAGCTGCTGTTAATGAGCTTGATGAACTCCTCGTAAGAAGGAGCATATGTGTAGTCTTTCTTGTGATGCTCATTCATCTGTTCTCTGTACTCCAGCTGGCTGAGCAGCATTTGGTTGATATAATCTGGATCACTCAGCAGTTCCACCACTGGTTTCAGAACTGTAGAGGAAAAATATTTTACAACAAAATCCTTATGTTGAAGAATAACTATTGTCCTTAAAATGACAAGAAAGTATTTTGGATAAAAAGCAAAAATATACAAGCTGATAAAAAGCCCACGATACCAGACTTTTAGACTCCCCAAAAGCATTTGAGCCTAAGTACCTTTCTTCTTGAGAAAAACATATGTTTGGGCTATTACATAAATTTATATATATTCATAAAGTTGAGCCCAAATTGGAAAATTTACAGCATTTTTGCACTTTCTCCTGGGCGCTTTGAAAGCTATGCTACATATAGCAGCCATTACCAGCTAAAATTAACACACTTGGGACTCATGACTTCCATTATTTAATTTTAGTGACAAAAAAGTTACCTATATATTTATAAATCTCATTAAAGCGTATCCGATAAAGCAAAATAGAAAGTATTCAGTCTAAAAAACAAAGAAACACATATAAATTAAAGAGTGCAGAAGTCGGCAGTTACATGTGGTATCCCAATTCTGTTACCATCAGATCCTTACGTCTAGAAATCTACATATCTGATTAAAGCATAAAAAGGTCAGGATTATTCATACAATCACTAAAAATAATGCTACTGGAGACTGTAAAAGACTTCCTCTATAGAGAGAGAAAAAAAAAAAGAATAAACAGGGTTTTATCCTGAGAGGTGCCAAACAGTCTAGTATGAAATCAGGACACCCATTAAGCATATTCTTCATTTTGAGAATATAAAGAGTTTACTGGCCTCATCTATACAGAGTTTCTGGCCTTTATGTATAATAAAATGCTATAAAATACTCTGCTGTCTTATAGGATCGGGTCCTACAACTAACCAGTGCTCTGGTGGTTGTCCGTGCAAGTCTAATCTCTGCATGTACTGGTTGTCACAGAAATTAAATTTCAGAGGTTAAAAGCAAAGCATCAAGACTCATACATTATGAAGTCTGTAATTACTTATACTGGTCAGGTGCAAGTCGTTTAATCATCTCTGATCTTTGATCTACCTTTTGTTGCAAGTATTTCTGCAAGGACTATGCGCAAGCTGACAGACCGGACATCCTTTGAGGGTAGGAGACAATACACCAGAATTTGAGAACATTTTTGCAGGAATCTTACTTCTTCGTCAGAGCTCCTCAAGCATGGGTGCAGCAAAAAAGGCTTCGGTGCATCTTCTTGCCTAAAGAGGGGAGAAACAAGAGAAATGGGGGGAGAAAAGAGAAACAGAGACAGAGAGGTAACTCAAGGGATAACATTACTTGCATCAAGATCAGTCACTCCTCGTTAAAATATCCAAAATATGTAAGGTATCTATTATCGAGTAGGTAACTTCAATGTTAAGATGTGCGTTTTTCAAATCCTGCTTATTGATTCTACTAACACACACTTCCAATTCCCTTTGATCTGTCAGTGCTTTCACCTGCCACAACAGAAATACGGTGCTTTAAAACTACATCAAATAGAGGAAGGGCAAAACCTAGTAAAAAATAAGATACAAGGTTGCCTGAATACAGAAAGCTCCACTTCCTCATCATTCATCTTCTCCAAGATTTTAAAACAATTAGCAACACAGATTCAAAAAGCAAACACTCCTGCACAGTCCTGTGCTCTTAAACAGGGATTATTTCTAACCTGAAAATGGGTCTAGATGTTATATTCTGAAGCTAGGAACTTCTGTTTTGGCAAACAAATTTTTCTCATAAAATACCTGGCCTGCATGACCTGACTTCTCCTAGAACAGTAGTTTTCAATCTGTCAACCGCAAACGACATGAAATGGCTCTGTAAAGGATGCCTACACAGTAATAGACCTGCTATTATCAACTATCTACACCTGAAGGGAGAAACACATGTAGAAAAAGATTTTTTAAAAAAATCACACATATAGAGAGTTTAGGATCAGGATGGCAACAGATGATGTGACTTCCAAAGAGCAAAGCCAAACTCAGCCGGACCTCCTCTCCTCTTCTGCAATATCCATGTCCTTCCCAGAGCTGGAAGCTGCTGTTCTGCCCAAAATCTACTGTCACTCACAGTCCTACTGCTCCTGTGGGTGAACAAGGCACCAAGAATTGTGTAAGCTCAAACAAAAGAGCTTCAGTTAAGGCACCACTATCTAACACTCCTGCTTTTCTGGTAATACGAACCAGTTGCTTCCAGATGACCAAAAATTACCCTTTAAATTGATTTTCAGAATAAGGAAGTAAAAGCAGAATTTTGTTTCTTTTTGACTAGAATATTTTATTCAACTGCAAACCAAATGCTTTGTTTTCACAGGTGGATAGGAAGGGACTTTTTTTAATTGTTAAAAGCAGGACAAAAAAAAAAAAAAGTACTGAAACAGCTTGGGGTGAAACACCCTTTTTGTTCTTCTAAGGAGCAGTAGTTTTCAAGGGTGAAATGTAGTCTTCTTTATCAGCCAGTGCAGGTGCTGATTTAGCCTGGAAAGCCTGTTTATCTTGTTCTGGTAGGATCTTTTCTCCATGCCTGTTTTTCTCTAAGTATTTTCATTCCTCTTGCACAGCCCAGGCACAGAGAGGTCCAGCCCTCTCTGCCCCATCACATGCTCTCCCTAAAGGTATTCCTTATTTATCCCAAACCAGGCACACCCCAGGCAGGCAGAAACTCTGGACCATTCGTACAGGGCCACGTCTTACTGAGGAAGCAGGCGCTCCTCTTCCTCCTCCTCCAGACACCTCCTAGAAACGCTGCTGGAAGCACATGCTAAAGGCCAGAGCTTCTCCTTATAACTGACCCCTATGGATAAATAGCAACGAGAGGGAGTCACAACTAAAAGCACCTGGCCAGGCCTGCCTTTTATCAAATACTTAGCCCAGGGCCTGGCAGCATTTTGCCTGTGAACACAAGCATTGGCACCTGCTGTTTGGGGCCCTCTCACCTCCTCCATGGGATGCCCTGCCTGGTGATTAGGTCTAAGGATGCTTTCGTAACACGGGTGCAGCAGGAAGCAGAGCAGTGAGGCAATAAGATTTCACTAAGCAGGGATTAAAGCTTTCTTTGTCTTCAGTGTATCTCTAAAACCATCCACAGTTGGCACAAATTTCCTGAGGAATTTCAGACAGTTTGAGATGGCAAACACCCTGGAACATTAACTGCATCTATGCTGTCACCCAAAAAAAAACCCTGTTTTTCATAATCAGTCTCCCTCTTGTACAAATCTATCCACAGTCAACAACTAATACATACAGCTTGGCTGAGCTGGACCCATGCCAGGATTTTTCTGGTACATAGTCAACACAAAACAAACAAAAAATTGAACAGAATAAATTGAACAGAATAAACAAGTAGAATGGCAAATATTTGGTTCTTATCCAACTAATTTATCTAATGTGTTTTTGCCTGCAGGAATGAAAGGCGAAGGGAACACTTTTCTGCACGCTCTCTAGATTATTAAGGGAAGTTTCATTTTTTTCCACAGAACCACAGAACGGTTGAGGTTGGAAGGGACATCTAGAGACCATCCAGTCCAACCCCCCTGCTCCAGTAGGGACACTCAGAGCATGTGGCACAGGGTGACATCTAGGCTGGTTTAAAGACCTCCAGAGAAGGAGACTCCACAGCCTCCCTGGGCAGCCTGTGCCAGGGCTCTGGCACCCTCACAGGAAAGAAGTTCCTCCTCACATGGGGATGGAACTGCCTGTGTTTCAGCTTACACCCATTTCCCCTTGTCCTGTCACTGGCCACCACTGAGAAGAGCTTGGCCCCTTCCTCCCTACATTCACCCTTCAGGTATTTGTACATATTGATCAGATCCCCTCTCAGTTTTCTCTTCTCCAGGCTAACCAGGCCCAGCTCGCTTAGTCTTTCCTGGTACAATAGATGCTCCAGTCCCTTAATTACCTTTGTTGCCCTCCACTGGACCCTCTCTGGAAGCTCCACATCACTCCTGTACTGGGGAGCCCAGAACTGCACCCAATACAGGGTTTAAAAGGAGAAAGGAGAGGGGAGGGGAGGGGAGGGGAGGGGGAAAGGAAAAGGGAAAGGGACTTTAAACATTTAAACAATATATCCTATTAATTTAATTCTTTCTGAGAACAAAAGTCCAGAAGTGCTAACATTTTTTTTCTGGAATCATCACCAAGAGAACATGGATTTCTGGAAGAGGGGCTCTTTCATTTTTTCCCTAGCCAAAGAGTACCTAAGCTGTGGTCTAAAAAGCAAAAGGGAAGGCTCAGGTCCATACGAGATTTCTGTAAAAGGGATAAAGGAAATTCACCACCACTAATCAAGCCCTGCATCCAGTGCCAAATAGGGCTGTAATTTCTACCAACAAATTCTGATGTTTTCATCACTGTTTGGACAAGAGAAATAAAGAGGAGACTCCAAGCAGAAAGGGAAGCAGGCGGCTTTAGAGGATAAATCAATTTGGTGACGGTGAGACAGACAGAAAGGCTGAGATCCTCCTTTGCATTACACTGTACATTATACTGCTGTTTGCCTCCATGTTAACCACTGCTCAGCCTGTAGGGAAAATCTGCTCTATCAACAAAAGGCCTACCCAGAGAGCAGCATCCTCTGCAGCTCGGGCTCCTCCTCACAGCTACAAGTGAAGCTGCAGAGCAGTGGGAGGCAGAGCACCACTGCATCTCTACAGCTCAACAGTTATTAAGGCACTATTAAATCACACAAACAGCAATGCATGTATTACTTATCTTTCTATACATACGTGTTATTAGGACTGTGAGTCAGCCTCATAAGTCTTAATTCACTTAGCAATCATAGAAAACTCTTAACCAAAACCCATGCATATATTTATAGCGAGCTTTGAAAGCCTAGCCAATTATCCATAAATTTTGAACACAACTGTGCACAGCAAAGTAATGTAAATCTGGCACTGTGGCAAGCAGCTGCAAGACAGGCATCATACAAGCTTTGTAAACCAGATTCATCTTATCTGCTTTAAGTACAAGAAATGATTGCAAATGGCAACAATTCATTTGCATCTTCTTCAGCAATCAAGCCTGAAGTAACATATGTTATATGTTCATGTGAAATATCTGTCACTTTGATGGTCCAACACACGAACTTGGCAGTACTTCTGGCCCAAGGTAGGCATCTCGGAAATACATACACTCACTAGGAAATGTGTAGAGGAGAGACCAGGAACCTCATGACAACATGATAAATCTGTCTGCTTCAGAAATAGGAAGTGAGTAAATAAATATCACCAAGACAAAAAGTCCTCAAAACATTAACAACTACAGGAAATTGCATGAGGGCCAATTTTTCATGAAAAACTCACAAAATGCTCCATTCATTCTTGCCATTTCTTTACTCAGTATTTCAAGACAGTCTCACAAAGTCACATTGAAGTCGCAATCAGTGCGATTGTGAGCTGAAGTGCACATGCAACTCGCTCTAAATGCTGTTCATCAGCAGGCTCCACACTCAGCATGCGCTTTCATTAAATCCATTGAGAGCTACCAGCACCACATGCAGCCTGCAGCTCTTCACCTGCATCGCCCTCAGATCTCTCAGCTTCTTGACACTGCAGCTGAATTAGAACTCCTTTGAACTTTATAAGAAATAAAAGAAATTAACTGAGGCCTTTATAAGACAACACCACAAACATACCTGAAAAAAGTACCTGCTTAAAAAAAGCCAGCCCCAAAATTTCCTTTGCAGTCATCTAGCCATCTTATCAGGATACACCAGCAAATTTCACAAATCACCTCATATAACTGTTTGGATAATTCCTCTATTTGTACATAGAGAAAATTTTCCAGTGACCTCTTTGGCCACGGCTAGCTCCTACAATGTAAAGCATTCAGCATGTAACACTCACACAGACCCAAAGGATGGGCAAATGAGTCACAAAATTCAGTATGACCCATAAGAGCATAATGAGGCTCACGGTTATTGTAGTGTCTAGGTAATACTAGGTTGCAAATCATGAAACTTTTTGTCCAGACTTCCCTCTCTCTTATTCAGGGGTACTGGAGAGCTTCAGACCTTCACACACTACCCATGAGCTAACCTTAACGACGTGTTCATAACCTGGCTTTTCAGGACTGTTTTATTCTTAGCATTTTCACACATCTGCTCTCATTGCAACAACCTTCTACAAATTCAGACTAATCCTCTTGATACTCATTTCCAGAGGCCAAGTGCGATAAGCAGCTCTTGGTGTTCCTTGCTTGTGGGAGGCAAATGGCATTAAAAAAGCAAAGCAGAGCAGTGGGAGGTGTGTAGCAGCTATCATGACAACTTGGATGCCTGTACCGGATTAACCAAATTAAATGTCAAGTGTCTAAATTCCCTTTGTACTAAGCCATCCTTGATCACTTTGTGGGTGACAGCCCCTTTTAAGTGTTACATCATACTACGTATTATAATAAATACAATAAGCACAATAATACAGCAGTTACATATCCTATGTAGACAAAGGTGCTCACATGGAGCAAAGAGAATTATGAGCTAAGCTGTGTTACTGACAGATTGAGGAAGGAAGAGACAGAAAATGAGGGTAATACTATCAAAATATGCCCAATATAATCTTAAACGTCCAAGTTACTTGTCATACTGATCACTTGTCAGAGCAGTTTCTCTACCACGCTCCTCCCTCATGCTTCCTGAGACTTTTAGAGATCTTAAACATGGGCTCTGGATCACAACCAAAAGTATCCTGTAGCCCCCGAGGACTGAGTCATGACTTTAGCTTCAAATCCAGCCAAAATACACATGGCTGAGCATCCCATCAGACACCATGGCACAGCTAACCTGCCAAAAGCAGCCTGTCACACTGCATATCCCCTAGTTGCAGGAACAAATTTTCTCCTGCTCTTAGAATCAAGATGCCTGGCTGCAGTTTCAAGACAAAAAAAAAAAGAATATTCCCCACTGAAAGATGTAGGAAAAATCAGACTGTCTCATAGTTCTCACTGAGAGCTACTCAAAAACCCAGGGGCTCAAGGATGGATGAAGATTAACAACCTTCCCATTTCATTTTCCTGACTGCCTTCACTGCAGGTTGGTGACTACCAGCCCACAGTGCTATATATCAAATGTTAATAGTTCTGTGCTAGTATCTGTTGTGGTTATTATTAGCCCACAGCAAGTGGGAGGAAACCTCCCTTCCTTCCATGTGGACTTCACAGAGAGACATTTACTATTTGTTTTTACTTTGCCAAGTCCCTCAGACTCCGACTGCACACACTCCAACAAGCAGCTCTCCAGCACTATCTCCCACCCTGCTCAGGACACGATCCATCCTTTGTAATATCAAGCAGCACTGCTAGGATTCAGCTTGTTTATACACTGCTTTAAGTAGCCAAGGAGAAAATGCATGAATGAGACCTCAGGGAAGAAAAGGCAGCTAGGGCCACCAAGCACGAGCCTCCGTGCAGCTGCAGGAGCCTCTTGGCCAGCCCTCCTATAAATGCACTGCCAGTCAGTACAACAGCAAAGACAGCAACGGCCTCTACCAGCAAATGCAAGGCTGACTTGTGCTCTTTATCACAAAACTTCAGACACAGGACAAGTATCAAATCCCATTTCTGTGCGCAACTAACAGCAGTAATCAAATTGTTTCCCATCTGAAACAACCCAAATTGTTGCAAATGTCACAACTGAAAAGCGACAAGGTCCTTTACAATCCCAGCTGGACCCCAAGGTACGCTCCAATGTTTCAGTCAACTTATGTTGAGTCAACTTCTCCACCCCTTTAATGTATCTGTGCTACCACAGATACGCTGCCCATGGCTATGTAAGTGCCCCTGCCCTTGCTTCCCTTTGCAGAAGTGTAGGAAAGGCAGCCAGCCCCCTGTAAAGGCAGTGAATGCACAGGCAAAAGCAAAGGGGAAGGACCCTGATGCTGCCAGGCGCTTCCCCTGGTTCCCTGCCTCCCTAGCCTGTGCTCTCCGCTGTTATCTCCCTTATTTAAGGGAGCCTTTTCTCACTTGTTGGCCCTTGACCTTGAGCTATTTATTATGAAGTGGAGCCTTGCAGTGTCAGAAGGAAAGTAAGAGCAAAGTGGGGGCTGCAGCATCCCACCTGCCCCATGCTGGGAGGTCACAGGCCCTTTCCATCCCTTGGGCAGCCTGACTGTACAACACCATGGGCTGAGGCCAGTCAGCGAAGGTGGAAAAGCAACGAGAGAAAAACTTCTTTGCCTGAAGCAAATCACCCAGCAGTGCAAACATGGGCATTTCTCCTGAGGACAGACTGTTTCTTTTCATTACTTTACTAGAGTCATCTGTTGGCATACAGGAAAAATGAGAAAAAGAGATTTATTCTTTTCAGAGATGGAAAAAAGAAGTATCTAAAACTTCATAAGGTACTTGAGAGCTGGCAGAATGCCCTCTGCTGCGCTGCAAAATTCAGCTGTGGAAACAAGATGCAGTGTTGCAGGGAGCACCACAACAGGAGAGAAACCTTGTGCTAATTATAGTCTCTACTCCGCAGTATTCCTCACCCTAAACTAATTGGGTTCATTTTCAGAGACATTGAGAGAAAAATACTGAATCCACATTTAAACTTACTACAATTTTTAAAATGTGGACACAAAGCAAAGATAGATCAACAAAATCTGCATTCCCTAGCTAACAAATAGTTTTCTGTATTTAAGCTGGAAACTTCATAAATATATATATATATATGCACATTGCAATATATTGAAATTTTTTCAAGGGACTCTAGCTGGAAGCAACACACTTTGTCCATAGTTTAACACATCAGCAGGCTCTAGCACAGCAAACACTACAGTAGGTGAGAGATAATTAAATAATGAATATATATATATATATATTCTTAGCACCACAGGTTCTCTTAAGAAATAAAAAAGTAGTGTAATCATCTTTGACTGTGATTTCAAGCTTTTTATATGCATCTTAGCTCACCTGGGAGTACAAATCCGACCTGCCTCAGATATGAGCACACAGTCCCATCTCTGTTAACTTGCCCTATCACATGGCTTAGCATTGAGCACACTCTGTGTCTGCTGAGTAAAAGTGAGCCCCGTCCCATTTCTATGAAGCTTCCCAGGCTTTTTGAGCAAGTCTGGATGAGCAGCTTGAGGATATATGAGTGCTTCACACTTTGTATCACATGGCTGGTAGGATCTTTGATCTACAGCTAGGCACTTCCAAACCAGGCTTTCCTTGTGAAGCCACAGCCTTAGGCTATGGTAGGAAAAGTCAATGCATCCAAAACTTTAATCCATACAAGATCTTCAGCTATAGTTGTGCTGTGTTTTTTTAAAGCCTGCTGTTTTTCTTTACTATATTACTGCAGTCTGTCTAATCAATGTTAACTAAGGTGCATGTAACATTCCAAAGTGGAAAAAGTTCAATGGAAAATATCCTGGTTTTCTTACTCCTGAACACGACAAATGGCAGTATATAGACTGGTCATGGACAGAAAACAGCTCTCCTTCATTTTCTCTCAAGGAGAGTTTGAACTACATTGCTCTAACTGTGAGCAAAACAACTTCATACCAAAACAGCCCCGTGTGAATGCCGAAAGCCTACTTCACTTAGAATGAAGCATACTTTGCTTAGGATAACTAAAATGCAAGTAAGCACAAACACAAGCCCGAATTACAAGCCCATGAACGTTCGCTCAGATCAGGGAACTGCAGAGACGGAGGAGTCACCATTTGCAACTACAACTGGGGCACAGTGTGCACAAGGACAGCACTGACAAAAAAAAAAAAGACAACCTGAACAGAGAAAGAAAACTAGGAATTTCTTTTTTTCCTTCGGTGAAGGTAGCTATTTGCTGCAAGACAGACCACTGTCAGAAACCATAAGGCTTTGCCTCCTGGAGACAGAAAAACAGCAAATTCAATGGAATGAAACCCTTGTGCTTTTCTTGGGAAAGGTGCAAATAACTGTTCTTGTCTCTTGAATGCTCTCAGAGTGCTTCTCTCGTCCCCTGGCAGGTTCACAGAACTTGCAGGAACTGCTCAAATTGCTCAATTCCTAGAGCGAGCCAAGGATTCATAGATGAAGCAGAGCCAGTGGCAAATTCAAGCTCTGAGAAAAGAGAAGGTGTCTCCTTCCACAGGTCTTAGAGATGCCTTTAAGTATGCTTCATCTCTACAGCTGGTAGAAGCCCATTTTCTTTACCACTTGTCTATCAAAATGTGACAGCAATCTTTATTGCTTTGATATATAAAAGCAAAGAGACAAACAGAAAAGCAGCGTTTTGTTTTTACCTGACACTGGCTCCTTTAAGATCACAGAAGTGTGTGAGTAAAGCTTTCACCACGTCCGTGCAGACAACTTTAACTACATCAATGTGACTCAGCCTCTGTCGCAGCTGCTTGGCAATCTCCCAAAAGTCTTCGGAGAGCAGCTGATACAGCTGCCCCTCATCTCTGCTGAGCTGCCCATACCAGGACAGGATGTAATCTCTATAGCTGTAGTCGAACACTAAAAGGAGAAAAAAATAAAAACAATAAATATATAAATCTGCAAAAGGGGAAAACACACCAGGAGAGTACAGAATTAACCCCTTACCCCACTCCTCCACAAGCTCATGGCTAAAAGGTTGTGGATCTCACTCTTTTGGTTAATATTCTCTCCAAAGAGAGAAAGGTTGATGATGTTAAAGAAATCTTCACCTAAGAGAGGTTACTGGCGGTCACTCTGCAAAGCCAGTAAGTGGATTTGGTCAGAGAGGCAGGTTACCAGCAATGCACAAACCTTGAACTAATACCTGCCTCTCAGGAAGTAAGTAGATTTGATTATGTGAACTATCATCTAATTTGGCTGTGGCAGACCAAAGCCAACCTTTCTTTAAATATGAACTCAATTTCAACTCCAAAGCCACTGTTAAAGCAAGTGGCAAGATTTGGGGAGCTCAGAAGACAATCCTGACAATGCTTCCGAGGGTCAGAGCAGCTAGATAGAGAAGAGAGAAAGGAGATTGGTGAAACAGCAGGAACCATAAAAATACCGTGGTATTCCAAGCTATATTTATAAGCAACAACCCAGATAAGTGTAATTGCAAATTTCTCAGCAACACTATTTTCCACTGTTTTTCTTTTTGACAACATTTATGCGTAGCCAGTTTTACTGATGCTTTAGCGGCAGATGTCCCCGGAGCTCCAGAAGGGAGCAGGAGGTGCTCAGGAAGCACACATGATGGGCCATGTTCAGCACTGCCAAAAAGGTGCAAAAAAGCAGAATATTAAAGAAAAAAAATAGTAATAAACAAACACCTACTCAGTTTGCTACTGAGGAATAAATCAAGGAGGAAACGTCAAACACCTAAGAATCTGAGCAACTTCTTTATCAGACATCCTGATCTTGGACTTCCAATATAAAAAGCATGCTTCATTTGTCAGAATAAGCCCATAGTTTAAAGTATTCATGGATTCATCATTTCTCGCTTTCTGCTCTGAAGGACACTGTTTGTTTGGCTGCTTAGCAAACTACTGAAATCTCCCTGGCACTCTGACAGTGAACTAATAATGTAATAATAGTATAATAACTTACAATGAATACTTTGCCTGCCTGAAATACTGACTTCATTCTACATTGCCTCGCTTAACAAAAAAAAAAAAAAAAAAAAAAAAGAAATGAAACTGTTTTTTAAAAAAATCTT
>VZSG01000031.1:2798110-2814591 GCA_013398315.1 Nothoprocta pentlandii
AAAAAAAAAAAAAAAAAAAAAAAAAAAAAGAGAGAGAGAGAAGATTAAAGGTTTATAAAGAAACTTAGTCCCCTCACTGAGACATCATACATTAAAAGCCTTTTACTAAGTCATCTCAAGGCTTCTAAAAGGAATTATTCAGGGAAAAAAAAGGAACTTTTCACCAAATAAACAAATAGATGGAAGCTTTGAAATTTCAACTCTTCATCCTTATCCACAAGGAAAAAAATACTAAAAAATACTAAACACTTTGATGAATGGGAATTGCAAACTCTGAAACTGACCCAACTTCATCCCATTTTAAAAATGGAAGAAATTGTATTACACTGAAACCTACATTCAATAAAGACTGATAAAAATGGTTATAAAAGGTGAAGATCATGTGATAAAAGAGCAAAAGAGTAATGCTTCCATACATCTAAGATTAACTGGGAAGAGTATTTTAAAAAGTCTCCTGTAAGTCTCCTATGACAATACACATTTTCCTAAGTATTTGTTTTTCCCACACATTTGTCACCATGTCCTTCCCCTTGTCTGCCTGAGATTCTCCTCTTCTGCTGCACTTGAAATGCTCAGGAAAGCCCTTCCCAGCAAGGATACTTTCTTTTCAGCTATTCTACAAGACACCCATCATTTCCCAAGTGCATTCAAGACACAGTGCATTGGTGATCATTATCACTCACAGATGATCTCTTGCAGACATGTTCTGTACTCTAAAGTAAGTGCAAGAGGGCCAAGACATGAATTTTTTCAGCTGCCCATTGCTTAAGAAGCTGAGCTGGGCTGCAGGGGAGTGAGGGCTCCTTATCTCTCCAGGGCAGAACTCTAAAAAACAGAGTAAAATTCACATCTCCACCTCTCAGACTCTATTCTCTTTCAGAACATGTAGAAATTCCAATCAATCCTTAATTTGTAATTGCACTTTCATGCTACCCTTCTCCCAAATAAACCTAGGTCCTAGTTCTCTCTATAACTGCCGTCACACGCAATGTTTAATTTCCCGCCACAGTATTGTCTGTTGTAGTCAAGCACACCATTCAAATAGGTGACTGTGCTAATTACTACAGTAATTTGAGAGCACAACCCTCACAATTTAATTAAACTGACAGTCAAAATATCTGGAACAAGAATTATTAAACCAGAAAGACACCCGCTCAAACAAGGCAAGGCGATGATGATTCTTTTATGTAGGTGCATCACCAGGAAAGGTCCACAAAATTTCAGTTTCAGAAATTCAGTTTCAAACTAAAGATCACTAATTGTGGCTAAAAATTAAGCTGTACAAGTCCTAAGCATTTCACTTTGCTGGGGGTTTCTGTCAGTTATACACTTCCAGCACCCTAAATGGATTTTCTCATTTTCAAATGTATTTTCTACAAATACCTTTTCTATATTTCTCTACCTCTTTTCTAGAATTTAATTATCACTCATGAGCACTGCTGCCCTCTCTGAATGACAACAGCTGAACTATGCTGTTTTCTATAAAACCTGGCATACTTTAAAGACCAGAACAGACTGGCATACTTTAAAGACCAGAAATATGTCTGCCAGAGCCCCAAATGAACAGTGAGACAAGTGCCAGAGCTTGGTTTGCTGGTTCACTTATCTATTTACCTAAGCAAATACCAAGAGACAGAGTACTAAAGCATCAGCCGCTGCCCCTAAGAGCATCCTGTGCTAGGATGGCACTGCCTCATCAGCACGTGTCACCCTGGCCATGAGGAGCTGTCACTGCTTTAGGTTTCGGCCTGTCAGCGCAGCTGGGGCCTCTCTGAATACCCTTCAGAAACACAAATGCAAGAAGGGGTTTTTTCAGGGTGGTTTGCTTCCTCTAGATGAGAAATCTGTTCATCCATCTATTTTTGTTGTTTTTACATTGCTCATTCCTTAAAACATAGAAAACTACTAGCGTGAAAAAAAGAAAGGAACAATAGGAGCAGAGGGATACTTAGGGCAAGCCCCGGGTCAGCGTCTCCCAACATAATCCAAACAGATGCCTCTGAGTGAATCAGAAGGGCAGATGCAATGAGACTGCTACAACACTGCAGAAATTTCTGCTGGATTCTCCTAATTAAGTTAGATCCAGGCTCCCAACTGTAGTAAGCTGAATAAAAGCCATTCCCACATAAATGTGAAGTTGGGCCTATTCAGTTAGTCTTTTTAAAGACTGTAGACTAAGGCAGTGCTGGGAGCACATGGCCAGAAGCTTTGTGTGCCTTTCACACAAGCCTGAGGCAACTGCTACCCGCTCTTCTGCACTGCTCAGGGTAACGTGGTATGGCAAAACCCTACCCAGCAGCTCACACTGGCTTCAAATCTGTGATTTGCACAGCTTTGCACTAGGCAGATACGACACTGTTAAGTTTCATTGCCTGTCTTTGTGAAAAAAACAGGCAGAGAAATCTGACTGTTCGCAGCAAGGACTACATACTAGTCCATTTTCTCAAAAGAAAATAAAAATTAAGACCTGAAACACATTCTCTATGTCAACTATGTTAACACATACACAGACCAACAAGTTTCAAACAAAACAAGTAGGCATCTTTTTCTGAACACACAGGGGTAGAAGGAAAAACAAAAATCTGTTAAGGTCAAATCCAAAGCTCTTCTTGGACTATATTAATCAAGAGAAGGCAGAGTCTCAACACTGAAATTTGTTCTGGTTTCAGCTATTCTGCACCATCAAGCCTCACAATCAGTAAAACAAAAGTGCAACATTAACTCAGTTAAGATCCTGCATCAGGAAACTACCAAACAGCTAGGAGTCATTGTAAAGCTGTCCTATCACAGCACCAAATTCAAGAGATGTGAGAGGTGACATGGCTATCATAGGCTATATCTGAAGAATAGTTTAAATGAAAATTTAAGCAGAAAGAAATACCAGCCTAAACCATTATAAAGTACCTGGGGAAGGTACTGCTCTATTGGAGTACGGGTTAAATGCTTCATTATTTGTTACAGCTACTCCACTTCCTTCCCCGCACCACCAAAATCCAACAGAACAAAGTAGCCCTACCTTCATCCTGAATTCAAAATAAAATGTTTCTCTATTAAAGCCTTAGAGAACGGCTTATAAATAATCTGAACGCATTCAACTCTGTCATTTCTAGTAGATTATTAATTTCAAGGGATAAATGCCAATTATTCACTGTTGTATTTTAGCTATTGTTTTTGTCATACGATACAAATCAAAACAATGACTTTTATGCTTAAAACTATATTTACTGAAGTTTCTCATGCTCAAGAAATCTTCGCTTGGACTATGGTATTAAAGGCTGACAAAATGCTGTGCAAACTCTCAGACTTCAGGAACTGGGCATCTGCTTCAGGAACTGGCTATAAATGCTGTCGTTAGATTTAAACTGTCTTATTAATGTTTAAGCTAGGAAAAATATCAACTTTTCATGATTTCCTCACATTTTCTAACATTATTCAAACCCTATAAAATAGTCATGTTTCCTAATAGAACAGATGTTATCATTGCATACATAAGTGGATAGCTTCTATGTGAAAGTGTGGACTCTCTTGACTTGCATTTTTTATTTAAAAAAAAAAAGGAGCTGTTTGGGTTGAATTTTGAGTGCTGTGAAAAAATACAGCTTTTCAAACAAAGCATGGCAGGAGTTACTGTGAATTTTGTTTCTAAATATCAAAGAGCAGATCTTAAATTGGAAAATATGATACAGCGGAATAAAGCTTTTTTTATAGCAGGAAGTCCCTGTCCTAAATACTGAAAAAAAAAAATCTATTTCAAGACACAGACAGGTGAGATCTTATCCAAAGACACAACCTACTCAGATTCCCAATGTTTTCAACAAATCCTCGCTCAAGAAGTGCTTTAAAGGAAGCTAAGCAGCTATGGAGTAAGAGGTGGCATTCTGGCATGGAATATTTTAAGAGATAGGAAATAAAGGACATGAATAAATATACAATTTTCAGAGCTGAAAAAGTTTGCTAGCAGATTTCTGCTGAGATTTGTATGAGTGCCCATCTTTTATTTGTTTGTTTTTTACTCATAAATGACCCCCAAAAGTAGATAATTAATAAAGAGACAAAGTTTTCTCAAACTACTGAGTCACTAGAGGTAGCAAGGTCAAAGACTGACTGCGAAGAAGAGCAGAAATACCACAGGATACTCACTAACTGGATGTTAAAATGGAAAACGAACTTCAACTCCTGGGAGACTGGATAAAAAAAAAACTCATGGCAGATAAATCTGCTGACTGTTATGGCCCTCAGCCTAAACATTACATCGCACAAGAAGGACTTGGATCTGACCCCATTTAGTCTCCCTTAAAAGACATTTGCCTGAACTATCTTGCTATTTGGGATAAAAACACGAGGTCATCAGAAAAGAAACATGCAGTGTTAAAACATGAAGTATTAAAGTACTTATAAAACTAGGCCATCTTCTCTCTGCACAAAATAAAAGCAGCACAAATGATAATCAAGCCAATTCATTAATAAAAGACTAAAAAAATCATTTCACTATTAGTCACATAAGCACGACCAATCAAAAAAGGACTTACAGATTTAAAACTACAAGGCCATCTTTCTGACACATCCAGCAAGGAAAGTCTACTTATTTTACAATTGTTCTATTTTTGGACCCTTCATAAAAAAAGCTGCCTGCCAGCAGGGCTGGTTCGTAGCTTTCCCCTACCCGGTATCTGCAGCTTACGCAAGCAAGCTCTAATTAAGTCCATAAAAAAGCACCTGAAGCACTGTCCTCTTATACTATTATGTTGTCAATGCAGGATAGGAAAAAAAGCAGATAACTAAGCAGTAGACAGAAATAAACAGCAGTTCCTTTCTGGCAGAGTAAGCGACTACGTTTTAGAATGACAGTTCCAAATAATGTTGTTATGCTGCCTTTGGCAAGAAGCAAAACTATCCAAGACAAGGCGACTATTAACAGCAGATTAGTAGCGAGGAAAAAGCCCATAATAGTTTTAAGTTTATTAAAATAAGACTGCTTACTCAAATCAGTTTATAATGGAAACATAAATAATTCCTTCAATTAAAAATAAGGATGGCCACCAGTATCTATCCTTCCAACTGTATTAATAGACTATACGAAAGATGCCAAGGAAAACAACAAAGTAGCTAAAAGCATCTAATGAGAGCCTAAGTAAAATTTATGTAACACAAACGTTTAAGAACAGCTGAAGTGGTCAAAATTAACCAAAAGGCTTTCTTTTTATATCCAGGAATAAAATTTCTGAAAGCATTTCTGTTGGCTCCTCTAAAAATGTTACCCTTGTATCTTCAAGTGAAGGTAAACCAAAATAAAATTGGATTTAAAAAAAAAATGCCAAATCCCATAAACCGTGACAGTCTGACAGTATTTACTGAAAACCTCATGTGGCAGTGCCAGAAGTCTGAACTTTTCCCCAGGATTATCACCTTAGGAGAACTGAAAATCTACTACATGGACAAGACTCTAAAACATTTTGTGGAATTTCACATTAGATCTAGACAGTTGATAGCAAGCAAAATACCTGGGAATTACAAATGCTTTTTAATTCTCATCACTGTAAGATTGTAGCATAGCAGAAACAAAACAAATATGGAGAGGACCATTATTTATCATTATTTAACCCTGAGCCTGTAAATGAGTGTTCATGGCATAAAGACAGCTACAGATTTCAGAACTATTAAAAAGCAAGGAATGTGACCTCTCCACAGAGCATTTTATTCTATTAAAAGTAAGATGTTTCTTTCGGGGGATCATCCGACATCTCATATTTGAGTGACTTTAAAAAAATGCTTAAATCTATAGGTAATAGAGCAAACAGAATGAAAGATACAGTCTCATCATGATAAATTGTGTAGCTGGAGACAAGTTGGCTTCATTAGTCACTTAATTAGGCCTGGGAGAAATATGATCAATATGACAACTTTATTGTCCAAAGCACACAGTGTGAAGGTAGTATCTATTCTGAAAAGAAAGAGCAGAAAGACAAGTGAGTTGTCATGATGGTAGGTCCTAACTCAAAAAAGAACATTATTTATCCTTGGTAAATTTCTTTTAGCTTACTGAGTAAGGATACAGTTATGTATCTAACTGAATGATCTGCTCAATAAATACCTCAGATGAAGAGCTGTCATGTTTTTTACAAACACACAGATTTCTCTTACGTGCAAGTATCAGCAGGGAAGTTAAACACAACTCTTTCCTCCAATATCCCACAAAAGCTGCTCTCTCTCTCTCCAGACTGCCCCACTACCTCTGAATTTTTGCTGGCTACATAAAGGTTTCTTTTCCAATTCCAATGCATGTATCCAAAATGCAAAATATGTAAGTGGAAATACAGCATATAACTGGAATATGTTTCTTTGAGAAATGCAATGTTCATACTCCACCATTCATTCCATATTCGTTCCGTCATCAGGAATCCTAAGATCTGGCATAATCCACGTAAAATGATACCTAATAAACTACTTAGTTTAGAGGCCAAAAGATGCTCAGTGCCCTCTTATCCCACTTCAGACTCACCTTCTTTGAGTGCTTTATCCATGTTGTGAGAAATGACCACCCTCCTGGTCTGCACCGAGTCAGGAGCACTTCCAGACCAATTACTCTGAAACAAGAGAACATTCATAGTAAGAGTAAGAGGAAGGAATAAACCAAAAACAACTGAAGGAAAAAAAAAAGGACTGGAAGACAAGGTGGTAACACAGGGGTTTTTTTGTTTGTTTTTTTTTTTTGGGGGGGGCGTTATTTGTTTTTTTTTCCCCCTTACTACAGCTATTGGCACTCCAAACAATTAAAGCCAAACAAGTGACAAGTGCTTAATGTAGAGCGCACGCTAAGGGCACAACAATCCCCACTGTTGGGCACTGCCCAGCTTGGCAAATTCTCTTAAGGTTGTTTTGTTTGAAAAGGGAGCTGCATCCATTTGCAATTCAATGCGGCCAGCGTAGCACACATGCACTTGGAGAACAACTGCACATCTTCTATTCAGCATTTCCACAGCCCCGACAGACCTCGGAGACAGGTCAAAGGCAAATCCTCCCAGCTTCCAAATGCTATTGACTTCTCTTGGCCTCGTGAACTGCTTAAAAAAAGGACAGCGGGAGTCTCAGCTTTCTTATAGTAATTTTGAAGGAAGAAGCCTCAGAAATATATGAATCAAAAATTCTTCTGGCTACTGCATCAAATGCTCTGCATTAGACAGAAATTTATCTGTTTTGAATATTAGCTCTCACAGCGTCTAAACAGGTGGGCAGGTGGAAAAAACGTTTTTTCTGGGCGCAGACAGCAGCCTGCGACACCGTCCCCACACACAGAGGGACAAAACTACATTGGGAACAGAAGCAGCCACTGCCATTCAGGCACCCTTGCTCCCACTCCTTAAATAGAGAATAAGAAGCTGCATCAGCTTTAAGGGAGGTTAAGCAGAGAGAGTCTTCAGTGTTTTTAAAGGTGGTGTTCAGGGTGTTTTGGTACAACATATTTTCTTTCTATTGCAGATACGCACATGGAGAGTCTAGCACAAAATGCATCTCATGAGATGTGGATCAAACAACTGAAGCGCTACCATAAGGGCAAAACATTTGCACGCCTCAAGCACCATTCCCAGGGATATTCTCCACACTCTGAGTGCCCTCCTGTCTCCCAGCAACTTCCATCCCTACTGACTTTGTTCCAGCATTTCAGCGAGGTTAGCAATACCTCCAGACTCTTCCAACACTGCTGTGTCCTTAGTCCGTTTTTCTTGACTGCAGTATCAACAGCAAGAGAGCAAGACTTCAGCATAGTCACCTCTGTTTGCTGAACCTCTTAACCCTTCCTTAATTGCAAATTTGACAGCAAGAATGATTTTAAATAAAACAGAGTATTATCAAATTAACGATACTCCTACAGATTTCCAAAGTCCCCACTTACGTGAATATGAAGGTAGCAAAAGGTTAAGCCATTATCACATAACCAGTTCCAGCAGAGGTCTTTAAACAATACAGGTCAGAAATCATCTTGATATTTGGAAGAACATCTAATAAAAAGGTGTGTAAAATGCCAATAGGCCACTCGCAACTTACTGCACTCCCCTAACACCAAACTGTTTTAAAACTAGTCGCACCATTGCCTGAGGATTTTTCTGCTTTATCTGCAGCAGTGGGAAATAAGATGATTCACAACCACTGCAATTTAAGAGAGATACTCGCAAAGACATTACACATTCCCAGTACATTTGGGGCTTAGAGGGGAAAAAAATTCAGAAACTGCTGTAGGCAAAGCCACCAAGGTCTTTCTCTAAAGAAAGGCCTCCTGGTTCATGTTATATACTCGACATACTCATTTTTTCTAGTATTTGTACCAGCTTGGGAGCCATACCAGATTAAACTTTCCACTTAATCGCGTCACAACCGCACGGAGTTGGGAATCCCGATCCCTTTGCTTGGGCAGCAGGGCTCCTCGCAGCCTCACGTGCCTTGCAGCGCGCGCCTTTCCAAACTAAAGGGCTCCCACAAAGTGCTAGCCAACTTTCTCCCTCTCAAAACTAGTTTAAACACAAGCTGAGATAAGAACATTTTTGATGCTGTGCTCCCACTTTTGCTGCCTCTCACTTCAGGGCTTCCTTGGGGCCGAGGAAGACGCGGATTTGGGATCGCAGCTTGCCCACGACACAGGCAAGCAGCAGAACCCGAGATGCACAGTTGTACAAAACAGCCTCCTGGTACAACCTGTCTTCTCTATCTCACTCTTGAGCGTTCTTATGCTAACAAAACAAGACAGGAAAGTACTGCGGCAGTGGTTAAGCAGCAGTATTTCACAGAGACACAAAAGCCCCACTTCAGTTTGTAAAAATCTACTTCACTGACAAGTATTTGGTGTGGTTGATAGCGTTCTGCTAAATGGCATCAGTTTTCCATTAAAAAAAGAAAAAAAATCAATTATTTGCATTGACGCGCATAACAAGAAAATCCTAATCAGACACATCATCAAAAAGAAATAAGAAAAAAAAAGCCTACGAAGTGAATATTACCATTAGCAATACTGATTACAAATGCCATTATTAAAGGACAAAAGAAGGGGTACTGGATTTTCTGAGAAACACTCCTGTTTAATATAGGTACAATATTACTGTGCAGGTACAACTGAGAACAATATCACAGACAGCCCAAGAAAAACATGCAGAGTACAGAAAAAAAAAATGCCAGCCTATCTTAAGCTCTGTTTAAAAACAAATTTTCAATGACAGCTGAGAATCTAACACATAAATAAATGGAACTATTTAAAAGCATTATAAAGAGATGCTGGCTGGTCTTGTTCATCTTTAAGAAACAGTAAGGGGAGACCTTACCGCTCTACGTTTAGACTACTAAGCTTAGGTAGTGTTAGAACTAACAAATGAGAGGCTACAGAAAATATGAAGCCAGACCCTTCCCGGAGGTGCGCTGCGATGAGATTAGAGAAAAGAGACAGAGCAGGAAATTCCAGCCAGATATAAGGCAATTTATTTAGCTATTTATTTAAACCATGCCGCTGGTCAAATACCGGAGTGGCTGTGGAGTCTCCATCCTTGGAGACGTTCCTGCCTGCTCTACTTGGACCCACTCGGAGCAGGAGATGGGACTAGATGAACTCCAGAGCTCCCTTCCAACCTGAATTATTCTGATTCTGGATAACCTTGCAGAGAAGCTAATTTAATTTAGAGAGTGATCTAATGAACCAGACACTGATTTCCCTTCCCTCGAACAGCTGATCAAACACAGGGTCCTCCAAACCTTCTTCTGGCCTTATGAACTTTCATTTAGCAAAGTCTCTCAGGCCTTACTAGTTTTGATTTGCTTTTTTAAAATAAAAAGGTTTACCTGCACCTATGGTAACAGAAGATTTCAGAAAACTTGTATTCCAACCTCAGCTTTAAAGCAGAGAAGAAGAATCCAGCATACTTCACTGCAAGATCTCCGTGCGTTCCTAGCCCCAAATGAGATGGGAAGAGGAGCATGCAAGCAGCAGCTGTACTGTATCAAAAAGGCACTCAGCTCAAAAGCTTCAACTTTGAGGCTTTCGGGTTTTTCTTTATGTCACTCATCATCATTTAGTTAGTCCAAAGCTCTAGCCTAGATGTTCTGTCACTGACCAGAGCTGGTGTGCTGGGGTTTCACTTGCAGAACACAACAACTACATCCCCTACCTCTGATGTGGACTATCACAAAACATGTCTCCCTTCTGCAGAGGTTACTGTCAAAGCAGGAGGATTTAAGCCAGACTCAAGCTAAGACTTGACATAACAGCTTAAAGGAGAGAGGAGGCACTTCTGTAAAAAAACACGTCACGAAGGAGACTCCTAACAAAGAGCCTGTTTCCTGGAACAGGCCGTTCGTTCCCACTTAGCTTTGAGCTTGTTTGCAGCCTGGAGAAGGGACGTGCACATTTCCTGGAGACTTCTAAACAACACGACTCATTGTTTGATACTTTGGGGAACGGTGTAAGATGCAGACTTAAGATAGCCTAAAAGGCCTGACATAAAGTCTAGGCTGGCACTGATGCAAAAGGATACTGCATTAATGGCACTTATTGTTCACAACACTTAAAGTAACTCAAAATACACTTAAAAAAAAAACACAAAACCCCTAAAATGCAAATGTTAGATGACAGAGAATTAAGCAGGTCTTTCCAAAAACAAGCCAAACAAGTGGTACGTCAGGGAGCACCCAGGAACACCCTGCATTGCGAGCACAGCTCAGCAGCCTAGTGCAAGTCTCAAACAAGACAGGAGAAACAGCCACACAACAGGCAACCCGCACACACACTTACCCTGCCCTGGAATTAAAGCCAGAAGCAGAGAAAAATCAACAATTACTCTTATTACATTAACTCAATTACGACAGGGCTGAGACAGGGCTGAGAAGAGAGCCCCGGAGCCCCTCGCTCTCCACCTGGGACCCAAAGGCAAGGACGAGGCCTACCCAGCTCCATCGCTCACACCGTCTTCTTCAACACTGGGCTGCACTTGGATAACAAAGAGCTACTACTTCAGACAACGTTTTATTGAATTCTCCTTAAGTCCAGCTTGACCAAAGCTGGATAGAGGCTTTTTTTTTTCTTTTCAAATTTCCAAGATTATCTCACTTGCGATACAAAAGTAAGTTTTCCACTCACAGAAAAGCTAGTCTTCATTATCAGCACCTTTATTTCTATTTTAGGTTAGAAAGCAAATATGCATGAATCACACTAAGGATTAATCCACACATATTAGGGAATACTGTAATGATCAATTAAAAAGCAACTTGTTTAAAGCATGTTACTCTCATTCTGTTAAGCACTATTATCTTGATAATGATGTTGTCATATCACCATATATTATTTCCACTAATTATTTCCACAGTTTCTATAACATGTAAACAAGAT
Organism: Nothoprocta pentlandii; assembly: GCA_013398315.1. Taxonomy (NCBI): domain Eukaryota; kingdom Metazoa; phylum Chordata; class Aves; order Tinamiformes; family Tinamidae; genus Nothoprocta; species Nothoprocta pentlandii. The sequence continues at coordinate 2,809,473 of VZSG01000031.1, forward strand.
TTATTATATGGTGATCTTCTACCTTAAATGCCCTTATAGTTCCTTATAGCCCTTACAGACAAATAAGTATATGATAATTAAACTTATTTAGATAACATGTTCATTAACACTAGTGAAGCTCAGAAAAAATTTGCAATGTTAACATTTAATTTTTTTTGCCTTGCAAGAAATACAAGTTTTCTCTACTGGAATCTTTAATAAAATCTTTAAAAAAAAAAAAAAGGGTTATGTGACTTTTTGGGCTACACACAGAGCCACAGCCTACACAACATTTCCACACTCTCCTCCTCTGTTAGAAGCAGGCCATGAGAAGCCACCATCTGTGACTGACACTTTGGGGCCAAGAGAGCCCTGGACCGTGAAACCAGAGAAGTGCAGGGGCACCAGAAAAACCTGCACCCCTGGCTGCTTCTCATGCAAATATTCAGCTTGGCAGAGAGCAGCTCCTGCGTGCTCGTCTCCAGCACTTCTCCCACACGATCCCTCGCCCTCCCAACGTGCTGCGCTCCAGCTGCTCTTAGCAGAGCATCCCGTGTTCACAACACAAACTCAGTGCTCCCAGGCTGTGCAGCTGCTGGGCTGCAGCTCACGCCACCGCTTCCCGAGGGGCAGCCTGGCAAAGTCAGCAGCATTTTACGTATCTGCCGTCATTTCCCACAAATTCTGCTGCTCTCCTTTGCAGAGCACAAGGCACCCAAACCTGGTGATTACACGGAGCTTGATGAGGGCTTATTTGCGTGATGCTTCTGATACTTGTGCTTTTTATGGAATATTCGGTCCCAAAGTATATCTAGAACATGAGATCCTGGCGCTCTGACCTTGCTATGGAGCTTCCCATTCCCGCCTGGGGCCAGCCCGGACCAGGAGCCATCCAGTGTCCGAGCGGAGCGTGGAGGGGCTCGCAAGTCAGCGGCGCTGCCCGCAAAGGTAAGAGCAGAAGGGCTGCTGACCCGCAGCCAAAGGCTCGTCCGTCTAGCACAACGCTAAGAAACTCAAATGTCACTTAATAAAAATCACCCTTCTCTGAGGATAAAGTTACCGCTTCAAAGTTAGACCTGCATGCAAGCAACAAGCACAAACCCGACCAAACGCCAACTCCGAAGAGGCTTATTAATCTCTAAGGAAAAAAAATATCCAGCAGAGGTCTAAAAATAAACAAACAAATAGTGTAGCAGAGATGTCCCAACTGCAGCCCCAACCGCAGCTCTGCACTGAGCTGTAACTGAATGATCAACACGTGTGCCACGTACACTTCAAGTTCTAAAAAAGGCACCTTTTCATCGTTTTCATTTCAGGAGCCACCTAGCAGCTCCTACCTTACCAGCATCACTGTTCATCTGTCTCTGCAACAGCCACTTTGCTAAAAACAGAAGTGTCAGACTTGCAGTTCTACTAAAAACACACCCAATTTACACATACGATCTCCTTCCAAACAGGAAACAACTGATCAATTAAAAATGACACTGTCTCAGAATATTTGGTTGGCAGCTGAAGAGCCCGTGATCTATAATATGGCTAACAGTAGCAAGCAGAGACTCTAGTCACTGGCAGAAATAAACAAGAAGCAACAAAACCCTGAAATACCACAAGTTTCAAGATGCTCCTTCAAAGAGCAGAAAAGGAGCTCAGACATTTGGGTTTAGGCCAGAAGAAAAAAAAAAAAAAAGACATAAACTCCTTTTGAGGACTTGCTGAGGCATCAAGATTAAGACTAAAAGGAATTAGAAAATTATTCCTTTCCCTCCTGGTTGCTCTACACTTCCCATTACCTCAAGCACTGCTTTGCATTGCCTTTGAAATCGAGGCCCATAAATTATGAACCTTCATCTTCCTACAGCTTCTGGGGCACCTGCTAGCTCATTTTCTTCCTTGTTCCCTTCCCTTTTCTTCCTTGGGAAGGGTAGAGCACACAGCTTGGACGCCACAGCAGACACCTTGTACAGGCAACTGAATCTGAATCATCGTCCCACCTGAATCGCCCTGACCATTTGCAGCAACCTCATTACTCATCCCTCCACAGTTTAAATAAAAAGAAAACAGTATCAACTCCTAGGATCCAGAGGTTCAGTGACTACCCCAATCAGTAAGTTAAGGTGTACCCAGGTCCTCCCGTTAATGCCAGGTTTGCAAAAACTCTACATGCACTGATGGAACAAATCACTTAAAAACATAAAATGACACACAAACCTCACTCAGTGACCGGGAATATTTCTCCTGCAAAGTATTTCTGAACATGGAAAACTGCTAAAGAGAGGGCACAAGAGTGACCAAATATGCCACGAGTTAAAGAAAGCCATCCGAGCTGAGGGGTAACTGTTAAAAACAGGCCATTGGATTCAACGCACCCTTTTTGCTAGGAAACTACATTTATTACCTTTCTGCCAGTTTTGCAAGACTGACTAGGTTGATCATTCCCTATCCAGAGTATCATTCATTTAATCTAAATTCAAAATATAGTGACTAGACCTAGTAAACTAGGCCTTGATTTTAGCATTCTTGGAAGATGATAACCCAACCCTTTCATACAGAGTCTTGCTTTGAACCATAATCAAAGGACCATGCTGAAAATAACATCTCTACTCTGTCCTGCCAGGCTTTTTGGCATAGGAACAACTCACACTTTAAACGTAGGAAAATGTGTTCCTCTTCCCCTCCCCAGTAACCTATTTGAAGACACCCTTTTCACTGGAGTCAAAACCATCTCCCATACAACTACACAAGGTGACAGTGATGTAGGGAACAAATCTGAATTTTAAAAAGCTTACACATGTTCCCGCAAGCATCTTCCAGCTGTGACCAAGTCTGCTTATACTTGCAAAGTGAATATCCCTTTGAGATCCAGGCATTTCACCACTGTAAAGCATCACTGGGTCACTAGGCCTTTTTGCTGTCTTGCATCTTGCCGTGCTCCCCCAAGACAACCTTGTCTAAAGCAGTTCCTGGGAAATGGTGAAAACTATCTATGATAATGTAAAATACAGTCTCAATGTACCACTTGATCTCCTCGTTCAAAACACAAGCTTTTTACTAATATTATTAAATCCCATATTTAAATAAAGTAAAACTACATTATGTGTTGTCTGTATATCTCTTCTCTCCTCCTCCTTCCTGGAGCCCAATAAAAATATAAAATATTGAGGGGGGGGGAAAAAAAGTGGAATCTAGGGCACTGTCCTAATGTAACTAGTGATCAGAGCTCTCACATCCAGAGAAACGAAGTTGATAAAGTATCTTGTTGGAGGGGAGATAACTTGAATGCTTTTCTTTGCAATGCTCAGCAGATTTCTAAAGCTCTTGCTGAGCAACCCTACTTCTAACAAAAAAATCTTCATCTTTTAAGTCCCAAAGGACTTAAATGTTTAGGACTCAAACAATGTTTAGGACAGAGCAAAGCTTCCTGTTTGGAAAGACGGCTTCTCCAAGCAGTAAGTTCAAAAATATGTAAAAAAAGACAAGCATTTTGCTCTTTTTTTAACTGAGCTTGCACTACAGCACTTCCTCACAGGAGTTACTCAATTTGCATGAATAGACTCATGAGAAAGAGCAGTACTGAACTGGCACTGTAAGTGTTTGCAGAACTGAGAACTCATGAAAAACCCTGCTTTCCTCAGCACAGCACAAAGAATTTGATCCAAGTCCCTTTGAAGTTAATTAAGAGCACTCCCACTCACTTTCCAAGAGCGGAGCCCGAGTCCCTTTAGAGTAAATATTTATTACTGCATATTTAATGTTTCCTCGTTTGTTAACCCCCGATGTGGAAGTCACTCAAAGAAGGAAAAATGAATATAACTGCCTTGAGTTCCTGCAAATGCAGCACAAGCACAACAAGATTCCTGTTTCACTGGAGGCTTTCTCCATCTCTCCACAATAATCCCTCTTCAGAAAAAAAAAAAACCATTAGGCAAACATGGTTCTTTATTACTCTAAAGGAAGGAAACACGTGACAAAGTTGGGGAAATTCTAGCTCTACCGACACCTACTAGAGGCTCCCAGAAGAATAAAAGACCCAGTATCACAAGGCACTGAGAAACAGCAGAGAAGCAACCAAGTGATAATGAAGAGGCACAATTACCACTGAACGTGTAACATAGTGATGAACCTAAAATATTTTCCAAGGTAAAAGAAGAAACTCCACAACAAAAATCTTAGTGCACGGCCTACATTTCTATGTACTGCAAGCACAGAGGCCAGTATTTTCTCACCTAACCGCCGCTGAAGCTCCAACCTGGCAATCTGCAGGACATAACATTCATTCTGAACACGGTTTTATCTATCAAGGGGCTTTTGAGCTATTTTGCGTCCCATAGAGAGCAACAAAATTGTAGGCTGAAGCCATGAGAAACTCAAGTAAAACGCCTGGGACTACAGTGCCTGAACAGCAAGGGCAAAACGCTCTGCTCCATTTTTTGAGAGTCTTTTCCTTTCCTGGGTAAACTTTGAGAACAGTGGTGGTAAGGAAGAAAGAAAAACTTGAACTGAATCCAGGAAGGGGGAAGGAAGCAACCCTGGCAAAAGGAGTCGCAAACACGGGCAGGCTCTTTCAGCAGCAACTTTTAGATGCCCGATTCCATTTGCTTTTGAAACGCAGCACAGGGCTAAAATAAACCCCAGCATCACAGAGGAGACCAACACAGAGCAAGGGCAGGCGCACGGTACCCACACGCACGAATCCAACAGGAGGGAATGAAAAGAGAGCATCTCACAGAGAAAGCAGCAGTAAAAAACCTTGGAAAAAAAACTAAAACAAAAGTAACCAAAACGTGCGCATGGGGTAACAACCAAAGCAGCTGGTTTGTGTCCAGAGAGCTCTCCTTCCATCTACGCCCCGCGTTTTGCACAAAGGATGCAGGGTGGGGAAAGAAAGCAAGCAAGAAAGCGAACAAGAACGCGAACAAGAAAGACAGCAAGAAAAAAAAAACTCCAATTATGGACTTGCACTTTTTTTTGTGTGTGTGCTTTTAAAGAAAGCTGAAAGCTTTCTTTGTCCCGGCGCAGCAGCGGCGGGGACAGCTCCGCAAGCGGGCTGACACGCCGTGGGCTCCGCGCTGCCTGCTCGGCGGCTCTGCACGCGCGCGCCCGGAGCTGCGGCCCGGCACGCAGAGCCGCCGGCGCCGCGGCA
>VZSG01000031.1:2829137-2865912 GCA_013398315.1 Nothoprocta pentlandii
GGGGCGGCCGGGCCTCTCCCTCCCTTCTCCCTCCTTCGCCCTCCCGTGCTCGAGTAAACAAGGTGGGAGCGCGCCTGCCCGCTGTTTAATCAGTTTTGCCGTGGGGAGGGCAGGGGAGCCCCCCGTGGGGTGTCGCGCGTGGGCGGCCGGGTCTCGCGCCCCTGCCCTGGCGCCCCCGGCCCGTGCGGGGTCCGGAGCGGCAGGATGCTCGGGTGGGACGAAGGAGACATCCATGACGCGCTCCCGCCTCGTGCTGCGCCGCGCTGCGCGAGCCCTGCGAATCCCCGCAGCTGGAATGATGCTCGTGGCGTGAGCCCGCGAGTGGGAATTCAGCCCCTTTGGCGTGTTGTGCCCCCCGAGCCTCCCGGCATCGGCCGCCTGGAGCTGCCCGTGGGGCTGCGGCCTGTAGGGAAAAGGAAGGAGCATTCCCAAATCCGCAGGACGCCCACGAAGTGACGCGGCGCCTGTGGGCGAGATGGCAAAAAAAGGTGCCCGTGGCTCCCGGGCCCTCGCGCAGGTGTTTGTGTGCCGGAGCCGCCGCAGAATCCATCCCGAATCCATCCCGGCCTCACGGGGGTCTGGTGCGACGCGGCAGCGCGTGTCCCGATCCCGAGGGCCTCCCGGGTGCGGAGCCTTCGCGTCGTGCTGCAACCACGCTAAGCTGCGCCTGACAAATGCTAGTTTCCTTCTGTCGCAGCGTTATTTCTGGTCGTGTGGCTTTTATGGCTTGCTTTAGTTTTTTTCCCCTTATGGTTCGGTTAAAAATGGATTTCCAGAAGCTGGTTTTATTGCAGTGTGCCCAGAACTGCTGCAGAATCATTAGTTCCCATGTCTCTGGATGGCAAAACTGGTTAAACATGGAAGTGTGATATAATTGAATCTTATCTCTATGTTTACTTTTCAGATGTTTACATTTGTTCATTCTTACAGTAACATGTATATTAAAAGTATCTGCTTGTTTTCATGTTGATATTCAGTTTTAGGAAAAGAAATACTTTGGTGAGCTCTATGTAAATATTCTACACTGTTTTTGTAAGAATAGGAAGAAAAGTATGCAGGATGCAATGAATATAAAAGAAATGGGTAGAAAATTGATAGTATCTCAATATTTGTCTGTTATGATGTGTTCAATATACCCTATCAAGGGTGTTGTGTAAATTTTCCTTCCATGAGAAAATATTTAATCACTACCTTGTACAGAAACTTCATGGTAGGAACTAGTCATTGTTCAGGGTTGTCAATGGAGGGAGAATAAAGTTCCGTAAGAAGTGAAATTCCTTGGAGAAGCTGTTTGAAAACAAAAGTGAAGTAGAATGAAGTTTACTAGATTTTTTTTTTTTTTTAAACTGGCCACTAGTTTAAGAGCATGTTGGTTAAATAATTGTTCTCAGCAACTTTGAACTCAGCTTTTGGAATGCTCTCAAGCTCTCCTACCACTTTTTTTTTTTTTTTCCCTTGTAGTTTTCCTGGGGTGCACACGTTTTTTCCTTTTGTATTTTCTGTGGCTACATAATCCTTGCAATGGTGTGGAAAGGAGACCAAAGAAAAAGAGAGAAAAAGACACTTGGGATTGTTCCCTTTTCTCAGGATCCTCAGCTTGTATGTAACCAAACCTCCTTGGTTTGGTTTTGGGTCTCTTTCTATGCTCACCTCTGTTCTAAAGGGCATTCCGACGGTCCCGTGTTTTGGCATAAGTCTTATATAGGCCCAAAGGGTTTTCAGGGCTACTGTCCTGAACATGCAGGTGCCTCTCCAAGGAGTCTTTCAAAATCCACAGGATAGGTGGTGTATGGCTTTTCTGTAGCACAGATGGGGTTTTGTAGCACAGGTGTATGTTTTTTTCTGTAGCACAATGTTTACAAGGTGTTTTAGTGTTTTTTTTTTTTCTTTTTCTTTTAAATCTACCCAGCCAGAAGTTGGATGATAAAATAATAAGTCATAAATCAGTGATGGATATTTGTTTTCTCGCAGTGTTTCATTTTAATAGTGTAATAAGCACTAGAATGCCAGGAAATCCAAAGTTAGAAAGAATTTAAAAGAAACCTCAGTGTTTTCAGCTCTGTATCTGCATTTTCATTTCTCATCTGAGGTCATGGGCAAGTCATAAAAAAGCATACTACAGAATAGGTTCTCAAGAGGCTTTTACCTCCTTTCTACCCCACGCACACTCAGAGGCAAAATACATATACTTGAACTGTTCCTGATTGATGTTTGTTTAAGCTCTGCTTTGTGTAACCAGCTCACTGACTGAATTTCTGTCCTTTCCTCTGCTCACCTGTTCCAGTCAGTTCTTCTTCCTTTTCTATGTAAACACCTTGGCAAGATTGCATCTTGTCAGTCTTCAGTGACTATAGATCACTCTGTCTATAAAACTACATGTGTATTTCCCAAATTGCACTGAAGGTGTTTCCATGCAGATGCAGACCTCCAATCTTTTTGATTTGAACACAACTATGCAGGGTGTTGATGGAAATGCTGAGGACATGGCAACGTGCACGCTCAGGTCACTGAGCTCGCTACATCTGTAACCTGAGAAGTGCAGGTAAACTAACAGTTCAGTGAGTTTTCCCCGTGCTGGACACGGTTCACGTGATGTGCCACTTGGTAAGGAGGGCCTGGTAATCCTGGAGTATGTTGTGACTTACGTGTTGCTGAGCTCCCGTTTGGCTGCTTCTGTGGCAGGGCTGACCATTTCTGGGACTAGCGCGCAGTCCTGCGACTGGGGAAGTAATTGAACTAATATTGTTCATTGCAAGTATTGGCGGAATGCATGTTGCTTAGGTGCTTAGAATTAAGATTTCAAGCACCTAAGCAACATGCATTTCACCAGTTCTAAGATTTCAAGCCAGGATATTCTCAATAGATTTGCACCAGAATGTCTCAAGGGGTGTGTGGCAACAGAGCCACAAGAAACTGGGTTGGCTGGCTGTGTGGCATCACTTCTGCTCGGGAAGATGGCTGAAAATCCACATTCCTCAACATAAACAGCAGAATTGCATTATAGTAGGAAAATGGGTAATTCTTCCCAGAATAACTTTTTTTTGTTTGTTTCCTTGTACCTTGACTTTAGAGCCTTTGCCTTGCAGTGACCCAGGACTTTCTCGTGGTCATGCACTTTTCTTCTGCTCTGAAAAATTATAGCAATTGGTTTTGTTCCAGGATTTCCTAGTGCCCATTTTTGAACTTTGCTTTAAAAAATATTAGTGCCCTATTTGTTAATAAGCTATTTGCTAAATGGCCTATTTGCTTTGACCAGATAAGAGGTGCTGGATCATTTTAAGGTGAATCAAAATCCTCTGACACATTTCCAGTTGACTAATTCTGGTCAGAGACAGTCAGAGCTGCTGCTCTGAAGGCTAAGTCATCACAGGCTTGAGGTTTGCTGACGTGCATCTTATTATATACAAAGACACGTCATTTACTTTAAAAAAATCTTACTTTTACTACACCAAAGAAAACCAGGGACAGCAGGAAAAGGGGCAGCAATAGCTGGACATATTGACCCCGAACATCCATAGTAGCCTTTCTCCTTCAGCTTCTGAGCTAAGAGGGGAAAAAGGTGGTGAAAGGCATTGGAGAGCCACTTGAGAGTCAAATGGACTGGTTTCAGAGGCACTAGTAGTGTAAATAGTTGTTCTGTATTGAGCTTGAGTTAGGTTAGCATGTCAGGTTTGGCGTGTGAGGGACAAATACTGGTTCCATGGTGTTTTCAGAGTACTCATTTTGGGTCACTTGCTTCAGACTCAAGCCTATTGCAGATTGTAACACTGAAAATTTTTGTTTAAGAGCAAAAAATTCGCAATGAGGGTTGTTAAACACTGGGAGAAGTGAGAAAAGGTCCCTGAGCAAACTTGTTTTAACTTTGAAGTTGGCCCTACTTTGAGCAGGGTTTGGGACTAGAAAAACCTCCTTGGAGGAGGATCCCTTTCAACCTAGTTTCTGACCTAATTCCAGCTCCTGTGTCCGCTCTGCTGTGTCCTGCAACATACAACAGAGTTGCTTGCTTGTGCCTCAGCCAGCCGTTCCGTTGTGGCATGGAAGTAAGTCCGATGTAGGGTCTATGAGTGCATGGAGGAGTGGAGCTGGACCTTAGTCTGGGGCAGAGCTGAGGACCTACATTTTGCAGATTGGTCATGAAACTCTTCGTTTGGATTTGGGGAAAGATAGTAAAAAGGTGAGGGGACCTGGTACCCAAGTTTGGAGGGCAAAACAGCAGCAGCAGGTCTTCTGCTTTGGGCTTGGAAAGTAGAAGATCACAAGGAAGGCAGGTTGTTAGTTTATGTTCAGTGATGGGAACTTCCCCTGAAGGGAAATAGTTTCCTGGGAGATTCTCTTCCTGCTTGCATGCCCTCTTGCTTAGTGGCAAGCTGGAAACCTTTAACCGAGGAGGAGGAGGCAGGGTTGGGTATGCACGGCTTGGCACGGAGTTGGGAGCAGCTCTGCTAGCTGATCTTTACCACTGCTGTTGATTATATCTGACAACAAACTGAGTTTTAAAATATGTTTTAAGAGTTCAAGATTTCTGTGTTTCCCCTTTTAGTATTTGACAATTATGCTTATCTAATCTTAAACTTTTTACTGCTCTCTCGGGGCTTCTTTCAATTTGTTTCCTTGATTTTCTTTAGTCAGCTAGAAGTGAGAGAGGGATGGTCTTGAACTAGTGAACAAGTTACTTGAACAAGTTACGTGGTAACTTGTTACTGATTGTCATTTATGAAAGCCATGGTCAGGTTAGAGGTTTTCCCTTTTCGTTGCCCCAAAGCGCTCCTTGGGAAACAGGGATTTGTCAGCGTTAGGAAGGAAGGGGGCAGTACCCGTGATGGAGGGGGAGTGATGGGTAAAGAGGGCCACAGGATGCTGGAATTTCCTGAGGAACATGGGCCACTGGAAGTCTAAAACCTTCAACTCAACACTTTTGCCTTCTAACCTCTCAGCCCGCAAACATTTGGTTCTGCTCCCTGAGATTCAGTGAGTGGGACCCAGTTGCGAAGAGGCAGAAATTCCCAGACGAAAGGAGAGGTGTCCCGTGGGAACAGGAACTGTTGGTATGGGCTGGGAAGAAGTTGCTTGCCTGGATCTTTCCAGCTCAATTGGAGATTGTACTTGCAAAGCAAAATTAATAACCCTAAACCAGAAGATGCCTTAATGGAATTGAATAGAGCATTATTATTGCTTTGGATACTTTACATGTGTGTTTATTAACACATCCTTAAATTATATCTTTGCTCTGTTTTGTTGTGGGGAACGAACTGTTGGTCCACCCTAAGTGTGTGGCAGCTGTGCTGTTGTGGCCTCTGTGGTGATGCACAATCTGCACAAAAGAGCATCAGAGCTTTCTGGTTCAGCCCACAACATGCTTACGGGTCTTGTTTTCTCTTTTCAGTAAATGCCGACAGGGTAAGAAGGCTTGAAAGTGCCCAGGGCCTTCAGAGGGTGCCGAGCATCCCCAAAAGCGCCAGCCTGTGCAGGGCCTGGCGGCCCTGAGCCGAGTGGCAGCGTGTGCTGCAGCGCTGTGTGCTGGTGACTTCGGGGGTTGCTGCCTTGAGAGGAAGGTACCTGCATGAACCACCCTATTTCTTGTTTAAGAGTGATTAAAAGAATAGAGAAGTAAGTTGAACATGCTTGTACCTTAATGCATGCAAGATGCTTTCTTTATTTCCTGCCGTTTATTTCAATACTCTCTGCCTTTTTTCCCTTTTTTTTTCCCCTCAATTCTCTGCATATAAAAAGAACACGAGTGATCAATTAGATAACTTTAAGTATTAACCAAAGTTAAAATGCTTTGAATCCTGCACAGGGACTTAATGTACTTCTTAAACTTCAGTTTCTAACTTCAAAAAAAATGTTCTCAAAATGTGCAATATGTTCAAAACTTGTCAAGTCTCTGCTTTAGCAACTGATAACTTGGTAGAACTCTGAACTTCCCCGAGAAATAAAATTATATTCTGTGCAGTATATAGATGTGTTTGAGTTAGTAATTTGGGCTTGATGTATCTGCAGAATCCCTTCTTCTTTGTAACTGGGCCAAATCCAGCTCCCATTCTAGAGTAAAGCATGGGGGAACAGGAGCACCACATGCCATCCCTCCATTGCATCCTCCGGTTATCTCAAATGGAAAGTCCAGAATTAATTAACGTTTAGCTCCTGGATGATTAAGAGTATCAGCGAGAGAAGTTGAGCCAAGCGGCACATCTGTTTGTCATTAAGAGGGCGGCTGAAGCGCCTGCAGGGTTGTGCCAGGAGCAAGGGCGGGAGCGTTGCGGAGCGCAGGGAGCCGCGTTGCCGCTGCCGCCCCCCGTGCCGCAGCGCTGCTGGTCGCAGCGGTTGTTCATTCACCAGCCTCGGCCTCCGCCTGCCTGGGAGACGGTGTCACCCCTCGCTGCCGCCTGTTGTCACCCGGGCACTGCTGTGTCAGCCCTCGCTGCTGCCTGTTGTCACCTGGGCTCTGCTGTGTCACCCCTCACTGCCGCCTGTTGTCACCCAGGCTCTGCTGTGTCACCCCTCCCTGCCGCCTGTTGTCACCCGGGCACTGCTGTGTCACCCCTCGCTGCCGCCTGTTGTCACCTGGGCTCTGCTGTCTCGCCGCTCTCTTAAGTTAATTCTCTTTCCCCCCTTTGAGGAACTATCTTCAGCAGAGACAGCTGACAAGTCTCAGTGTGACAACGTGTTAAATTATGGCCAGCAAAATACTGTTATTTTCATCTTATTTGCAGAATTGGGGAGTTGTACATCATCATGTGTGGTTATGTGGTATGCTGTAGTGAATCTTCTATTTTGAGCTGGTCTATGTCCACCTGCAAGCCTGTGCTTGCCTGATAGCCTTATACTCTTATATGTGCAGCAATACTAACAGTGCATCAAATACTACATGAAATCTGCTGCCTGTATCTGATTGTACCAGCTGGTCATAATTGATCTTATTGGAAGGTACAAACTGGAGGGATGCTAGTGCATTAGGTATCATCATAAAGAGGATGGAACACCCCAGCAACCCTGCCTTATTCCTTTCTTTTGGGGGTTATATGAAATGCAAATAAAGAGCCATGCTCTTCTGTTTTTTTTTTTTTTTTTTTCCCCTCTAATTGTACAGGTTTTTATGTATTAAAATGTATTGTCCTCCTAGGAATCTTGCTCTGCTTGCAAAAGATGGGCATTGGAGCCTGCAAGCTGCTTACAGCCACACGTCACAGGAAGTGACATGCACGCAGGAAAGTTCCCAGATTACACGTAGAATTTCAAATTAGGAATTTCCAGGTGCTTTTTTCTCCCCTTTTCCTTGCTTATATCCAAATTCTGTCACACTTGCAGCAGTTTTGTACTTTGAAGAGTCTTTTTATGGTATCAAAGCTGACCTCTGCTTTTTCTGTTCAGTAGCATTTTCAACTTTGTACTGTAGCTAACCTTATTAGGTCTCTTCATTACTTTTGGCTTTGTGGATCTTCAAGCCACAGGAGATTCCACATCTTCTTACTGCTCCAACTGCTTTTACATTCCATGCTGTCCTTGCGTGGCAGTGCATAACTTCAAATCCCCTGGAGCTGAGCAGTATTTGAGAAGCAACAAGAAAACTGAGCAGCGCAGACCTTAAAAAATTCTGTGTTCTGTTGAAATAATTTGAGCTGGAAACTTCCCTGGGAATAGACTTGCAGTTCCAAAGCAAGCTTAGGAATTCCCTCTTTGCCTCTGTTTGCCATGGTAACAAATTATATGTGCTTTAAGGGAGGACTTCCTTCTTTTATTATATACTGGCTCTCCTGCCTTGCATAGTAATTTCCACTAGCTTTGTTCTTGGTGTCCTTGGGTCTGCAAAACTCTGTTTACTGGCTGTAGCTTAAGGAATTTATGTACAATCTGTTGTAGGTGGTAGGGAAAACTGCTCGTAACTAATAGGGAAGAGTGGTCTGTGGTATTGGCTATTTAGTAGTAGGGGTTTTTGTTTTGCTTTTGGGGTATTTTTGTTTGTCTTTTCGCTTGTTTATTTTGCAGTTTAACTCTGTATATCCCAATGAGGGGAAATGTTCCAGTTCCTCCTCACTCACATGCACGTGCACAATTCGCATAGGATCCAGCACTACACCTGCTTCTGCAAGAGTGTGATGCAGTAGGAACAGGTTGCTGAGGACTATGTACCCCTCCAGATGCAGTTTGGGCTGCTGGGTCAGCCAAGGTGATGACCAGCTCCTAGGCCCAAGGTTTTTAAATATTGTATTTTTGCCCGTTTGAGCTAGATCCACCATATGACATTGCTACAGACTTCATTAAATGACCCTTTCTTTATTAGGTTCATTTAATGACTAGCCATATTTGACTAATTTTGGGGGGAGCAGAAGTAGCTCTGGTCTTGAAATTGTCATGTATTCTGACTGCTTAAGGTAAGGGGTTTTTTTTGATCTCACAGAAACACATAAGTTGGGTACAGTAAGGCGGTCCCAAATTTCAGTATAAAGCTCAACTACAGATTTGTGCCTAACTGCTAACGTACTTAATACAGGCTTATATTGACTAGCAAGCATGGAACAAAATGGTTCAATGAAGTGTGTGCTTGTGTCTGCTTTTTTTTTCTAACCTTTGGAAACCTTTTCTTATGGTTCCAGGCAGCACTTCACATTTGAAGATGGACCGGTTTGAAGACGTATCAGACGGTGAAGTGGATCATGCTTTCTTTGACAGCGATTTTGAGGAACAGCAGAAGAAAGGTGATGAAAATCATGAATGTATAGAGAAGGAAAATACGGAGGAGGTTCTTCCAGAGCTTGACTTGGTTCCCAAGCCAAAGGATGAGAAGTGTCCTGAGGAAGAAAGCGAACAGAAAGAAAAGGACTTGGTGAAGGAGCAGTCCTTAGAAAATCTGACAGACCATGCTGGGGATGCTCCCTCTTTGCCACCTTCTCCAGTTTCAGAGAATGCAGGTACATCTGGAGCAGCATCTGCAGCCAGTAGGGGAGCACAGGAAAATGTTCCTGCTGGAATCCCCAAAATAGTTAAAGAAGGAGAAGAAGATTATTATACAGATGAAGAAGATAGTAGTGATGATGGCAAAAAACAGAGGGTTAGACCAAAGTCAGCTAAACAATCAAACATGAAAAAAACTAACAAAAAATATACCAATATCAGCTCCTCCTCCTCTTCTTCATCTTCCTCTTCCTCATCTTCCTCATCCTCAAGCTCGGATACGGATTGTTCTGATACAGATTCTGATAGCTTATCAGATTCATCTCATTCTTCCTCAAAAAGGAATGCTTGTAGCGTGGCTCTTCTGTCTCCAAAACAAAAATTCAGATCAGGAATGAAATTAGCGGAAGGGAAACCAAAGCTTGGTGACTACTTGGAGGAGTCTGAAGACACAGTGACTGATGTAACGCCTTTGTCAACCCCAGACATCAGCCCTATCCAGTCTTTTGAACTTGCAGCATCAAATGATAAAAAATTAAAAATAAAAAGACAGGAAAATGTGAGCCAAGAGCTATATGGTAATTTCGAAGAATTTAAATACAATGCAAAAATTGTAAAAACTACAAATTTGGGGAAATTCAATCTTATTTCTCTATCTTTTTCATTAGATTCCGAATTTGATCGCAGATATAGTCGAAAAGTCTTACATGATGCCATGGACCTCAATCAGCTTTTGAAAGGTGACCTATTTATATTTTTACTCCCACAAATTGTAACATTTGTAAATTGTGGAGAGCAATCTAGAAATGAGGTTTGATCACAAGTATTTTTAAAAATGGTTTATAATTACACTCTTTCCGTTTAATCCCAGTGGTAAGTAGCAGCATGTGTATGATGTGTGGAGGAGTAAGACATATAGATCCTCAAATAAGACTTCATCTATTAACAGATTGAATATGAAAAATGTACATGCATTTTTGACAAAGCATAAAATGCCACAATTTACTATGTAAATTAAAGCATTGATTTAAATACTGGATTATCAACCAATCTTCAAAACTGGAAAAGTGGGCCAGAACTGCATTGCATAATAACTCAAATTCATAGTAGCATTAATTTAAATTTATAATACCTCTTTAATAATGAAACAGTATTATTTAGAATATATTTTTTTGAATTCAGGGTATTTCAAGATATCATAAAGTAGAAGTATTTTAAAAGAAAAAAACAGATAATCTTTACTAAAAACTTCAGTGTTTGCTTCCTGATAGTAGATTTAGTAAATCTTAATACCATAATTAAGTCTGCAAGAGAAAGCTTGGCATTCCTTGCACTGCATTCTTCCAAAACTGCCACTGTATGGGGGGAGAACACACTACATCATTCTCTCTGTGTATTGGAAGAATTTCAGTGTGTTTTCGTTTGTGTTTTCATGGCCCAAAGCTTTCATCAGTAAAAACTTCAGAGGAAAGGGGGCTCTGCGCAAGAAGTCTGCCACTCTCCAGGGCAGAAAGCTTTTTACAGCCCAACTCTGGTGCTTCTCAACCCATGTTTGCTGTAGTGCATAGGTCTGGCATGATTAAAACTGCTTGTCATTTTTATTCATTTTTCACCTTATCAGCCTGAGCCTGTAGTGAGGAAGGATTCAAAACCAATTTTGTGCATCGTTTAGCTTTCTTAGGAATAGAAACAAGCATTTTACTTGTGTGGAAATCCTTCTGGGAGTAGGAAGAGCAGAGCTAGTCCTCAAGAAAGGCAGTGATGCTTCTTACCTCTGCCAGTCCGTGTGTCCCAGGAACTCTTTTCTGCTAGACAAAGACTCCGGGAACTTGCCAGAACGTTATCCCAGTAGGAAGAGGTGTTGCCAAGCAGTGTCCTGCATCTTTACTTGTTCCATGGTAGAAAAAAGCTATTTAGTAACTGGCATTTGTGGAAGGGTTTGTGCCATTCCTAAGAATGCATGGGGTATTATAGCCCAGAATAAATATTCTCAGAGGTGAATCTCTGGAGAGGGGATTATTTTATTTTTTATTTTTTCCCAAAAGTGAAAAACATTCTAAATAACAATAATAAAAATGGAGTAATGAGAAGTGGAAGTCATGTAGTCTGGCAGTTAATGTTCCTGATTAACATGGATATTACTCCCAAGTGGATCTGTAATTTGGCAAGCACAACATACCTTAATTACTTTGGGTATTTTAAAGTGTAAATTGGGCTTGATGGTGGAAAGTAACTAGTCTGTGAAAACAGGAGCTAATCTTATTCTAAATTATTCCTTCCAGGATTTTTTTTTGTGCTCATAAAAAGAGTGCAGATCATGTCTTCGCTCCCATAGCCTGCATGAAACATTCATCAGAACAGGATAGGCCTGAGCATTGCCCCAAGCGAGAATAGTATAAGCCCAGATCTGAGAGCAAGAAACAGAGATCTGAGATTTGTTTTGAAATACTGAATTGCTTTTCAGTAAGCTTTACTGATGCAACATTGAGGTTAAAGTTTTTAAAAAATATACTTTTAATATAAGTAAGTGCTTACAGTGGTTGTGATCCTGATTTCCAAAGGCCTCCAGAAGTTCCAGAATTCCCATGTGATCTGATACTGTGTTGTGTCTAGAGTGATTTCAGCAGTTTGTTTTGTATTATTCTGTGCACTGTTTATATCACCATTTGAGGTGACCAGAATCTCTGCTTTAAAAAAAGATTATCAGAGCAAAGAAAGGGTAGAAAAAAATTAAAAGGGCATGATGCTTAAAGAGCAAGTTTTGGACTAGAACAGCATAGCCTGGCCATCAAGCAGCAAGCTAGCTTGTGTATCCTAAAGCTGCTTAATTTGAAATGTTAAGAAAAATTGTTGTAATAAAACTTAAAAGGAGCACAAATATTTTTTCCTATGTTGTTATATGCCCTTGATACGTATTTGTGCAGATATGCATACTATTCAATTTTTATAGGCATTTGCAAAAAGTTACTTACGTAAAAATTTTAACTGGCCCAAACACTGCGCTAGTTCTTGATAGAAGTTAAATTTTAAGCTACACCTTTCAGAAAATTCAAAAAATCTCACAGCATAAAAATCTCCCAGACATCATATGCTCCCCATACTATGTATTACATATTGAAGGCTTCCAGGTGGATGCTACTGTGCAGCTCTATCACTGTTATCTTTGAGAAATATTCTTTAGTGGCCAGAATTCAGGGGGTTTTGGAAAGACACATGCTAACAGGCAGTTGCTGCATCTCTAAGGTGACCGTGTACACGTGCTATTACCTTACCTGACAGTGGAAGGTGCGGTGTGCCCTTAGCTCTCTGCATGGAAAATAACTGGGCTACTTTGAGTCTTCTAGACAGAAATGGACCGCGTAGCAGTAGCTGAGGGCAGAGTCAAGATGTGTCTGAAAGCTGGAGAGAAGCAGATGATGCTGTATGTGCTGTGGTTGCCAAAGATGGAGCATGTGACTGTCCTTATGTCAGCATGTGCTGGACGGACGTTGAGCCCCTTTTCAAGAAGGAAGAACAAAATGTGGCATTCCCAGGGTGTGCAGGTCGTGTGGCCACAGCGGCGTGGCCCTGCGTGCACCCTGGTAGGGAAGGGTACCTGAACAGCAGGGCAGTCCTCAGAGCAGATGCAGGGAAGACGCTGCAGAGCCCAAGTATCCGTAAGCTACCATTTCATGGCATGGGATGCACACCGGCTTCCACACGCTATTTTGGCTGGAAGGTACCTTCAGTTGGCAGACACTGCCTGGCACAGTGAAAGCAAGTGTGTTTCTCATGTAGGATATAAGCTGATAACCTCAGGACTTGTTATCTGCTTTGATCTCTGCTGCTGTTGGTTCCCACGTGAGTCTCTCTGCTCTGTGGCTGGTACCCACTGCAGGAGGCTGCCCTGCTTGTGTTGAAGCCCCATGACTGCAGAGACGGGAGCAGTGAAGTGGGCCTGGGCAGTGTTAACGTTGTGGCTCACATAGGCCATGTTTCTTATCACTCGACTTGCTGGCTTGTTGTTTTCCCTGCAGTGTGTATAAAACCTAGCTTTATCTGCGTTATGTTTTCAGGAACTGTGACCTGCTGAATTATTTAATCGCTTGTTAGTGTTTTTTCCCCTCTGTTCATAGAAAATGCTTCCTTGTTTGGGCAATGTGCCTCTTTAAAATGCATATAAATAATGCATATAATAACATATAAGTAGTAGTCCAGCAGGGTTAGGGAAGTGATCGTCCCCCTGTACTCGGCACTGGTGAGGCTGCACCTCGAATCCTGTGTTCAGGTTTGGGCCCCTCACTACAAGAAGGGCACTGAGGTGCTGGAGCGAGTCTGGAGAGGGGTAGTGAAGCTGATGAGGGGGCTGCAGCACAGCCTTTATGAGGAGCAGCTCGTTGTTATTAGATTGCTTAGTCTGGAGAAGAGGAGGCTCAGGGGAGACCTTACCCCTCTCCACAACTACCTGAAGGAGGCTGTAGTGCAGCAGGGGTTGATCTCTTCTCCAGAATAACTATGGATAGAACAAGAGGTAGTGGCCTCAAGTTGTACCAGGGGAGGTTCAGGTCAGACATTAGGAAGAATTTCTACATGGAAAGAATGGGTAAGGATTGGAACAGGTTGCCTGGGAACTGATCACCGTCCCTGGCAATGTTCAAGAAACGTATGGATGAGGTGCTTAGTGACGTGGTTTAACAGGGATAGTGTTGAAGGCCTTATGGTTGGACTCAGTGATCTTGAAAGTCTTTTCCAGCCATCATGATTCTATGGTTCTAAGAGGTTTATGTCACCTCATTGTGACACAGGGGCTGACATTGTGTAGATGATTGTTGCCACCAGGTGTGAGGCTGAGAATGTTGTAGCGCCGTGGAGCTGGATCAGTCCACTTAGGATTTAAGCATTTAAGCTTAGGCATTCATAGTTTAAGTTATTGAAGAATATTAAGCTTTATTGTTTCCAGACTTTTCCTCATTGATCTTATTTTTTGGACACCTAGATGGAAAAGAAACCTGCATGTGCTTCTATATTGTCAGGTAGGAATATAGTTCTTCACTTGTTTAGTGGTATTACATAGGGGTTTTGTACATAACTCTGCTCTACTCATAGACCTTGGTCTTAAGTGCCCTAATGAAAGTTAGAATAAGCTAACTCAGGGCAGTATTCAAAACTCAGAATCATAAATAGTAGAGATTTTATCTCCTTCTGTGCTACACTCTGAGTAACATGAGCACAAAAACAGAGAATGAAATACGCCAATGCAAGGGTACAGATTGCCATAAATTTTGAGGTGGAATTGCTTGCATAAATTTCCATGTCTCAGCTGAAAATAAGGGGAAAAAAATATCTAATGCTGTTTTACACACGTCTGTATCTTGATCCAGTGTCTCCTTAAGCAATTGTGGTTATGCAGATAGAGAGAGAGTGGCATAGGATGTCGACCAAGAATTCAGCCATTGCCATTCCGTTGTGCTACGAGCTTACTCTCTAGCCAAGAGGTTTGAGTTCTGTAGGTCAGAGCTGTATGTTAACATCTTTGTGCCTCTTTATATCTGAGTTCATATGGATGTGAATACAGCAATACTGCGATTGCACGAGGTATATAGAGTACCAAAGTATTTAGCAGTTTGTCTTATTCGTCTGTAAAACGGGGTTGATACCTACTTATTCTTACCGAAGTGTCGGTGCGAATTAGTGTGTAAATCCCTGGCATTACCTATTATTAACCTACGTGGAGAGACAGTGCGATGGGGTAAGTAGGACGCTGGGCTGCAGGCTGGAGACCTGGAATGTAACCTTGAAACTCCCACGGACCTATAGGCTCTCTGCTAAACCTCCTCCCTTCCTGTGTGCCTTGGATTTGCCCTTGTAAAATAGGAATTTTTCATAGCTCGTTCGGAGAAAAGCACTGTGATCTAGATACAATTCCCATGCAAGTAAAAAGCCCTGTGCTCCTGGATAAAGGTTATAGAGCAAAATAAGAAATAGTTTCAGCTGATATGCAGCAATTGCTTTTTTTTTTTTTTTTTTTTTTTTTTTTTTTTTTTTTTTTTTTTTTTTTTTTTTTTTTTTTTTTATATATTTTTTTATGTTACTCAGGAAATAGTGATTTTTGTATTAATAAAGTTTTCTCTTCTAGGGATATAACAACCATTCTTGCTGAATGGATGCATTTGTACTTGTTTGTAAATATGTACCTTTGACATATATATGATATATAAAAAGTATATATAAAGAGTATATATAAAAAGCCTTCAAATATTATAGCTGAACTAAACATTTTTTACCTAAACTTCATTCAGTTCATATATTCATAGTTTAAACTGACTGCATGTATGTATATCATTTTTGATAAGTTTCCTAACTTATTTTGAGGTAGAAGGGCAAAACCGTCAACTCCTTCTCCTATTTAGAGTTTGGGAAGCAAAATGAAAACTATTTAGGGTTAAAAAGAGATCCCGGCTTTTCTAACAACCACAAGAAAATGTGTAATTTTGCAAAACAGATTTTTCTGCATCTGTGAGGTGTCTATTGTCTTCTTCATGACATCAAGAAATAAATAGCAGCCCTATTTAAGCAAAAATTTTTAAAGAGAGAAATTTGTACTTCACCAGTATTACCTGCTTTTCTTCAAAAAACATCAAACCGCAATTCTAAGAAAGCCTTAAGAAATGCTCTCTGTCACGAGAGAGTGGGTATTCTAGGAAATATTTGTTTAGAGGTTTTACAAGGGAATAGATTTAGGTTGAAACTATTAGATGCTTGTGGAGAGCTGTGATTTGATTCTTTCATGTTTTTCAAATGGCTGTTAAAGATTTGACAGCAGCTTAAACCAAAACACAAGGCAAATTCAAAAGAGCAAGCCCAGAAGCCACTTAATGCATTTTCCTGCAGGGATTGCAATAGGTACAGTGAAATGCAGTAGATTTTAATTTTTGCCTTAATACCATTAAGACGACTGTATCATCCTCTTCTAATGTACTTGACTTGCTAATTATCGTGCGCCTTTACGCAGAGGTTGACCCTGTCTGCTCTGCAAGGGCATTTCAGTGTTCACAAACTGAGAGCAATAAACAGTTTGTTTACCACTTAAAAAAAAAAAAAAAAAAAAAAAAGATCAGATGTCTCTCCATGGAAACAAGTGTTCACAGATATCCCATGAACACCAGAACATTTTCTGTTACTGTTTATCAGGAAAGGAGAAGTGGAACTGCTGGCTGTGCAAGTCTTTATGCAAACACTGCTGCTGCTGCTTTACCCTCCCTCGGCCTCCCTCCTCTCCTCCCCCTGTTAATTGACCTATGGTCTGGCTGAAAAAGAAGTGGCAGGTAGGGATTTTATGAAGTTTTTATGAAGCTGCAGAGAAACCTTATGAAATTGCCCCAAGACCTAAGGAAAAGGCCAAATCGCCTACTCTTCAGAGCCTTAAATCTTAACATTAAACATTTAACATTACCTCACATTACTGGGTGCTGCAAGAGTCAGCTTAACTAGCACATTGTACACAAAATATATGAAAAAAGTAGTGCTGAAACACTGTTGAATAAGTTATTCAAATAACTTTGTTACCCAGCTGTTTGAGTTTTGCTACCTGTGCTCGACATACGTTAGTTAGGAGTTAGGAAAGGTTGTCTATATGGGTAGGCATCAGGCATTTAAGAGTTGCTGTTAAGTGGTAGTGACAGCTTCAGTTCTCGCTCAGCATGAATCTCAAACCTCCCTGAAAGAGTGCTCGGACTTGCTGACTTACCAGCTTGAAGAGCATCAAATCTACTTGCAAGGAGCTGTCTGATCTGCTGCCTCTGGGAAAATCTGCCTGTTGCAGTTGAAATGCAGTTCCCCTGCCACCAGCCTCCTGCGTGGCCTATAAAAGTGCTTTTGAGGAGACGAAGAAAACAGAAAGGACCTAGAAATATTGAAATTGAGCTGTTCTCCCCATTCCTTTGAGGAAAACAGGTCTGCAGCACATATTGTATCAGGTCTGAACTTCAGTGCCAAATTCATGAATCGCGTGTCATTAGAAAGCAAGGGATTAGCTAGGGAGCTTGGGCAGCCTTCTGCTGAGACTGCACCAAGGAGCTCTTCCCCCAAGAACCCAAGAAGCTAAGGAAGGGAGGAAAGGGGTGTAAAAAGGAAGTTCCTGTTCATGCAGTGCAGGAGTGTGACTGACGAAGCTGAAAGGCAAGAGCAAATTTGGACTCAGTAAGATTTGGTCATGCTTTGCTCATGTGCAGAAGTGTTGAGCATCAAGGGGAAGAGAAAGGCAGCGAGACCGTGGCACTGCTCTGCTTTTATTTTTTTTTCCACTAATGCTGATAGGGATTTTCTAGAAAAACTAACAGGAGAAAAGGTCAGTAATAAATAACCTTGAGGCTTATTGATCTCTAAGCATTTTTAAACTGTTTTTGCTGAGTTCATGACTAGGTGTTATGAATTCCCTCTCCACTGAAGTGAAGCCAGAGGAAGGGCAGGGAGAATGAACACATGTCAGTGAAGCAGTGAACCGAAGAAAGCTGTGTTTCTAATTAAAGGTGTCCTTATTCAAAATGTTATTACTTCAAATGAGATTTGATTAGTTCATGCTTTTCACAAAAGGAAAAGAATGATTTGGAGTTTGCACTGACAGTAATTGAGGAACTTGGATGTTTCTAGTAAAGGACTGTGTCCCTGATAGTGCTGGTTGCATAAAGCTAGGCAGGGATGATGGCTGCATGGTTGTTCTTTACAATGGCCTGATTCCCCCTCTTGGATGTGTCTTGAGGTCTTGAACTTGTGAGGTGCTGTGGAGGTAAAAGAAAAGAGGAAACTCTGTCTTTGATGTCTTCGTAATAATTTTTCCATTATGTAACTTGGTTGCATGTGAAATGTAACAAATCTCTTCCTCAGGCAGGTGTGCAAATTGGTTTCTGCCAATTGTGGTCTGCAGTGCTGGGTTTGCTCCTTTCCACAAGGATGTATTTGATTGTCCTTTGCAGAGCAGTACACTGCAGCTCCGTAATACTGTGTGAATTGTGTGGTTTGACTTATTTTCTGTCTGTTTCTTTCTGGCCCTTGTAGGTTTATCCAGATGAGTCACATCCCAGGTTTCTCTCCTCAGATGGCTTGGCAGCTGTGCTAGTTTTCTCTTGAGAATAACATATTACATTATAAAGATGTTTTTCATGGCATTTATACTTTATTGGTCTTTTGAGTGACACATCTGCACTGTTTTACTTTGTGTTTTAGATCTAGGGTGATTCGCATCTTCTCTTGACAATTTAATAAAGCAATGCTTGCTAATGTGAATAGCCTGACAGTCAAAGCTTTCAAAGATTCGTTCTTGCCCTTATCTGCTAACCTACTGACTGTGCAAGCTTGCTAGGTTGAAGGGGGATTTTGAGATTATTCATAAACTGTTTGAATTTCAGCTTCTAGGCACTCTTTCCAGTTCTTTGAGAGGCGGAATATCTCACTGCATCAATTCTGGAATAACCACAGTTGAGACACTGCAATGCATTTTACTCCCTCCATTTAATAAGAGCATGCTTATCACTCTCAGGTTTTTAAGCTATTAAATGCTGCTTCTGGAGCCCCTCACCATAAAATTGCTCGTGTGGCTGAAGTGTTGACTGAGGACATACTGCTAGATACTGCATGCATTACTTGGTGCTTGTTCTGTTCTTCTCAAGCCATCTGCTTCAGTCCATGGTTGTGGTTGTATGGGGCTCTTAAGGGTGTGAAGGGCCCCTTTCAGAGACACTAATCCTAGAGCAAGGTGGGGAATGGCTTGAGTCAGGTCTCCTGCTTTGCTCCCAGCTCCAGAAAAGCTACTTGATGGCACCTGGCACAGCCATTCCTGTGACACGGACATTGCGGTGGCTTTATGGGCTAATTCCATTAGAGCAAAGCTGTTAGCACAGGTGCCTGAAGAACTGCCTGCAGGAAGCAGAGGCTGAGAGACAGGCCAGGGCTCCAGCTGAGCTCCGGTGCGCTGCGACGGGCAGAACTAGCACTGGATGGAGCGAGGCTTTCCAGTTAGGGTCTTGTCTTGCGATTGTGCAGGTCTGTCTTGCTGTGCTGAGTTATTTTTAAGTGCACATTCGTACTGGGAAACTGATTTCTGTCTTGAAACCCTATTCCTTGTTTAGCTTGTCAGTCTTCACTTTTAATATTGCCAGATTCTGCTTATTTCTTCTTCTGTGCTCATTTTGCTCCATCCCTGAAGCTTAATTTTCATCTTTCCCTTTTCATATCCTGCACCAACATGATGCAGGGTCACTTCAGGAACAAGGGATCAGGAAAATCCCTTCAGGAAATGTGTTCTGTGTCTCTGGGTCATACTTCCCCAGTGTCAATTTTCTATCTGAAACATCATTAACGTTCTGTCTCCCCAAATGAGGAGAGGTATTTTGGATATCTTTCGAGCAAAGTGTAAATCACTTTCCATGTGCAAACTTGTAAATGTTCACTTACAATTTAATTTTTAGTTCTGGGGGATTATTTCAACTCCTGGTTTTTAGAAGTTGTTTTCTATTGCAAGAGAACTTCCATGCTGAGCACCACAAATGGCACAGTTGGGGTGATAACTGAGTGTGAGGCTACGTTTGTCCTGTGGAAAGGTAGCCCCATCCACATGACTGTCAGTGCCACAGTAACTACAGGAAAGATTTTGGAGAGCAGGAAGCTGAGGAAGCTGTAGAAGCAGGGGAACCATCCCAGCAAAGGTGGAGATCAGGGATGCTCAAAGGGAAAGGGCACGTCAGGAATACTGAATATTCAAAAGAAATGACCACATGTTGAGGTGACTTGTGCTCTTCTCTCTGAATAGCAGGTGTATTTTGCTTAAATGCTCACAGAATGTGCGTGTGCGTCTTGCTGGTGCTCGGGATTGCTCGTTACCCTCAGGCTTGTAGAGGGTTGCATCCCGCAGCAGCTCGCTGCCTCCGAGGCAGAGGTCTGAAATGGGGAGAGGGGGAAGGAAGGACGTATTTTTATCTAGGGCCAAAATTAGACTTGACTTTGCAGTAGAAGTTGTGAAAGATCAATACATTGAGGGTAGTAGAGTATCTCTGAAAAAATCTGAAATGCCTGAATCCAGAATGAAATAAAGATGAGAGTGCGTGTTTTTTTCAGGTTTTTAAATAAAACCTAACAGTAAAATGCTACATTTACTTTTTTTTTTTTTTTTTTTTTTTTAATACAAGTATTTTCCTCTTTCCATTTTAAAGCTTTTCTACAGTTGGAGAAGAAGGAGCAACAAAAGATAACCATTGATCCACCATCTAAAGGATCAAGGAAAAATTACTCTTTCACAAATGAAGAAGTAAGACAGATTGATCGGGAAAACCAAAGGCTGTTGAGAGAACTGTCCAGGCAGTCTGCAAAGCCCCGAAGCAGAAGTACCACTTTGAAGAAATCAGCTCTTCCTCCTCCTAAGTTGTACCACAGTGCCCTCAACAGGCAAAAGGAACAGCAAAGGATTGAAAGGGAAAACCTGGTAAGTTTTGAGAGGTTTTAGGTCTGTTCAATGTCAGGTAAGTCAGTGAATACTTACAGAAGCTAGTAAGCATAGTGCAGTTACACTGAAATTCCTGCCCTTCACCTAGCTGTACCATGACTATCCATCGCTGTGCTGCACTATGAACAGTCATATTATTCATATGGTATGATTTTTTTAAAAAACATTTTTTTGCAGATGAAATCAGAGTTTAGTTTGTACAAGTTTGCTGTGCTTCAGAAATCCTGGTTCATTCAAATAGGGGTATTGGCAGAGTGGTCAGATAACAAATATGTAATTGGTTTGAAGAAGATAGTTTTAGTGGTAAAGATGTGTTACAGATAATGACACTTTCACGCCTAGTCGTTCTTTAATGTGTTCAAAGACGAGGTAATACTGCTTGGAAATTTATACTGAAAGTAGTTTATTCATTATGGGACTTTTTCTCAGTCTAAGTGTAAGTTGAAGTTTCCTTATAGGTGGAAGGAAGGTGGAGAAGGTCTAGTTGTCCGCTTCTGGAGAATATATTAATATATTAATATTTTAATTAATTTTAATTAATATTTTTATATATTTTAATTCTTCTGACTCTCAGGCATCTGGGATGTTCAGAGTTCTTTCAGAGCTGGGAAATTTTCTTGCCTAGCTCCTCTAGAGTAAAGTCTACAAAAAGAACATTGTACTTTCTACATTGAATTGCTTAATGAAACGGTGAAATGAGAATATAATTTGGAACTCAAAGAGCACCTTGCAAAAATTTTTCAAGAGAGATACCTGTAAATATATGAGGGAGTATCTTCTTCATTTAACTCTTTCCACGCCCTTATCAGTCTGGATTCTGTTGTGCTGGGACATTTTATTATGTTTAATGTTTCATATTGTCTGGAAAATAAATGTTTTTAGACTTACTTTTCTTAATTCAGTTTGTTAAGAGAATTTTCCCATGTGTTGTGTTGATGATGATCAGTATTAAGAGGTTGAAAGCAGGTCTTGCCCTTTCACGTTGGCTTCACTGATAAGAGGATATTGTTAGGCAGCAGAAAGAAGTACTGTGTCACAGCTTCTTGCCATCTAGCAGCAATCATCTGTTGTTATGTAACTTAACATATTAGGTAGGTATTGTAATAACAGTGTATAGAATTACTTTCATAATATACTTTTGCTTACTCAAGTCCATAAGCCCCCCTCTTTCAATTTATTGAAATATTTTATCCCAGAATGTCTTGCCTTTGCAACTTTGGTTCAAAAATTTAGCAGGCTTAAATCCAGTTAGTAATTTCACATACTGCTGTTTTAATATATGGTAGAGATGTGTGGTGATTGTTTGAAGTCCAAGAATTAATAACCTTCAGTTACTTATTCATTTATGTCTTAGTTATTAAGGTATTAACTACAGGAACAGGAATAGAAACTTTTGACTTCGAAGTAATTTTTTAGAATTTGTGTTAGGATATCTTGCTATTTTGGATTATGAAAAAATGAGTTTATTCATTCCCCAAATGCATGATAATATATTTGGTTCCCTTCAGAAGAGGGATTCACTAATACAGGCCTTTTTTTTTTAACATTGCTTTCATCTTCAAGCAACTCTGTGTACTTATTTATTCTGTTTGAAGTGGTCTGTGCACCCAGAGTGTCACAGTTTTACTGCCCTTTTTTTTCCAGCAGTAGCTGTTCAGGTTATGGGTATGACATGCTTCTCTTGGAGACTAAATGAAGGAGTTGCATAGCTGAAAGTGGGTTTGCTTTCTGTTTTCTTTTCATCAGCAGTTTTCCTCACCTTTGTTCTTTGTAAGTTAGAACTTTTTATCAATCTTTCTTGATAAGTGGTTATCTGGCAGCCTGTGCAGGGAGAATGCAAAGACAGATTGTTTAACAGCAAAGGTTTCTCCTGTTGGATTACAGCCTTTATAATTTCTTGTCCTCAGAGTCACACCTTGTCGAGGTAAAACTTTCACTGGCTCCACCAGATCGTTCTTGGAGTGATGCCTGTATTTGCTGTTTGCAGAAAAGCAGCTTGCTTTCTGCTGCAGGTGTTTGGCATCTGAGGCTCATGCAGAGGAAGTGATTCAGGGAGTAAGGAGCTGGAGAGGGACTGGAATGCTGTGGCTCTCCAGCTTTGTGCAAAGGCCTGGGGAAGCACATGCAACACATACTCCCCTCACAGACTCTGCTGCAGAGCTGCAGTGGGCTAGAAAGCTGCATTGCCCTGAATAACCAGTTACAGCGTGGTGAGTAGGAATTTGGAAAAAATATAGAATAAGCACAAGAAAGCATTAATAAAATTCATGTCCAGCTTCTGCACTTGCTGTTTTTGACTCTGTTCTTCTGGAAGCGAGCCCTGCTCTGCATTGCTTATGCAAGTTAGCAAGACACGAGTGTGACTCTTGCCAGTAGAGGATGCTCTTGATTCAGAAAACAAACCTCTCCGGTGTCCTGTCTCCCCTCTGGTGGAAGAGGACACAAGTGTGACTGATGCATTGCTTTTCTTCAGTGCCTACAGGCGTATGTGTCAATTTATAGGGTGGAAATTTGTGATCTGAACTGTAGGTTCTGCAAAACCTGGGCTGGTATGCACAGGTGAGTGTCTGTGCCACATGAAATGCAGATTTGCAGTCAGGGTCTCAGTCCTGAATCACTTCATCAAAATTAAAGTAATTCTATCTGTCATCTGCCTTAACTGGAGGTTATTTATGTATGTGTGGGTGCCTGTGTGCATACAAAAGGGATCTCTGCAGCTTGCACTGGAAGTGCAGTGGGAACAGCAGTTCTCAAACCTCAGAGTGGGGGGGAATGGGCATTTCCCACCCACCCCCGTGGTACTTCCTTCCCTCCCTGCTCGTTCCCTCTCTTCATATGTGCCCCAAACACATACCCTGAGCCCCAGCAGAGCTAGCTCTGATCCTGGTTCTCTGCAGGGACCGCTTTCCCTTCGCCTGCTGGCACCTCTGTGCTGAGATGAACTGTGGGATCCAGGGAAAACTCTGTTCTTTCCGCACGCTGCCCAGCTTGCTGAGCTGAGGCTGGCTGCTCCATCAGCTCGCTGTGTGTGGATGCCAGTCACACACAAATATGAGAAGCGTTCAGTTAAAAAGCTTGCTGTAGATCGAAGAACTTCAAGATTTTGGGGCTTTTTGATCTGTAGAACGTGTCAGCCCACACCTAATTAATGCAACTGGCAATTGAAGAAAGCTACAACTCCCAACGTAGCCCAGAACAAAAAGGTGTCCTTGGCTGCACTTCTGTTTTCTGCCCCTTCCCCCGCTGAACTCTGCAAGGGGACAGTGCGGTCGCTGTAACATGAGTGCCACCAGGGAGGCACAGTATAAATAAATGGGAACAGCTGTCACACACCGGTCAGCTGGTGGGGATTCACTGGAGGTGAAACTGAAGTCTCCCTGCCTTGGAAAAGCAGAGCAAAAGGAAGAAAAATAGCAGCTGTTACCTTTGCTCTGAAATTAATTTGTCAAGGCTCCATTCTTACTTTTTCCCTTTTTTCCTTTGTCTCTCTTTCCAAATAACTTTGGAGAAGCTTTTTTTTTTTTTTTGATAAATAGCCTAAGCCCAGTGCTCTCTATCATAGCGTTTATCTTAGTCCAGTCCTGTATTGAGGTGTGAAGTTCTTTTGTTCCACAGTTGTTGCCTATCTCATCCTTGCTTTCCTCACTGGCAACGTTGGTGTATTTACAGCCTGTAGATGTACGGATTTATAAAGAGTAATCCTATTTTTAAAGGTTAATTGTGGAGAAACATTTTCTGTGCTTTTATATTTGTTTTTATTCTACTCTTTTTGTAAACTCAGTAACATAATAAAAGTGAGGGCGAGGGTGGAATAGAGGCCTCAGGAAGCATTTGCCAAACTGGGAGATGGGATTTGGGGACAGCCTTTTTCCTTAAACTCCCAAGCACCTTCTGGTTCCTTCTTTTCTGTCCTGAAGAGTATTCCCCTCTTTAGGGTTTGTCTGATCCTTTCATCTCTCCTCTAGTCACTGCCTAAGTACTTGATTCTCTGCATGCCTGCTCTGCCTCTTCCTCCAGCAGTGCAAACCAGGGCTGCAGCTTGTTGAACTAGGCAGAAAGGCAGGAAGCCCCTTCCTGCTGTTCTTGCAGGTGCTTATTGCAGTGGAGCTGGAAACCTTTCCCTGCCTCTGCCTTCTTCTCCTCCCTCTCCTTCCCCAGCACAGTGCCCGTAGTCCCTGTAGAAGCTGGATCTGCCTGTCTGTCTGTCCACACACACACACACACACACACACACACACACATATATAAAGCCTAATGACCCTATAATTATTTATTATTATTGGGGCAGGGTTGTTGCACCTGGCACAGCAGTGGAGAGAACAATTGTGAAAACCATTGATTTACTTAAACACTAATGCAGATCTTGAATCAACTAGGCAGATATGACATAGTTAAGAGCAACTTAATGGCATCGCTGCAATTTATGCATTTGTTGCTCATTTTACTCCTTAAAGTGATCAGGAGCATGTCAGGTTCTGAACATTGAGATGATGTTAGGTGACCTGATTCTTCATTAAGGCAAATGATAAAATTTCCACATATTTTGGTGGTATAACTAGAGCAAATTAGCAGTTGAATGAACACAAAAAGCAGCAATGTTCTTCTGTCCATCTCAAGGTGCCGTTTTAAGGACAACATAAAGAATTGGCAAATTGATATGCAGGAGAAAAAAAACATAATTTAACACCATTGTACAAGGTAGTTAAGTACTGGAAAATTAAAGTGTTTGTAATGTAAGAATCAGGACTTACTGATAATAATAGGTCAGGACTGACATTTTGGTGTATTGGTGTGTTCATTTCTGCATGCAGAAATTGCAAAATTCTTAACTGCAGATAACATACAAGTGGACTTGCACTTGGTGCAGTTCACAGCAGAGAGCGAGGGTGCCAGGCAGACTATTCCCCCCTCCTTCAGGAAGGGTTTTCTTAGAGCACTTCTCTATACCACGTAAGACATTGTGCTCTCTTCCTAGTAGCATTGTATAAAGCCCAGTGTTAACCTGCTTTAAGAGTGATTTTTTAGTACTAGTGAGAAGGGTTGTTTTGATTTAATGAAGGGGATTTGATACAGGCATAAAGGTAAAAGAATTGCCGTTAAAGCAGACTAAAATGGGCATATGCAAATGTGCAGGTCAGGAAGCAAGCCTGAAGTTGCTGCAGTATCGTGGTATGAAGGTTACATGAAGCTCCTGCAGTTGGAATGCTCTCTATTTGCGATAGAGCTGAGTATTTTGAGAGGTTCTATTTTTAATATTGGAGGTAAATCCAAGTTATCTTTGTAGGTCTAAATGTATGTAGTTGTATAAGGAGGTGCTGTTGGAGATGTGTCCAAATGTTACATCCAACATTGTACATACAGGTCTACCATTTCATGTTCTGCAACTAGCTTTAGCAAAGAGCTATTTCTGGCTCAAGTCCTTCCTTTGACTTTTGCTTACTTAGGTCTTTCCACTCGGCGATGAACCGAGTGGCACTCGATGCCAGCACATGAGACATAGGACGTCAGAGCCCAAATGTCCTTTCCCCCTTGCTCATTCCGGGTGGGTTCCAGCTCCCGTGCGTAAGTGCAGAAAGGTTGTAGGTCCCTGTTACAACTAGACAAAGACAAGTGGCATCTTGTGAATGCTCTGCTGTTGCTCAAATCACCTGCTGAAAAGTTTGTTTCTGCTCAAAAGAAATCATAACTGAAGGGAGGGAGGGAAGACTGGTCACTTCAAAGTTTGGCTCTGCCGAATCTCAACTTTTACCATATGTGTACCTAGATAATACACCTAGATAATACACCCTTGTTAATGGAGCTGTTTGGAGACTTTGGAGATGTGGGTACTTGCAGTCTGCATTCTCTGTCCCTAGGGTTATACCTCAGAGCTGTACCCAGGGTATAACTTATGCATGTTGTGCCCTGGTTGGTGATGGGTGGTTGCCTCATCGCCAAAAGCTGCTAGGCCATCAAGCCTGACATTAGTTAGCCAAGGGAATGGCAAACACCAGAGGCCAGATGCATTGAAATGTTGGGTGGTAACTGTAAGTTGCATGCCACTGGGTCCTTCCTAATTTGTCCCTTCAAGAGGGGCAATATGTACAGCAATAATTTCTGCTAGAGTCTCTTAACCTTAAGAATATCACAAATATTAGTGTCAAATGGATTTTTATGCTTTTCTTTTGACACTACTTTCATAGAATTGAGGTCAGTAGTTCTCCCTGGGGGCCTTGTGGGAGAATATAAAATGGTCTTAGTAGGTTTGCAAAGTGAAAATTAAATTTTAAAAAAATCTTTTTATCCTACCTGAGATTTAACCTGCAAGAAGAAAGGAGAAACAAACAGTACCTATTCCTGCCATCTTTACCACCACCAACATAGGTGTAGTTTCAAGTCATTCATCATGAAGTGCAGGGAAATGCAGGGTACCAAGTATGTCCTCAGCATAGAATGGTGTAAAGTGGCCACATGCTGCTTTTGTCTGACTATAGCATTGTAAAAAGAACTGGCCCTGAGCAGAACAGCACAGCTGGTCACCAGTGCCCTTGTCCCTGCTGACTGCAGGGAGATGAGCAGTGTTTTTAGACATTGTTTTCTTCATACAAATAAAAATAAATTTGTAAGTATTTCTTTTGTAGCTTCTTAATATTTCTCCTTGTTGATATTTTCTTTGCTCTTAAGGCTTTTTTGAAGCGACTGGAAGCAGTGAAGCCGACAGCGGGGATGAGGCGCTCTGAGCAACTGATGGACTATCAGCGCCAGATGAGTTACCTGGGCTCCTCACCGTCCACAAGGAGAGGGAAGTCCCAGCTCAGCCCTTCCAGTAAGTGCTCGGTACTGGGCCCGATTAACCCAGTGCTTGAACAGATTAACCACTGTGCTTGAATTCCCTGTCCCAAGCATTTACAAACAGTCAGAGCATGTGCTGTGCAGTTTAATGTGCCCTGCAGTTTTGTGGGGATTGTTTTTGATATTTCTTTTTTTCCTTGGAACTGTGGTAATGGGTATTACAGTAATAATAGAGCAGGAGGTCGCTTGTTGTGCCCGGCGTAAACATTCCTACTTCTTTTTGTGTGTGTTGACAGGAGGCACGTCAAGGGCGTCGAGCGTGTCGAGTGCAGTGAGCCATAGGAATGAAAAACCTGGGTCTGATGCATCCAGTGGGGCCTTACAGAGACCTAAACCCACTAACGTTCGTGCTGCTTGGTTATAAGCGTGTTCTCTGCCTTGCGTGCCGAGATGATCCTGAGATTCCTATTTCTAGTGCTTTTGTAAACTCTCCGTGCAAGACTCTTCTCTGCATTGTTTGGTGATTAAAATGCGTTGCATATGAAGTAATTGCTTATAAAATGGTTTTAAAGTAACTCTTTCACTTTAATCAGTGTTTGCTGTGAAAAGTATTTATGAAAGAGAATGAGGTATTTAAGCAAAGTGAAATAGAAATTCCTAGTTATTATTTTATACTCAAAGTGGGATTTGTATCCATGAAGGAGAAGGATGGAATTGTTGCACTGTGGGTCCAAGATGTAAAGCAAATCTTTAAAGAAGGAAAATTTATTTTTAAAATTGCATTAAACTTGTGAGAATAAGCTTAATATTCCTAGGTTGTCCTTGCTTTAGGTAAGCCGTCAGGACTCTATAGGTCGTCTTCCTATGGCTGCAACTCTCCCTCTTATAGCAGCACGAAGGGGAGAAAAGCAGGGTTTGTACTACTGCGTGTCCACATGGTGAATGTTCGTTTGGTGCTCAAGGCTGCATCTCTTCCAGATTTAAAAGAACTTAAGTTGTAGTAGGACCATGGTGGAGAAAAGAAGCATCTCATGTTATGTGAACACCAGATTGAAATCCGAAGCGAACAGCAGTTTCAGATTCACTTTTAACAAGTGTAAGTTTCTAGTATTTCTCAATAGAAGAGCAACTGAGGGAAGCATTTTGTGGCCTGTGTGTGCAGATCATCACTCTTCCCCGTGGCAAGGTGTCAGTCTTGGCTGCAGGAAACTTGGGCATCTGATTTGACAGCAATGGTTAGCCAGGATTGAAAAAACAGATGCAGTAAGAAACTGAAATGAAGTTGTAATTTTTCTCCTTAACATAACTTTTTGATGCTGTGTTTGTACCAAATATTTGGAGTAGTGTCAGATAGGCTTCAGCATCTACTTCCATTTATAGCAGGTGTAAAATGGCATGGCATTGGCAATAGCAAATAGTAGGCAGTATGCTTTATTTCTCTACATAAAGGCAAACTTGCAGTGAGCTTATTGTAGGCTCTTAGTCTTACAAAGAGCATAAACTGTGATACTGCTGTCTGTGGATGTCACTGGAATCCCATGTGCTTCCCCGGCTGCTTCCTCCCAGGAGATGTGCAGGAAATCTCTTTGAATTATGCATAAAGAGGAGGAAAAAAAAAGAAGAAGAAGAAGAAAAAAAAAAAAAAAAAGCTGTATTCAGTAATGCTGCGTCTTAGTCCTACAAGAAGGAAAGTTGTTTTTCCTTCGCTCGTGTTTCTGTAAGGGCTTAGGCTTGTAGGTGTTTGATATTGCAACACACTTGTCGCTGTGTGATAATCAGTCAGAGCCGCTGCACCTGCTGACCTGATCCTGTTTAGCTGCTTGACAGTGTTTGGCAATGTGTTTTCAACTGAAAGCAGCACTGGGGCAAATGGATTGCTTCTGCAATTATTACTCATTGATAGGGACTATATAGCATTTCATTGCATTCTGCAACTGTAATTATTTGTACTGTTGTGCTTATTCTCTATTTAAAGATCTCTGTCCTTGAATGTGAATATCAGGGTCGTGCTTTAAATACTTTTAAATGGTTGTATGATAATTATTTTCTGTGGAGAAATTCACAGAATGGATTACTTTTAATCATTTTATTTTATTTAACTTTGGTATGTAAGATTGTCAATTTTGTATGTCACTCTTTTGTAAATTGTAAGAAATAAAATATTTAACATGAAATATATTTGTCATTGCCTAGACTTCTTACAGAATTTTATGTTTGATATTAAATTGCAAAGGATATAGTAGGAGAAACTTCATAGTAGATGTAGTAGAAAACACAAGGAATCAGTCTATTAATTGATGCATTTAGCCTTCTTGGTTTTCTTTTAATAAGCTATATTGATAAGTCCTCATCAAGTTAAAGGGAAATTACATTTATAAGTACCAAATCGATCAAACATTTACCAAGAAGGCAGCCATCAAGAAGTAAATTTTCTGTTCAATTTCCCTTCATTCCTGGGCAGAATAATATTTACTAATACACTCTTTTAGGTCCTGCAGGAGGGAGTTTCTATACTAAACTATCTGGCCACAACACAGATATCTGTTTAAGATCAGCAAATAACAATCATTACAGAAAAATTTGTCAACAAATTTATCTCAATGGAATCTATTTATATATATATAATTATTTATTTATTTTTGGTAAGCTGTCATTTGCAGTTCTTTTTCTCCCCTTTTTCCTTCCAGAAGAAGTCTTCTAAACGACACTTGAGTCATTTAGAATTCACCTGTGGTCCCAGATAATCCAAGAGACTCCAGCATAAATGAGAAGAATCGGACAAGGCTGCTTCTCAGGAGCAGTGGATGTGTTTTTGCAGTGCCAGAGCCTGTCTTCCATCAGATGCTTGCAGCCTTTAACTGAAGATGCCAAGACATCTCTGTTGTCATCCTGTTGCTCAGATGAGGGCTTTCGGACTGTCCTAAGACAAATGGCTAACAACGTTCATACAACAGCATCCATGATGCACAGGCACCACTTTGGACTGTGTTAACATGACTGTCATCAAACAAGCTTCAGGATGAATCCCTTGCAAGAGCCTGAGCTCCTTCTCCTGTCGGGTCACAGAGCTTGCTCTTTCCCTCGCAGCTCTGTCTGTGCAGCGTGGTGGAGAATCACTTACAAGCCACCTTGTAAGTGGCAGTGGTGACTGTCACACTCACGTCATGATGGATGTTTCCACTCTGACTTTCTGTATCAGCAAGCCAAGCGTGAGGGGAAAATGGCTCCTCTTATACGGAAGTGGTTAATCTTAAGCACTGGGTATCCTGAGCAGCAGATGTGGTCTTTGTACTGTTCTGCACAGTCCCAAGCAAAACAGTGGACTAACAAGGCCCCCTTAATCCGACAATAAATAAGAAACAGAATCATCACCTTCTCTCAGCTGGCCGAGAAGCCATCTCTTCCAGGCCTGGCATGGTGGGGTCAGCCTCTCATTTTGGGTGGCAGCAGGATTCATCATCACTGTTAAACCTGGTTTGTCTTCAGGAGGCACTTGTCTTCACAATATCGATCCAAAAGCCTCTCTGCCTCCCAGTACCTCTCCTCTAACTCAAAATGAGCCAAATTGTCAGTAGTGATCCTTGCAGCACTGTCCTCCTGATTGCAGCTGTGCTACTCAGTGCAAAGCTCTGAAATATTGTTCTGCATGAGTTTGTTTCAAGCTCTGACCAGGTACAAAAAGACCCCCGTGGATCTCAGCTCTCTCCACACAGCAGCTCTTGGGATTAGAACATGCTGTTGGGAGATGGGATTTGGTTGAAGTGGAAACGACTTAAGGAAGCCAGGCCCTGTAGTCTGCAGCCTGGGGCAGTGCATAGGGGAGTCTGTTGCCTGTCTCCCTGTTATCCTAGGTTATCTGGAGTGGCTGGTAACCATAATGGTGCTGGCCTGATTTTTGAAATACTTAGCAAGGGTTTTTTTCCTTCTATAAGGATGTGGATGCTCTCCATGTGTTTATGGATACAATGGCTGCTTCTTCCCTTGCAAGTGCAGGAGAAGAGGGGCAGAGGTTTCCAGCTGAATCAGGAGCGCAGAGAAGGTCTGAAGGTCTGATCTTTCTCCCCTCCCCTGCAGTGTGCTGGGCTCTGGGGGGCAGAGGGGCCTCTCAGACCCATGGGAGGTTCCTCGCTTCACCTTGGCCACAAGATGCATGTGCATGGCAGCTGAGAGCCACAGCTTGCAGAATGACAGTTATTTAATTAAGAGGCTCAGGCTCTTACCCAGGTAAATGGGTCTTTGTAAGGAATGCTGCCTGGAGGCTGCCTGCGCAAGGGTTAGACAGCACAGAAATGCTGAGATGTTACCTGTAAGTGCTCTGTTACCTGTAAACTCCGTTATTTCAACTCCATTATTTCTTTTTCCCTGATGAGCTCTCAAGTATTGAGTCTTCCTACTTTCATTTTTAATTTTTCATTCCCTTTATTTTCTTTTTCTTTCTAGTGCAGAGAAATTTAATAGGTAGTAACTTACTTCATTGTGACTCCTCTGAAGTTTCTTTTGCTTCAGAATCTCTTAGTCATTCACATACCTAATTCCCCCAAAGGTTTCTGTGCATTACAATGTCATTCTTTGGTATCTTTTTAGTAAAGTAGGACTCTCCTCTGGAGCATGTAAACACAGAGTGTTCAGAGGTCAATGCAAAATGAAGAGTAAATAACTGTTGTGTCAGTAGGCTTGAAACATATATATGTGTGTGTGTATGGATGGACAGACAGACCAACTGACCCAGCCTCTGCAGGGACTACAGGCCCTGTGCTGGGGAAGGAAAGGGAGGAGAACAGGGCAGAGGCAGAGAAAAGTTTCCAGCTTTTCTGCAATAAACACCTGCAAGAACAGCAGGAAGGGGCTTCCTGCAATAGTTCAACAAGCTACAGCCCTGGTTTGCACTGCTTGAGGAAGAGGCAGAGCAGGTAGGTAGACAATCAAGGCAGTGATTAGAGGAGAGATGAAAGGACCAAACCAACCCTAAAGAAATAAATGCTCTTCAGGACAGGAAAGAAAGAACCAGATGTGCTTGGGAGTTTAAGTTAAAAGGCTGTCCCCAAAGCCAAACAGCTCTAGGGTTTAAGTAAGGAAGTTTACATGTAGCAGAACCCATCCAACACGATACTTTTCCTTTGTAAATTTGTATACATATAAAACCATAAGGGGTGCCAATTTAGGTAATCTAAAAAAGAAAAAAAAAAGCCCCACTCATGTTAGCATCCTTTCTTCTCCAAAAAATCTTGCTTTCTGGTGGACAGTTGTTACCCACAGCTCCTCTGGGTAGTTTCTGCTAGTTTGAATCAACAGCAGGCATACTTAAATCACCAGATTAATTAACAGCAAGCTAGAACTGCCTGCAGCTGTTTAAGAAAAAAAACTTAAAAGGCAAGAAAGACAAGAAATGAGATAACTGGAAACCAAAGCACAGAACTTGGAGAGACAGCATCTCAGTTTTGGGGCTCAAAGCTGCTCGGGACAGATCCTTTACACTTCTTGCACAGGTAAGCTAAAGCTTCTCTCATCTGCACACTCATTTATGAAAATCATAGAATACAGTCCCAGACCCCATGACTGAAGAGCTGCAGTCACATGCCATTTCAACTAAGACACTATCCACAAATACACTCTCGTGGGGAGCCCTGTTGCATTTACTGATAAGAGTTTCTTTCATATATTCCTTCACTCAGCTCACTTCCTGCAGGGCAAACTCTCCATCAACACTTAGGCAAAAGGGCTCAGAAAAGGCACCTTACAGAGGGGATGGCACCTGCCAATGTCCCATTTTGAGCCCCGAGAGCCTCCTCCTTAGGGCAATGCTACACATCAACTCTACCAGCCCAGGCAACATCTGCTCTGAAGCCTGTACTCAGTGTGGAGAGTGCCAGCTGCCCAAGTAACTTAGTCTTCTGCCTGCAAACACATCTAGCACACCAAGACCTGTGCTTCTGCCTTGCTTTTCACCTATGGCCACGGAGTATGACACTGGACAATCCAGAACGTTACCAAAAATCTACAACCCTGGAGTGCTTAACTTCTGCATATGAAGGGAAGATACAGCTTAAAAAAGCTTATTTGGGTATTACTTTTGTAGTGCTACAATTAAATGCTCCATTTTCAGTCTAACCACATTTCCTAAGGTATACACAGCAAGCATGCTTGCTGATGTGCATTTTAACTGAATCCCTGAAATAGGCACAACACTTTCCATTGCTTTCCCAACTAGAGAGCCTATCAGTCAGCTTACAAGCACGTAATATCTGAAATTTAAGAACTGTTGCATCAAGCATCTTCTAATTTCATGTGGTAATTAACTCTAGTTGGTAACTACCAGCTACATTACTGGAGTAACAAGTCAGAAGTACATTATAGAATATTTCAAAAAAAATTCAAATCAAGTTACACTTACCTCAATGTCGGGGCAATGTAAATTAATTAGCAAAGAATAGCTATGTCCATTGGGTAGTTTACCTATGAGACAACTTGGAACTGTGATCTCTAGCTGAAACACTTGTCTTTGCTGTGGTAGAATCATCAGTCCCCATCCTCTCCTACTCCTTGAAGCTTTAATCAAAATATTATAGAGTTTGGGAATACAAGACCAAGACCTTAAAAGCTCATTTAATTGCAGTGAGTTGTGTATTGGAAACACCAGGAAAAGTTTAATATATTAATTTATTTCATCATTTCATATGAAGTTCAATTGAACATCATTCAGACAACTTTTTGCTTTGTGAAGATATATGGCATTTTTGAAAGACAGTATTTTGCATAAAATACACTTGAAAAAGTTTAATTAGGTCCTCAACCACATGATTGCATCTTATCAGAAAAGGGGAAAGTTGGGAGCTTGCAGCCAGAGATTTTAGTTTGTATTTTCAAACATCCTTTTGACATAAATTAAAATTAATCTTTCAAAGAAATCATATTTTTAAATGCCATCATGCTGTTGGGGAGCTAGGGACCTCACTTAGTACAACAGGTATTTGAATATCAAATTTATTCAGGAATTCACATTATTTGATATTAAATAGACATAAAATATTTAAGTCTTGTCTCTGGACAAGATGCATTACCTGATATTTGAAGGCATATATAATATATACACAGGTTCCAATACAAATGTTGGAAGAATTTTCATACAAAATGCTACTGTGATATAGTGGACAAGTTAATGCATCCTCATAACCAGGTACACTCCTCAAATTCCATTCTCAGTTTCCCTAGGAAATATTGTTGTCCATTATATCACAAGGCTGTATTTTTAAAAAAGTTGATTGAGAACAATTGAACTACATGATGTCAGCTTTAGACGTATTTCTTGATTTCATCATAAAGTACTAATACAAAAGCTCCGCCCATGCCTCTCAACACATTCGACCAGGCACCTTTGAAGAACGCCTTGGATCCTTCATCTTTAGCTATCTTCTTCCAGCAATCAATTGTGCCCTTGTACATAATATCAGCTGTGGAAACAGACAGACAGGTCAGAGGCTGTGGAACTATACACCAAGTTTATTTTAACCTTCCTTCCCCCTCTTCGAGAATCAAGAGAACATGAATTTAAAAATTTATGAATCAACTCACTGAGTCATTTTAAT
This sequence comes from Nothoprocta pentlandii, assembly GCA_013398315.1. NCBI lineage: Eukaryota > Metazoa > Chordata > Aves > Tinamiformes > Tinamidae > Nothoprocta > Nothoprocta pentlandii. The sequence goes on from VZSG01000031.1 coordinate 2,863,857, forward strand.
TCTCTAACAATGATATCAAAGTGACTCAAACTTTTATATCAACACAAAAAAAAACCCTAATGCATTTTCCATAGATGTTTAAGGACTCCTAAGAAAGAGCCATTGGCTTTCCACAACAGAAAATACATTGCATTTCTCACGACATTCTGCTTAAGGAATTCCTTCTAGCAATGGGACACTAGGGAAAGAGTTTCACTCTTACCTCCCTTTCGGCCAGACTGCATCATCATCCTACGTCGCACGGTATCAAAAGGGTAGGATACCAGCCCTGCCACTGCAGTGACAGTCTGGGCAATCATCCAGCTCACGACAATATGCACGTTCTTCGGATCAGGCAGCATACCTGTTGAGAACAAACAACAGGAGTCAGGACGCAGAGAAAGGACGAGGAGAAACGCTGTTGGGGAGGGATGGTCACCCATCCCTGAGGTCACCCAATCAAGGCAACAGGACTAGATCTGCAACTTCTCACCATAATCGTATCCCACTATTACTAAGTGCTAGCAGTGAAACAAATTGGTAGTATGTTGGCATTTTGTGATCTAGAGTCTTCTTCATATTCCTTGACTAAAAGGTCAAGAAGTCAAGACAACCCAAATAATAACCCTTAAGAAAAGGGTAAAGGACCTAAACTGGCAAGGGCTTGAAAACACTCTGCAGACAGAGCTGTGGCTCAGAGGAGCAAGCTGATAGAGGCAGGAATACACTTCAGAAACATGTGAGCAGACTCCAGCACTGGCACCCTGAGCTGGTGCCGCGCCAAGCCCTGCCTGTCCCGGCAGTGCAGGGTGCCCTGCAGAGTCGCTGCTGGTTGGATCCCTTCCTCGGGGTCACGCCTCCATCCGCCTCTTACCCTTGGCAGTGTCATAGACCCCAAAATAGGCCGCTCGGTAGATGATGATGCCCTGGACAGACACATTGAATCCTTGGTAGAGGCCCCTGAGGCCGTCAGACTTGAAGATCTTGACGATGCAGTCGCCCAGCCCCGTGAACTCCCTCTCGCTCGCCCCTTTGCCCACATCGGCCGCCAGGCGGGTCCTGGCGAAATCCAGCGGGTAGACGAAGCAGAGGGAGGTGGCTCCCGCGGCGCCGCCGGACGCCAGGTTGCCCGCGAAGTAGCGCCAGAACTGCTTGTGCCTGTCCACTCCGCCCAGGAAGATCTGCTTGTACTTGTCCTTGAAGGCGAAGTTGAGCGCCTGGGTGGGGAAGTACCGGATGACGTTGGCCAGGTTGCCCCTCCAGAAGGAGATGATGCCCTGCTCCTTGGGGATGCGCACGACGCAGTCGATGATGCCCTTGTACTGCTTCTCGGCGGTGATCTGCTTGCTGGCGTGCTGGACCTGCGGGCGGCAGGGGAGAGGGGGCGCCGCGGCCGTTAACCGCCGCGCCGCGGCCGTTAACCGCCTCCCGCGCCCCGGCAACCGCAGGCGGGCGAGCGCCCGGGCAAGGTCAAGCAGCGCAGCCGCTCGCTCGCTCCCTCCTTCCCGCCGGGCCGCCCCTCGGGGCGCAGCCCCGCCAGCGGCGCCCCGCGCCTCACCTGCAGCAGCAGCTTGACTCTCTCGATGGGGGCGACAGCCGTCTTGGAGATGGCCGCGGCGATGCCGCCGGCCAGGAAATCCTTGAGGAAGCTGAGCGCTTGGTCACCCATGCTGGCAGCCGCTCCCACCGCCCGTGCCCCGAGAGAGCCTCCCCGCCCGGCCGCGGCTGCCGCCCCCGCCGCCGCCGCCGCCGCGCTCCGCCGGCCAAATGGCCCCCCCGGCCCTCGCCTCCCCTCTTATACCCCGCCGCCTCTCGCGATAGGAGGAGGCGCCCCCCCGGGGCGCGCACATTGGCTGGGACCCCCGGGCTGCGCCCGCCCCCGGCGGGGGGCGCGGGGCGGCGGCGCCATGTTGCCCCGCGGCGGCGCGGGGCGCGCGGCGCTCGGGACGTTTAAAGGGCAAATTAAAGTTATCTGCGCGCCGCCGGGGAACGCTATGTCAGAGCATGTGCCCGCTGTATTAATAGCAGCGGGAGGCGCCGCAGGGGACGGAGGAAGCTGGCAGGAGCGCCTCTGGCC
>VZSG01000031.1:2873310-2885810 GCA_013398315.1 Nothoprocta pentlandii
TCTTTTCAGTAGCTGCAGCTGTGTGCATTCAAGGCACACATGATAATTTCTGAAAAAGGGAAACTATGTGAAGCAACCAGATGATTTAAGGGGCAGGGAAATAATCAATTCCCTAGTTGCATTTCCTTTTTGAAACCACGGCTGGACAATCCTTTGCTGCCTCCCCACGCCTGGGCTGCCCAGCAATCACCCCGATTATTGTTCTGAAGACTAAAAATGTGACAAGCCTTTCATTATTTTTAGAGTAGTTATTCTTGCATTTCCTCATCCAGAAACAGCTCTGCGTGACACTAATTCTGATGTTGTATCTGTACCTTCAAATGATTGTGTACAGATCACTGCAAGTGTCCTGACTGTTTTTTGATTATTTTTGTTTTATTTATTTGCTAGTTTTTTTTTGGGGGGGGAGGGGGAGGAGGGTGCATGATTATTTGGTTTTATTTCCATTTTATTCTAAATAATCGCAGACAGCAGTTAACTTCTGCTATCCAATAAACAAGACAGAGGCAGCTCTGGTGCTTCAAGGGTTGTTTCCCTAGGTACACATTTCCTCCCATCTGTCTCCAGCAGGGAGATCCGAACACTGCTCAGGAGTGATATTAAGAGCTCCTGAGGATGCTCCGATTGCTGTGTGTGTGTAGAGACATCAGCTCCAGCATGTTTATTAATCACTAACTTAAATTGCTTCAGCACAAGCCTTCCTTCCTCTTCAGCACTGTCCTGTAGGTCAGATTCATTTCAGATTTTTGGGTGCAGATGGAGCTTCTGTCATCGTAGCAGCAGATGCCTCTACGGAAGGGCCCTCCTGGTCCTTGCAGATGGCTCCATCACAGCAGCTTCTGGCTCCTGCAGCCTTGATAGGTGAGAACGGCTCACACCGAGTCTGCCCAGCTTCTGTGGCCACCATACTCCTTGACAGAAGGAGTCACTCCCAGCTGAAACATCCCAACAGGTGATGGTTGGAGAGGACATTGCTTCCTGCTTCTGTGTAATCCAAGTTTCTCCACGACTGTGGAGGACATGAAGCTGTCTTGTTAAACAGCTTAGAAACTGGTTTTCAGAGGCAGCTTTCTCCTGTGTTAACCTTTGGGAATAGATTTTTGCCATGCTTATTGCGGAGTGGGAACAGTAGGCTCTGCTTTGCCTCCTACCATCTCCTTTCCTCAAGGAAAGAAGTGTGTGTCCTCAGTGTTCTCATCAATAACTCTAAGTCTTTCCTCTAAGTCTTCTTTCTGCCTGCTGTTATTTTTATGAGGACCAATGCTCTGCTGACAGCAGATCCCAGGATTTGTGTGGCTTGCAGTGGGATGCATGTTCTGCACAAGGAAGCAGCCATCCTGAGGTACTACCGTGCAAAACCTCTTCTGGGTCCTGGCCTCCTTCCCCAACAAACAGCTTATCCAAAGGGAGAAACGGCTCAAAGATGAGTGCCCACTAATTCCCATCCAATCTGTGTGACCTAGAAGAGTCTTCTGAGGAAAAAAAAAAAGCTCTGACCATCTTTGAAGCTGCTGACACAGTTTACAGAAACCAAAGGATTTGCTGGAGTGCTACCAGGTCCAATAGGCGCGGTGTAGAAAGAGCAGTAAGAAGTAAAACAACACAGTAACAACACCCAGAGCTACAGCACTTTTTATTTACACCATGTGGTCTGTAAATCCTATTTCAGCTTTAGGGCAGCGACACAGAGAAAACCGTATATGGAAGAAAACACCAAAGGTTTACTGCTGTGAAGGGAGGCTGCATGGATCTCTCATGGGCAACCAACAAGAAAAAGGGGCTCGATATTTAATGTCTGTTATAACTCTACAGGTGCAAGTTGATCGTGTAGTTGTATTATGTATCTCGACACAGTGAGAACAGGCGAGATTTATTTTTTACTTTGGTTTCCATCTAGGTTTTAGATACACAGCGTACAATGTTTTCAGTGTTCCTGTAGGTACATCCGAAACACATACATGAAAATGTGCCCAGGTGTGCGTGTGACGCCTGCCTGTTCAAAGGAAGTGGGCTGTTTTGGGAATGGCCTCTTCCAGGGAAGTGGGCTGCTTTGGGAATGTTCTACCGCTAGATGGCAGGGCCCACTTTGGGTTAGGGGAGCACCGGCCTGGCTGAGCTCAGCACTGATTTACAGCCCATCCCAGAGCAGATCTTCCCTGGGGTTAATCCAAGGTTGGGCTGCAGAGCTGTCACTGCGTGGTGGCCCTTGGGCAGCACTGGCTTGCGCTTCTGAATTGAGTAGATATCCTAACGGAGTTCCACAAAGCTTCATATAATAAGGTATATATATAAAAAAAGAGGAAAGCTGTGTTTTAACTGCAGTTAAACCACAAGCCAGCGCTGGTGAATTCCTCAGAGAAATGCCTGCCTCTGGTGCCCGTGCCGCGCGCTGTGCCGAGCTCTGAAGTGCTCAGCCGGCCCTTGAAGCCAGTTGCAGAGGAGACCAGCCTGAGTCAGGGCTTTGCAACCTGCCTCAAAGTAGTTGGGACTGGAAGTTGCCTTTAGCCGAGAGACACGATTGGCTTTTTAGGAAAGGAGTCTCATTTTTGCTTTTTTAGAACAGTTTCATCTTAGCGTAACCTTAATGAGTTCAACTGAATGAAACTCGTGTAACATGCCAAGAACCAAGACACTTAGGTTTGCGCTGGAGTTGTTATAAGCCTCGCAGTATAAACGTGCAGAAGCTCTGCAGACTTATTGATCCCAAATATACATGTGTGCCTGAGCAAAACGGGTGTAAAACTCCATTTTCACGTGGAGCATCACACATTAGCAAATGGATGTGGCCGTACTCAGTTTAGGTCTACATGGCTGCTATGATGAGACCATGAGCTAATGAGAATGTAAGGTAATTTATATACCAAATTCGGTTCTCTGTCATGGTCTTTAAAAGGAGCAGTGTTATATCTCTGTGCTGTAGCATCTAGAATTTTTTTTTAATGCAGATTCTCAAAATTTTGCATTTTTATCTGATAGTAATGAAATGACTTATTTAGAAATTATAATGAAAAGTTAACATTAACTTTATCAGGATATGTGATACTTTAAACACAACTGCTTAAGGCAGAACAAGCTCTTTTGCAAAAAAATCAAGATTGTATTTTATTTATTTCTCCTTCTTCAGTAAGCCTTTATGCTTCAATCTAAATATTAAACATTCTGTTAAAAATATTTAAGCTGAGTTTGTTTATAAAACGAATTTGATTGAAAAAATAAGGAACGTGTTAGTTTACTGAAACATACTTTTGTGCAGAGCTACTTGAGAAAGGCTCTGGTTCAGCGTAAACATTTGTGCAAAATGGTGTTTTGGATGGAGTGAAACGTGGCACGTTGTGCAATGGCTTGTCCCATTTTAGCAAGCAGCTTGTAGTATTATCCTGCATGGCTTTGTCATGAATGGCACTGCACAGTCGTGTGGGATCATTGCTTGGATCCTTGGGGTTCACTGGAACATTAGCAGCTTTGGGCCAGCGTTGCCTGCGTGCAGATGTGCATCTGCTTTTAGGGGAGAATCACAGCAGGGTATGGCTCAGGATGCCCATGTCACGCGTGTGCCCCACGCTGCTTTGTTTGCCCTCAGTACCCTTTTCTGCCATATTCATCGCATGCAGGGGCAGATTTTAGAGCACTCGGAGTCTGGCACTTGCAGACTGCAAACCTGGTCTGCAGACTCCGTCCTCGCGCCCTGTCCTCACCCCCAGCACAAGCGTGTGCTTAGCTCAATGTTGGGTTCTTGCTAGGGAACCAGTGGAGCTAAACACTCCTGATGCTACTGCTCCTTTTCATGCTGCTCCCAGGGAGTGAATTTTTGCTTTGATGATAGTTAAATATTAATAATTACAAGAGACTTGTGGGCCAGAGTTTAACTGCCTAACTCCCACTGGGTATAGGACAGGCTCTGAAGAGCTTGCAGTGTCACAGAGCATCTTTATTTACTCCAGGTAGTGTCTGGATGCCAGGGGAAAAAGCGTGAAGCCATTTGGGCTGCACGAGCATCGTGTCGCCCGGAGCGCTGGGTTAGATCCTGCCTTGCCACGGAGGCATGTGCTGCTCTAACCACTGCTGACTCGGGAAATGGGGGCAAAATAGGAAAACAGCAGTGCTTATGCTGCTGTGCTCCAAAGCATTCAGAGGGTTATGCCTTGAGTGAGCCGCATTCAGTATGTGATTAAAGATCAGGAAAGGACAGGCCATATGGGTATGTTATGCTGGGAAGTAATGGGGAAAAGAGGAGAAATGGGCTAACGGGAGAAGCATCCTGCAAGAAATACATTGGGGCAATAGCATAAAGCAATAATGTGTTGCAATTGCTGTTTCCTAGGTTATCTGAAGCATTATAAAATAGAGGAACATATAGCAAAGAAAGACAAGGAAAGCATGTGACGTCTCTCCTTGGCCTGCCTCGGAATTTGGCACGTTATTTCCTGCGGGCCGTGGACAGCGCGGGGCTTGCCGGGCCGCAGCCGGCGGATGGGCCCCCTCGCTGCTGCCTGCTGCCTGCTCAGCTCCCTCAGGAGAGCTGCCAGCCTGATAACTGCCTCCCTGGAGCGAGGAGGGAGCCAAGGGCTCGCTGGGCACCAGCAGCTCGGGCGAGGAGACACGGATGTTTTCAGTGTTTGTGTCGCGAGCGGTGGAAAGAAGAGGAGGGTCAGGACAGGACTGGAACCCCAGTTTTCTCTTTATGCCAGTAAAAGGTGACTTTTGGAATCCTTTAAGTACACTATTAAGTCCTCTCTGCATAGGTATTTGGGGATCTGATTTCGATCGGCTTTTTTTGATCACCATGAACTTTTCAGCCTCGCTTCAAATGCCCTTCACAATTTTAAACTTGCTGTTACTCCTGACCTGGTCTGCTCCCTTTCTCTGTTGCCTTGCCATGTCTGTAGCATGGGCTCTCGGCTCTCTGCTCCCTCTGCCCTCCGTACTTCTTCCCAATTGCTCTCACGCAGAGGGTGTGCTGTTTGCAAAGCATTTCCATCTTCCACCAATAACCTCTTAAAAGCCCCCTGTTACCTTGGCACCCAGGAGTGCTGTCAGAAGAGATGATTAAAAGGCACTTCACCGGCTCACTGAAACAGTGGCTGCACTTCTCCTGTACCTGACCTTGCTCTCTCGGTCCGGGAGGCAACAAGTGCTGCTAGCTGGGGACGTGGGTGCCGTTAAACGTGTGATGAAAGAGCAGCCGTTTCCCCGCTCGCCGCTGGCGGCCGCGTGCGCCTTTGTGCAGGTGCTCCCTGGGCCCAGAGCTGGGCTCCCTGCCAAGGCGTTTTCTCTGAGCCTCCCTGTTAACCAGTCCCTCGCGTTTAGCGTCAGCCTCTGCCTTAAAGAGGCTTAGCCCTCCAGTTAATAGATATCTTTTTCTCAAGCCCTGCCCATTGCACCTGCCTTTGAAAACGTGCCCCGGAGGACTCGCTGATTCATCTGCTGCACGCTGCTGCTGGGTGATTAAATCGTTGCTTAGTTTTAGGTGGCTGCATTTGCTTGCTGGAGCACTTGATCCTCATGTTTACCGCTTTTGTATATCTTGGGAGTGTTTGTAAAGCTTGGGGGGGAGCTCAGAATGGAAGGTATAGTATCAGTATCCGGGATAACAAATGGTTTAGGCCGTGCACGCTCCACACTCAGTGCTTTCTCTGTTTCCACACCAGTGGACACGGTGGATGTGATGTAGTCACAGCATGTTTCCCGAAATCCCGAGATCAGTAATGTAGGAGAGGTCTTCGGAATTTTAATAATGGAGAAAATGTCAGTATGCAAAGTCGGTGCAGCGCTGTGCCTCCCTCCCCCCGGGTCTGTTCCTGCAGACGAAGCCTGCAGAGTGTTTCCTGGCTTTGCAGATAGGACAGGCAGCAGGGATGGGACGCCCTCCAGAACCTTGCCTTGATTCCTCCTGCCTTCCGACAGAATTCACCATCTTGCACAATAAATAATAAATAATAAATAATAAATAATAAATAATAAATAAACAGGCACACTTTTAGACCAGGCCTGCAGGTGCAGCTCACGTCTGCCCAGATGCATTTGGGGAACTTGGGGTCCTTGTAACTTGAAAGGACTTTGATGTCTCATGAGAGAGACTGTGGAAATCACGGGGTCCTTTCCAGGCAGCTCTTGTCTCTCCAGTTAGGTTCAGGGAGGTGTTACGTATTGCAGCCAGTTAAACAGCTTGGAGGTTGTCTTTATACCGTTAGAGATGAATGTGAATTGTTCAGGATGGCATGATTATGATCCTTTCTCCATGAAGAAATTCAATTAAATTTCTCTAAATTTAATGAAACTTATTTAAATTAAAGAAGTTTTAATTAAAACTCATCTCATTAAATGATGACGGTGTTTTTTTCTGATAAAACTTATTTGTGCACTGCCCAGCATTACTGTGTAACTGTGATGGGAATGGGAAATTATGCTGAGAAAAGAGATAGTTAATTCTTCGTGTGTGAAGAAATAAGTCTGTGTTGACAGTTCAGTAGCTTCTTGAGCATTAAACTCAGCCAACCTTTTTTTCTTCAGCCATCCCTTCGTGTAGCCTGATGTGGGGAGCAGTGAGACCCGTTCTTCTTGCAGAAGCAGCACAAGAAGCTCTCTCCGTGGTAGCCTCAGTGATGTGAGTCATTCCCCCTAGAGAGCTTCCTGCCCAGCTCAGCCCACCAGCCACTAACAGGCTGTCTTCCCCCTAGAGAAACTTAAATGAACATCTCTTCAGAGCTCCTGAATATACAGAACCAAAGAAACATGAAATATTTAGGCCAGCGTGTCACAATTGGGTGCAGGGTTCAGGACCAAGAAAATCCTTTCTCTGTTGCCTTTGTTCTCTGTAATTATGATTACACTGCATAATAGTAAGAATAATAATACATACTATGATGAAAAGCAAGAGTCACTACCTGTTTTACTGCAGAGCTCCAAGTCGGCCGGTTTACATAACCTTTTGATTCTCCAAACAGAACTGGTTATGCCTTGCAAGCAGCCTGAAATCTTTTCTGGGCTCGAAACCTTGTATTTGAATGAGGAAGAAAAGAAGTAAGAGGTTGGTAGCAGGAAGCAGGAGACTTTTTTGATATATGCAAATGTGAGACTTTTTCCACTCATCAAATATTCAAATACATAGTCTTCAAATGGCCTGTGCTACACTGTTGAACCTTAGGATTTCAGAGGAGCTGTTCTTACTGAAACTGCAAAGCTGACTTTAAGTTTTATATTCTTCACAGGGAAAAAATGCTGTGGATTTGTGTTGTTTCTATGTGATTTTATGTGTATTGACATAACACAAGCCTCTGTAAATGCATGTGTGTAAATGAAAGGTGAATATAAGTAAGTGAAGTTGAAAGTTATTAAAATAGGATACTGTCTGCTGAGGGCAAATGCGAAAGCAGCTGTATTTGCCTTCCTCAGCAGACTTCCTGAGAAAGACAGCATGTTGAATGACTCTTCAAAATGAGCTGTTCTCCATGCTCAAAACCTGAGAAGTAGAAATCCCTAAACTAAGCTGCAGGGGTACTAAGAACAAATGGCACTCTAATAGAAGGGTTCTTGAGTTATATAAAATGGGAAAGTGTGATGATGAAATCAAAACAACAACTGAGTACTATGTTTTAGATACCCTTTCATTGCCTTGCCAAAAGGAAAGGACGTCCCCCCAAAAATCAGCAGAGTCTTATCAGCTTTGCAAGATGATGAATGAATGCCTTGTTCTTTATTATTGCTTAAGACATTCCTGTTTATGCCACTATTTCAAGGATTATGTTTTGATTGTTCTGGACAGATGAAAACACTTTCTTGCTGTTGAATAAACACTGCCGCTTTTAAATATTTGTATGCAAAATGTCTTTAAAGCCACTATGAAATGCTTTCCAAAAGCATTAAGGAGCTGTTTCTCGAAAAGACAGTTTCTCTCTACATTTTCTTTCATGCTAAACAGTCCAAATGAAAAGCCTTTCAGAGTTAACTAGTTTAAGCAATACCAGTGTTTTAGTGTAATGAATAACTTTTGATAGAGGACAATTGCACGCAGTTCAATATGCTCGTATTTCTATTTCTGTGCGCTACCAATGCCGGGATTCTAGGCTAGAATTTCTTTCTTTGGGAAAGCTGAGGCCATCAAAACCCTGATTAACCTCTGATATTCACGTGGTGCTCTTGATCTTGAGGACCGAAGCAGTAACAAAGAGTTAATGGCAGCCATATGCTCGCGGTATTGTGGGTGCTGTTGACCCAAATGTGAACTCCGCGAGCGAGCGCTGCTAACTGCTGTTTGTCTCAGGTTTGGCGTGGAGATTACTGATGAAGAGTGTGAGCTGCTACTTGACAGAAGCCGCCTTGATGAAGATGGAAATGTCAGATACCCCCCGCTTCCCGGCCAGGTTTGATTGCCAGCGTGGGCACTTTATTTCTCATTTGTGAGTAGAGATATTTTTAAGCCAAGAGGCTCACATAACATTTGCAAAGTAGTTCTTGTTTCTTAAATGCATTCCTTCCTGAGGTATTTCTTCCATGGCATATTCTGATTGCATTTGAGATTAGCGGATGCCGTGCCTATATATTGTTTGTATCGTGAAATGCTAATTAAGTGTTTTGGAAGAAAGTCTTCAAAAGCTTTTAGCATTTCTCCCTTCATGCTTTCTCTAGGCTGGGAAGTATGACAAACTTCTAAGTAAAAGCTGGTTATTTCCAAAAATGGTAATAAGTGCACTTAATACTTCTGTGAGAACTTGATGCATTTACAGATCCTTATGTACTCTGAAATACTTCTGAAAAGATGTTACTGGCTTATGGAGGCTCTACTCAGCCTCCAAGCCTTAGAGATGAATCACGGTGTAATTAAAAAAATAAAAAAGCCGTGTGGCTAGATAGAGATATTTGATTATTTTCCAAAAATAAGGGCTCAATTCCACAATTTTCATGCCAACAGGAGCACAGAAGCCAGTGCTACTACTCTGGTACTACTGAGCACTACTGCTGAGGTGAGTGAGGATTCCTTGTGGAATCCGGAGTCTGGAGAAATCCATTGCACCCATGAGATTTGGGCAGGTGAACTCCCACGCTTGCATGCAGAGACACATTAGACTTCTCAAAGAAAATGCAAATGTTTTTGAGCTGGTTGAGGGTCTGTCTAGGTTGTGTACACACACAAAGGGCAGATGTAAGTCTGAGTTCACAGCACTGAAACCACCTGAGGTACTTTATGCACTTAAGGTAATAAACAAGTTAAATATTGGAAACCTGGGCGTTTTCTCGATCTTTTTCACACTACTGCTTCCTCCTTCCTAATTCATTAATTTCTTCTCTTTCTTCACCTCAGTCCTTGCCTCCCTACCTCCAGAAACTTGGGTCTGAATTGGGTCATCCATACATTGAAATGCATTAGGGCATCTGAAATACCTGCACAGTATTAATGAGATACTTATGCCCTTTTGGGATGACATCCCCTAGAGAATATCTGTCTCAAACAACCTTTGAATGCCCTTGGGTGAGCTGCTGAGTCAAGTCAGTTTAATAAACTTTCATATTAACTCTGCCAACTTTTCTTCTTTTTCTGACAAACTTTTACTGCCAAAGCCGTCTCCCCATTTCGTTCTTTCATAGTGCATGTGGTGCTATCACACCCTTCTGTGCTGCTTTCATGCTTCCTGCCTTTCTTTTCCACCCATGTAGTGATCCATCTCCCATGTCCAGCTGAAATCAGGAGCAGCAGATATCCCCAAAATAGGCAAGGTGCTTCATATTAGCAGCGTCTTATCTTTGTGCATTATCTTATGAATTAAGATAGATCTGGAGGCAACATTTATTTTGGTTTTAATTACTATGTTTGTTTGTTTATTTATGTTTGAAGAGCCACATTTTCACCACACACAAAAAAAGCTGCATTTAGCACAGTGAATACCATTAGTTATTACCTTGTCTTGGAGTGTATCCATAAGAGTACACACAGCTGCTCTTAGCCCTTTAGGAGAGCTAGGACATGGCCTTATTTCAATAGCAACAAAGCATGTCACATACCATCCTTGAGGCCACCAACAGGAGCTGATGTTAGGGGGTTTACTCCCGTGTCTTAGCATTTAGGCTTGCTTCCGATGTTCTTATAATTCAAGGTACCAAACACAACACTGTCATTTGCAGGGAAAGACTAGAAGATGTCCTTTCCTTCTACTCTGGTATGAATCCTGTGCATATTTTGCTATCAGATATCTCCAAGAATGGGCTTAGGTTAAGCACACAGGCACTAACAACATCTGGACTTCTTCTGCCCAGATGCCTGGGCAAACCAGCATTGTCAGGGCCAGTGATAGAGTATCTATGCTAAAAAGAGATGAATCTTATAAGAACCTGTCTTAATTGTAAGAGAATTTAGAAACCAAGATTAGAAGCTTCTAGAAACCCAGAATAAGAGATGTATTTTATAACGTTGTATTCTGGCCTTTATCTGAGTAGAGATAATAAACCCTGCTCATTCAATGATAAGATGCTTTATCAATAATCAGTTTTTGAAATTACCAGTCCCATTTCTGAATCGTCTTTCAGAATGTACTAAGTCCATTGAGGATGTACCAAATCCATTGATTTCAGAGTTTGTTGTAATGCCTTCAACCATGTTTTAGAAAGAATTACTGTTTATGTAGATGTCCATATTCTTTGCATGGCACAATTCCATACTGGGACATGATCCAAACAAATAATTGTTTATACTCATTGAGACTCTCATTGGTGAGTGGGAGACTCTCATTGGTGGTCTTAAGGTGAGTGGGAGAACATTTAGGGTACATTGGCGTAGCTTAAGTAATAGCTCATTATTTGCTTCACAGTGAGAACTGGGAGTCAGACAACGTAGGACTGAGATAGAGTAATTTTTATTCCCCCTTAGTGTCTTTCCTCTTCTAAAACCAAATGTTGTGTGCACGTTTTGTCCCAGATTCTCTAGTCTCAGCTGTTTTTAACAGAAGTGCTCCCAACATGCCACCGTGTGAAAAAGGAGTGCAAAGTATCTGCAGTAGCTAAGTTGCTTTATATCTCCCGCAGAGCTAGGCATGGTTCAAGTATACAAAGAGAAAGTGGCCTTTCTCTAGAGCATACACACATGCTAAATCATGCTAAGCCCTTGAAGCTTGTTATTTATTTGTAGAGTTGCTATAACCTGTTCCAGATTTCAGGGGTGGTTTGTGATAACAGGCAGGAATGGTGAAGGTGCAGGATGCAGGCCAACATTCAGGGTCCTTTGTGAGAAAGAGCTAAAGCTACAGATCAGCTACACATTGAAACATGTCCTTACCCTTCCAAAACTTCATGACTCTTGAATCTCTCTCACCTTCTGAAAACAACCTTCCTTTCCTCATTATCCCCCCCACATCCAGAACAAATGCAGGGGATGAATGTTCTCGTCTTCTAGTTGGATTTCTCATTCACATAGAGAAATCTCTGTGTGGATTTCTCATTACTACCTGGTAGGCAGACGTTTTGTTTCTTACTTTTCTAGCTTCAGGGCCCTTTTACCAAATGGCTGCCAAAGGGCTTGGAAAAAAATGAATAGTCAAGTCACAATATAGAAACAAAAGCTGGAGATGGAAAAGGAATATTTAAGAATTTTTTTTTCAGATGTGATCTAAATGCTGTGAAGGTTTGACAGGGCAGAGGTCCAGCAGAAAGCCAATGAGGCTTTCAAATTCACAGGAGAGAGATCAACTAAAAGGACAAAGAGAGACAAATGAGAGTGCTGTGAAGAGCAGAGGTAGGTCAGCAAGAGATTGAGAGCAGTGCAGTGTTGCACTCCAAGAAGAGATTGTATTAGAACTTGCAAGCTGAGGCATCTGAGGATGAACCTGATATGGCCACAGCTCTTCCCTGCTCTCTGTTTGAACTGCAGCCCACCTAGCAGTTAGTAGCTCACACGTGCTCCATCCAGGCCCATCTCTAAATTGCACAAGGTTTCTCTGCAGTGGGAGAAGGGCAGCCAACAGCCTCTGCTTGTCCAGGCAGTATTTGGAAGGAGGTGAAGATTTGTTCTTAAGGAATGGGTTTAAATATGTCACATGGGTTCTGAAGGCTGATTCCCTACACCCTCCAAAAAAACTATGTGCGTCCTGATGGATATCACATCTGTCCGTCTTGGTGCTCTCTGGTTAAATAACTGTACTAGTTACCTGCAGAGTAAGAGTAATCATAGAGATCTGAGGTGCTCTGTCACTGAATTATCACAGGACAGGAGAGCATAAGTAACAGAATTCACTAGCTTAAACCAGTGGGTTGTTTTAAATTTTTTTTCTGCTGTTCTTTGTTGTTTCTTGATCCTGCCTATCTGAAGTTCATCCTTCCTTTTTCCTTAGACTCTGACTCTTTCCTGCTTTTTTTTTTTTTTTTTTTTTTTTTTTTTTTTTTTTTTTTTTTTTTTTTTTTTTTTTTTTTTTTTTTTTTTGGTCTTCTTATTCTCTTCTCTCTCTTTTAATGCCTATACTCTTTCCTATGTTAGGGGGGGGTCTCTTTTTCTTTGCACCACCTTTCCCCGCTCCCCT
>VZSG01000031.1:2890810-2905828 GCA_013398315.1 Nothoprocta pentlandii
AACCTGGAGTGTTTATACAGGTGGGTTCTTCATTGCCTCCTGTTTCTCAGCTTATTTGGTGGCCAGAGCACTGGTCCTGTATGGGAGGACCATGCATATTGAAATCTCCTGGCCTATTAATGGATAGAACAGCCAAAATCACATCTTAAAATGCCCATTGCCTGTAGACATATACTGGGCACCATAAAGCAAGAATATTTCTGTGGAATAAACGTTTATTTTACTTTTGCAAATGCTATGGATTGAGCTGCGTTTTGTTGTTACTGTACTGCTGAAAGAATGTAAACACATGAAAATTCTTCCTTCTCAGCACAGGTCAGCTAAGAAAAGGCCCAAATCCTTCCAATATGTTGGACATTGGACCATGAGTAGATGACTATTCCCATAGGATGTGTTGGTGGTGTAGAGCAAGACCGTTCCTCCTAGGAAAGCTGACGGGGCCAAGTTCCCTAAGATTCTCTGTGTGGGAAGTGTTGGCTTCTTGTGTTTTGAGGAAAATATCTATGAATAAATTCAGTCTGAAGATTTATTTTATTTGGCCTCATCCTTCCCTATCTTTAAAGTAAATGTCAGGTTCTCAGGTTACCTCCTAGCCACATTCCTTATGGACCATTCCAGGCATAAGAAGTGGGACAAGAGGGAAAGTGCAATATTCTGAGAGAGGCTCAGAGAGATCTATTGAGGTTGTCTTAATTTGACTTGTCTTTGGACTGATGAGATTATAAATGGAAGTTTTCTGCAAGAAAATTTCTTGTACTTTGAATTTATTACTTAAAATTTAAAGCAAGACCATAGCATTAGGCATTTTTCTCTATGTTGTGCATAGCAAAATGATGATTTCAACCATCCTGCTAAAACCATTTTGAAATCATTGGCCAGTGGCTTGCTAGCAAGCATGAAAAAGAAAGCTGAACTGAAGTTACTTTGTGCTCCCTGGCCCTGTAACCTCACCAGCTTGTCCTGAATCAGTAGCATCTTGACTGTTTTGATTACTATTGGAGAAAATAAATCCTTCCCTGGCCCTGAAATACCTCCTAAGCAGAGCACATATTCCCTGCTAAACGTGACCTTTTGGGATTTATTTTTTTTTTTCATACAGGGTTCTGCTTTGCCCTTATTAAAACTCCCCGGAGAAGCATTTATTAGCTTTGTCCCTATATTTACAATACCTTTTGACTGAGATGTCTAAGGGCTTTAAACATATGCTTTAAACAGTGGACAGTCAGCGCTGACATTTGTTAGGAATCTTTTCAGGGCCCGTGTGGAATAGTCCTAATCCGGGAAGAGCCACTGCCTCGCTGTGTGATCTGACAGAGTGACATATCACTTGACCCCCGTCACAGCAGCTGTAGAAGTAGGTGGCAAGACCGGGCCCTGCAGAAGCCCGGAGGAGCCTTTCAGCCGGGCTATCCCGGGTAAATACCTCCCAGCCCCGCCGCGCGGCTTCTTCCTTATTCCTTGAAAAACTTGCGGGGAGCGTTAGGTCAAAATTGGGCTTTGCAGCATTTCCTTTGATTTGATTTCCTGCTGTCGAAGGAAGGGCTATGCAACCGTTTAATTAGCAGCTTGTGACAGAAGGAAGCGCTAAGCACAGGTTTGTGTGGATGAGCACAGGTTTGTGTGGGTCACCCCGGCAGCACAGATGCAGAAAGCGGCTAGTTCTGGGCAGGCAGCAAAGGAAACCAGCCCGCCTGGAGGTGGCTGCCCCTGTGAGAGGTCCGAGCGCGGAGGCCGCGCGGGAGCGGTGGGAGGCGGCGCCGCGGCCGTGGCGGCACCGAGGGCTCCTCAGCGCGGGCGCCGCTCTGCGCCCAGGCGCCTCACGCGTCCCGAGCGGCAGCCGCTCGCTGGGGACGGCGCCGGCCTCGCATGGAAACCGCCACAGGGAGGAAGTACCTGTTCCCTCCGCAAAGCCCCAGTGGCTCTTTAGCACCCGTTAGTTTGCACGCTCTGAGCAAAGTGCTTCGGGTTTCCTTCTTTCGAAAGAAATACCTGAGGTTTTTTGTGGAGGGGAAGATTTATTTTCTTTGGTTTTCATTCTGAAGAAGCGCAGAGAGTTTTGAAAGGCCTTCGGGTGCGGCGGGATGTGTTTCCCGGGAGGTTGCTCTGGGGCTTTAAGCAGCGAATGGCACTGTGTCCGTTGCAGCAGCTCTAAGTATGGTGTCTTCATTAGCAGCTCCGCGCCTGGAGCAGCAGCCCTGGCCCTGCCACGTCTGCTGACACTGACATTACCGGGCGCTCACATTCCAGCGAGCTCCTGGTCGAGGACAACCTTAAAGCAGAGGCCGTTTCCCTGCCTGCTCGGTGCACTCGCATTCGGCCTTTATTTCTCTGCTGTTTGTGCATCTCAAACCTCTTCTTTGCCTTAGCTAATCTAGTCACAAACTATTCATGTAAATGGGCTAGACTTGAATTACTAAACATGTGTTTGACAACTGAATGTTGTTCCTGCACAGAAGACTTTTTTGAGGGCAAAACACTCATATTGCTCTATTATTCAACCTACACTACAAAGACAAGGAAAGGGGTGAGGTAGTGACCACATGGAATGAGACTCCAATGAGCCTAGTTCTGGAGAGTAACCTGGCAAGATGGGCAGGCGAAAAAGGAGGAGGAAAATCTCTACCAGCTGATGAAATTTGGGAGAGACTTAAGGCTGGTCTGAGATGCTTTAAACCCAGGTTGGTGTAAGTGCAATGTTAGTGGGAGCTTAGAGGGGTGGTCAGTAGGTTGCAGCCTCCATCCTCAGGCAGGAGACAAGCCCAGAGGTGCACCAAGCCCCGGGCCTGTGTATAACTGCTGTCAAGTGGAGTCTGGAAAGAGAACAAGCCAAGCTGGAAACTAGCAAAAATAATTACAGCTTCTTCCAACCTGTACGAGAAGGCATCTTACATTGTAAGACTCCCCTGCTAGAGCCGCCTGGTACAGCCACCCGAGGTGACCCTGTGTGAACCGCCCCGGCCCATCTGCGTTCCCAAAACACCAGGCAACAGCCCGTGCAGCCGGTGCCAGCAGCACATGCCAGGCGAGTTTGTTCCAGAAATAGCAGTACAATAGACCTTTCCATATCCCAGTTTGCCGCCTGCAGCCCCTAGGCTTTCTGCTGCCCGCAGTGAGGCCTAGAGGCAGCCGAGGCTCTGTGCGCCGGGCAGAGCTGAGCTCTGCACCTCCCATCCGCCCTTGTGGAGCCAGAGTTTTGGATTTGAGACTGCCCACTGTTTGGAGCAGTCATATCCTAAATGGGATACTAGTCTGGGCCTTTTCTGTCGCTGTTTTGCTCATCATCTGCTCGATCTTGCTCGTGTATAGTCAAACTACCATAGCTTAGTCAAGGGCTGAAGCAGATCTGTATATCAGTATCTTTCTGTGTATCAGTGTACTTTCTTACAATTAGTAATACATTTTGTTGTATTTAAATTCTAACTTTGTACAGCATCCCAAATAGGATTCTGTGGTACAACGTGCAGACTGTCTCCGGAAAGAGAAGGGCCCTTGCAGGGCAGTATTTCTTCTGCAGACTTTTTAAGGTCTTTAAGGTATTTTTAAAGTTTTTAAGATTTTTAAGGTATTTCTTCTGCAGACTTCTGCTGCTGTGATGATAGTAACAAAATAATTCCTGCTTCTGTGTCTTCCACGTCTTTACTGTAAAATAAACCAAGCCTTTTTCTGCAGGATGGCCAGGAAATTCTTTGAAAGGAAGGGTGAAGTATTTTTTTTGCCAAAAGACGTTTCCTGAAAGCTGCATAAAAATATAATGTGTACAGGATTTGAGACCATAAGATTCAGCCTTTCTCCCATAACACATATTGAATTGTACAATTTGAAAAGCAGCCCACACTCCTGGAACATTGCACTTTCTGTGGCAGAATGTGAACAACCTTTGAGAGTGTGGAGGAGATGCTGCAGACCACGTGAGCTCGGCTGTCCTCTGCCTTCGGAAGCTGGGGACTGATCCAGTGCTCCCGTACATAATACTTGCATGTTCTGAATGGCAGGAAAAACACAAACACAAAATTAACTGGAAAATACTTATATGATAGTAACTATCATTGTGGAATAGACCCGAAAGGGCTGCTTTAAACTGCAGCAGCTACATTGGTGTTTGGCTTGCGGGTTTGAGCAGGCAAAGCAAACCTCCTTGCTTGCGGATTGTTTGGGCCATTTACTGATGCTTTTATTAGGGCAGGCTATTTAGCTCTGACAGGAATTCTTTAATAATCTCTTTCTAACCATGCCTTGCTCTTGCACATCTCCCTTTATGATCTTCTGTGATTTGTTCCCCTTTACCTTTTAGCCATGCATTTTAAAATATCATTTTAGCCATTTACATTAAAAATTATAATAACTATAGTTATCATCCATATAAATTATCTTGGACCTTCTTTGTTAAGAAGAAAGGTTTGTGCTTCAGAAAGATCTGTTTGGATCTGTTTGGAAAAGTTTTGTCTTATTGTCTTATTTTGTCTTACTCTTGTTTTGACTTAGGTTATCATTTTGCCTTTTAACTACTATTATTTATTTTGTCTTTTAAGAATCTGTGTTTTCCACCACATTTTCAATTTTAGTGCTTTGTCACGTATTTTTTTTACTGTGAGTTCAACGTTCCTAGTATTCTGTGTTTTTGGCATACTTAGTCACTCAGGTAGTAGGGTTTTTTTGAGTTTAGCTCCATATATATATATATATGTATAAAATATTTGTGTATATATATTTATATTCCCATTTACATTGCAAAAAAAAAAAAAAAAGTAGTATCTCAGTAGAGCAACTCCTCAATAGCCTGTCTATTGACACCTTGATCTTGCAGCAGAACTTCCCTGGAACTGGTGTGAACCATCTCCCTCCAGCTCGGAGCAGATTCCAGTTTCTCATATTACCTCTCAGGCATGTTACTTCTCCTGTTACCTGTTAGTTAGGGTCACTCATGCCTTAACATCCTTTTCTATTTGTTCTCCTTTTCTTTTCTGGGATGTTTCTAATATTTGTGGATATTTAATTCACTTTAAGTTTAAACCAGTTGTTTTATTGTTTTGTGTGACTTTCAGTGCCTCTTCCTTCAAGACTGTGAAATCTAAAGAAATCCCTGGAAGTACCTTTCACCTCTCTGTGCTTCTTGTATGTGGACATGGTAGCAGCAAGTGTCAGCAGTGATGGAGCCACCGGAGGAGTCTCCATAAGAGCTCCCTGCTGCTGTGGGGTCAGTCTTTTCTTCTCCTTGGATTTCCTTATTATGAAACCCAAGCTAGAGCTGTTGAGTGAGCAGTGACAATCTACTCACTTCTCATTTCCTGAGAGATTAGTCATTTGCTTTTCACTCACATTTCACATAATATTAGCTGTGTATCTATAGTTGTCACCAGTATAAAACTAATTTTCGCTGGGGTTTCCGTCAAAGAACTGCATTCCTGCACAAGCACTGAATTTAGCACCTGCAAGTGGTTGCTGCCACATAGTTGTATTTGAGAAGTTGCACACACACAGGTGCAAATGGCAAAGTGTGTAGAGAGGGCAGAAAGATTTGCAGGTGAAATTGCAAGTGCTGGCACAGTTAGGCCTTGCCTAGACAGCATATGTAAGTGCACGAACGGAAGGCTTTGCTGGTGAATTGGTATGTGAAGCCTGGCCTTAAAGGCTACACAAACCTCTGCTGGATGTACATCTAGTTTGCAACCCAGCTGACACAGCACAGCATCCAGTGGGACTTACTAAGCAAGGACAACAAGAGCATTAGTTAGAGAATCCCCTTTCTGGGGAGGCTTCGGGCTCTTCGGGTACCTGGGAGACCCTCATGTTGCATTACATGATGAATACAGCTCTCTGCTCCCATAACTGTGCCGAGTTCCAGGTGTGGCTTGTTCTAGTTTGGAAAATTGCAGCTTCCCCCAGACAGGTCTTTTTCCTTACAGAGGCAGCAGGGCAGTCTCCCCACCAGAGAAGGACTAGCAGCGTGTTGGACTCTTCAGAGCAAGCCAGGGATGAGCTGGTGTTTCTACACTTCTATCTCCTGCTGCAGCAGCCTGTTCCTGATGCTGCTCTTTCAGACATGCCACGTGGATCTGATGCCAGGGAGCTGGCAACGAGCTCTGAGCCCTTGCAGGAACTGAGTTACCCAAAACACAGCAACGGATAAAATCTCTGAACGGGGTTTTAGGGTTTGTGTCATGTACAAGAGGTCAGATGAGGCAGATTTCAGAACTGAGCTCCCTTTTTATGATAATTGCAGCTTTGCTCTTCTCCACCAGTCGCACTATATGACGAAGACTCTGTTTCTGTTGTAATTCCATTTTATCATGAGCTCTACAGATTTAACCATCAAATTGGCTTGGGAGGTCCTTAGCTGAATTTCTGGCAACTCTTCTGTTTTGTTTCTTGGTGATTTGTTATTTATACTTTTTCTGCAGAGAGGATAGCAGGAAATCTTTTGGCTTTTATCATGAGCTCAGACTGTTTCAGAGGAGACACAAATTCTACTTCTGATAGATAATATAATTTCAAACTTCATTGTTTTGTTATTTGACTATGTAGGGAAGAGAGTGGTCAAGTCAGAAGTTGACTTGCATGTTTTCAACTTCACTGCCATTCTTTTTATCCTATTTTGATTAAAAAGCTTCCTGATATATAGAGGGTTTTCAGGTGCTTTGCTTTTGATTAAATAGAAAGACTCATTTTTAAGTTATAGTTTACAAATTCGGGGGGAATCCTTTATTGACGAAAAGGTTTTCTGAATGAAAACATCATGATTATGTTTAAAACATTTGTATCCTTACTGTCTTTTGTAAGGCTAGTAAGAAAATACCCTGCTTTTGAGATCCATTGTAATAGTTACAATACAAGGAGACAGGAGTAAGAGATAATTTTGTAAATTAAAATTAATCAGATTTTTTTTTTTTTGGCTTTTAGCTAGGAGTCAAAAGCATTTGGTTTCCCACAATTTGAAACATCATCTCCAAGGGTAGAAAAATTGGAAAATAATTGAGAAATCTTAAGCTGAGTTATTGGAGTGAGAGGTAGAAGATCATTGTATAGAAAACATCTCACTATTAATGGAAATTATTCAAAGCGTGAGCTTTAGTGCTTTATCCAGTGACTGTGACACCAAAAGTAGGTGTGCAATGATGGATTTGACCGTGAGACAAATCTGGGAAACACTGTCAGGAGAGCTGGAGCTGGAGACAGCATAGAGGAAAACTGGATGTTCTGAAGGATACAGAGTTCAGTAGGACATAATACTAGACCATGCCCTCGCACACTGCAAATAAACCCTTCCCTTATGAGCAGGGGCTGCAGCGCTGCGTGAGCGGAGCCCCGCGTCGTGCCGGGAGGCTCGTCAGGCACAGGCACGTGCCTTTGTTGCCTCGGGGCTTTTTGGAAGGCGCCCGGCAGGTCAGGGCAATAGCAGGTCCAATTCCCATCGCTGCAGCCCAGGCTAGGCCTCCCCAGTGCCCTTTGTGTGAGACTTTCCCCTTCCCACTTGGAATAGCCCAGGTGATATAGCCAAGAAGCAGATGTGCCTTTTTTGAGAGAAGAGCTGAAACCAGAAAAGGGGCTGAGACTACGTGCTGACATGACCGAGGGAATGGTGAGGCAGCAATGCAGGAAGAGATGAGAGAGCTTGCCTTGTTTAAATTAGCAAAATCAACGCTGACAGGCTCTGATGGCTGTCTGTAAATACAACGGATTTTGAAAATCATTGGCCACAGAAGTTTCCCCTAGTAGGTTAGCAGCATATAGCTTTTTAATTGAGCAGAAAGGGCCATCTGATCTATATGGTGTCAGATGAAACAAAGTGGCTCAGCAGGCAGCCTGACTGCCCTGTGTGGCAGCTCTCCGGGGCTGCAGGAGGTAAGTGAGAGCTTATTAGGGAGCTGCTGGCCTTCCTAGGGACTGAATTCATCCTCATAAGTTTTGGCACTAGGCCGATCTTCCAGATAGACCGAGGGTTTTTTTTTTTTGTGGTCTGGGAAATTCTCTCATTCAACTTTTAATTTGAGGTAATGTCTTAAATCTAGTATTATTTAAATTTAGTATTATTATCTTTAAAATGTCTTCTCTTTCCTTTTCATTAGGCTCAGCTCTAAAATGACATAAAGAACACTGTCGGGATGGCCTAAGAAGAGCCAAGCAAAGAAACATGAAGCACATGTAAGCTGCAGTTCTTGGTGAACCGTCGTGTCGTATTTCAAGGCAAATGGCTTTCTGTTCATTTCATGAGGCAAGTTGGGTTTTCCTATTCCCAGCACTAGCTGTTGAAGGTTGTCTTGAAGCAAGACAGTGCCTTATGATCTGTCCTGCCCAAATACCCACAGCCCATTCCTGGATTTAATGAAAAAACTTCCAGTAGAGGCCGACCTTCGAGTGTTTCCCTGCGGAAGGATGTAAAATCCTACAGAGCATCCTTATCACATGGCATTAGCTGTCATGATGCTGTTGTTTTCGATACGTGTGTGCAGTTTCTTGCCTTCATCCCCCATGCTGAGATCTTGTGTTCCTTTTTTCCCCAGGGTCATGTCCTACACAGAGTCCCCACTGTGGCTTTGCTCTGCTGGGTCAAAGGAAACAAGAGATGACAATTTTTACCTTTTCCTAGTAATGGATAAATGTAGACAAGGATAAGCAAGAGGTCTTTATGGATTTTGTCTTCAAGCTTGATTTTACAAAGCCAGGGCAAAGTGTAAAGCCAGGGCCAAGCCAAGGCCTTCACTTTCCTATGCCTTTAAGAGAGGAGTAGCAGGATGGCATCGAAGGGGCTCTGTCACTGTCCCAGATTGTGGCTGTTTTCTTCTGAATAGCAAATACCTGATTCAAAGAGAGCCTGGCAAAAGCTTCTTGTATTTCTGCAATGGCCACACTGGAAATATTCAATGCATATATAAGATCAAGCCTCCATATAGATAGTTGTTTCCTCCAATTTTTTATAGGTTTCAGGAAAACTTATGAAGTGCTGTTTCTCTTTCTTTCTTAAAAAAAAAAAAAGACAGGGAGAGAAAGCCAGCATTTTCTGCCATTTCCCAAGAGGCTTTTTATCGGTTTAAACCAACTAGGGATTTTTCACATATTGACATAAGCATTCATTTGCTAATTTGCTGGACATTAAACTGCACAGCATTCTTGAATGAGACTGGAATACTTGGGTACTTAGTGCTGCTGGGACCCTGCATCATTCCCAGTACACATATGGTTTTCCTCCTCTATCTCCTAGATAAAAGTCACTGTTGATCGCCTTAAGGAAAAGAATGAGTTAAATGGACCAATATTCTAGCCTTGGCTCTAAAACTGGGCCTTTTCAGAAACTCCTCAGCACCTGCAGCAGCTAGGTCATTTGCACATACATAAATAAATAAATTAACAATGAATAAATAATTTAATCCCACCACACAATGCCACCTTGCAGATCTGATCCTTTGCTCGCAGTGAATTTGTCCATTCCTAATTCTTTTTGATAAAGTCCTCAGATACTTGCTGACTGTCAGTCTAATTTTCTTATTGTTTTCGCTTGATTAGTTCTGTATGACCTAAGGTCGCCCTTAAAATCCACATCTCTCGTGAAGACTCCGAAAGGGCCTTCTTTTTTTTCAAAGGGATGGAAAGTGCCTGCCATTTCTCCGGACAAAAGCTTGGAAGGTTTTCAGCTATTAGCCTCCTGAAGCAGCCCTTTGGCTCACCCAAGCGCAAAAAAAACTCATTAGGGGGCACCTTTCTTTCTGGCTTCTTTATCTGGGGCGTGTAGGGCTTACACGTTTGGAGATTTTCAGGTCTAGGATGAATTTGGACAGCCTCCCTCTTAACCCTGCCGGGCCGCGGCCGTGTCCACCGCAGACGCCGAGCCTGCCCTGCTCCACCTGGAGATGCTCCCTGCCTTTCCGAGCTGCTTCGCGCTCCGCTTCGGGAGGACGGGCCGCACTTCAGCGGGCCTGCTTTGAAGCAGGGTGTGCGTGGACAGGCAGGCAAGGCTGCCAGCTGCTGACAGGCTCCACGTTTTGCACGTGGTGATTAAAATATAAAATCAAAGTTTGGGTCTCAGTCACGCAGCCCTTATTACCATCAGAGGGATTTGCAAGACTAAGGCGTGTACAACACTGAAAGCCTGTCGTGCCTGGGCTGGATTATGCCCTGTCCCATTTATTCTTTTTCAGGCCCCAAGGTAAATACTGTTCTCATGCAGGCTGAATTGCCTTCCTCAGCACGTGGGCTGCCCGTCAAGGGAGCAGTGTATTGTACCTAAGGCACCTCTTGAGACACAGTGTTTTTAGGCAGCTTGCCCCTGCACCCGCTTGAGGTGGTGCAGGTTTTAAAGCATTTAACCCGTGCTGCCCACCATACAGCAAGGCTGTACCTGTGCTTACCTTTCAAGGAGGTGAATAGTTTGACGTTGTGCTGGTGGCTATTGCAGCAATGGATGTCTCTCGCTCACCTGGACATTGATGCGTTTGGTGAGGAGAGGTCATGGGGATAATTGTTCCCAAAGGACACTTCTGTTTGCCAAGCAAGGAGGGATCAGATTGATCATGTTTTTTCCTTCAGAAACGTACTGCCTGGTCTCTCTGATGAGACATCTGTATTCAGGCTTGGATTTGAGCCTAACAGAGGCGCGCAGAGTTGGAAAGGAATTGAAGAGGGCCAGAAAGAGAGCAACATAGGTGGAAGATTTCTGCAGCAGGAACAGAATATGGTGTGACTTGATCCTGCAGTGCTACCTTGTCTTTCTCCTGGACAGCAGCACGTCGTCCGCTGTGGTAGAGGTGCCTGTCATTTCTCCTGGGTCAGAGCTTGGGAGCAAGGCTGAGGTCTGCCACGGGGACCCTGCTGCAAGCATCCAGGTGACGGTTGATCTTGGTCTGGAAGTTTAAGGGCCACAACATCTTTGTTAGGCTCAAAGAGCTCAGCATTTTGAGAAAGTCTCTTCCTGTGAAATGTGAGTGAAACAGGCACTTTAACACCATTTGTTTTTCACAGTGGTGACAAAGTCAGTGCTGGAGGAGGAAATACATCTATGCCTACAGAAAACTGTAATTTTTAATAGAATCTGCCAGAGTCTTTCCTAGATACGAAGCTTAGAGTCTCTTCTCTGAAATCTAGACTCTTTTTTCTTTCCCCAAAATCTAGGCAGGATTGGCAGCAGGCTAAATGTGAGCAGCAAGCATGGCTGCTTCTTCTTGTTGTGCCTGTGCAGCGCTCTACACATCTTCCATGCTTTGGTAATTTCACGTTGTGGAAAACTTCAGTACTTCTGAGGATCCTGGAACTTATCATATGGGCCACATAGAAATCATGGCTTTGTGATATGTCTATCTGTAGAGACAACTGGAGAAACAAGGAGAAAAATCATAAGGAGAAATCGGTAAAGGCAAAATCTTGTTTATAACCTTTTGTATCAATGTCCTTTTTCCCAAGATGATGAGTATTAAAAGCTTCCTGAACTGTCAATAACTACCCAGCAATAGAGGTGGAGATTGGGGGTTTTGATACGATGAGCTGGTGTCTTACTCGGAAGACCATGTACCTTCTGTTGAAGCAGTAAGACATCTGACCTTGGAAATCCTGCAAAAAAATAATCAAAAACCATGGTGGGTTGTGATGTCTTTGGAGCTCCACTCATTATCCTTCATTTGAGGAGCTTCTGTCTGAGCAGGGATCATTTCAGCAGTCTATGTTTGTTGGCATAAAACTGATCCTTAGGAAAATCCCCCAAATGGCTTCACTGGGAATTTGCTGGGTAAGTAAATGCACAGTCAACAATTAGACTTACTATTTTTATTCATAATAATTATTATTATCTATTGTCATTGCTGTTTTAGGTGCCATTGCATTTTTGTCTTTTGGAGTATCTATGTAAAGTTTGACATCCAACCTGAAATAACATGAGATGAAATTTGCAAGCCCATGGAAACACCTGGCTAAAGATAACCTCCCTTTTCTTTTAATCCGCAAAGCATGTGGTATTACCTACACTAGGGAAAATATCTGACATGAATGCTCCCTAACAACAAAACTGACTGATGAGGAATCTTATGAAAAAAAAAAAACCTTTATTTTCTAAGAAATGGGTTAACCATTGATTGCAAGGAAGTGGACCTATCAGATATATCCTAGGAAGTCTCTGTGATGGAATACTTTTCCTAAGCACGTTCATGAGGATGTAGCACTGTTCTGATCACTCGTGTTAGCAGAGAGAGCGGTAAAAAATAATTAATTTTAACTCAATGGAGTAAAAGGTAAACAGCCTTCAAGGCAAGACAGAGATTTAGGTAGGATGGAAAGTCTTCTGCAGAGAATGAGAATGCAGGTGTTTGACTTCACTCATCCTTGGGACCAAAGGAGCTCTCAAGCTGTCCTGAAGCTGGGAAAGGTAGGAAAAAGTTGTTGTTGACTGGAAGGGAGACTGCATTTCATTCCTTGCACCAACTTGGATGAAGCTGCCATTGCAAAATGCAAACTCTGGAAAGAATTACCAGAAGAACTAGCACTGGCTGTAGTTTGTGCACAGGTTTTTAAGGTACAACTAAAGGAGCAGCCTGGGAGTCGCATGAAGATGTCCCATCCCCACCCTTAGCTGGAAGCAGAGGCAACCTAGAGATGATGGGGAGTAGAAGTCCTCAAGCAGAGGAGTGAGCTGTGAGAAGGAAGCAGAGGCCGGAGCTGTGCTTCCAGCTAGGAGTGGGAATGGGATATCTCCATGCCATTCTCAGTGCTAGGCTCACAAGCCCACCAACTAGCCCAAGCAGGCTGCTCCATGGCATGGATTCCATTCGTCTCCATCAGCGCTGGCTTCACTCATCCTCTCTTACACTCTGCATTTCTCTTGCCTATTTTATTATAGGCTTTATTTATTATAAATACAATTATGCTTTATTTTAAATCTTCCCTCTTTTAAAGGACCACAGACATCCCTATGAAAATGACTACATGATCTAAACATCGTTGTCCGTGTTGTCTCCTCTAGCTTTATCTTTCTTCCCTGTTATTGTACTGTATGTGAAGCTGCCTCATGAATTCTGCGGTGTCAAGCAGTCCGTACTGAGTAGGACTGAAGGACTGACATGTGACCCCTTCAGGTGACATTGCTCCCAAAATGTGTGCCTGTGGCACGGAGGCAGATCTTCAAGGAACAGGAGGGAAATGCTCTTACACAAACAGACCTTACCATTTGCATGCCCGCAAATGTATGTTCCTGTGCAGATCAGGTAGCCGAGATCCACTTGTCTGTTCTGCCATTTACTGTGTTCACTTTTCAATGACTAAACATTCACATTGTAAAAGATTTGATTGGATTATTGTATCGGAATAAATAACTGTGCTGTCAATGAATGTATTATGCGGAAGAAACAAATAGTATGAAGTACAAGGTGCTCACGATGCCAGTTTTCTGTCTTCGTATGCAGGTGTTTCAGCCCGGCATCCCTGGGCACCAAGGGCTTCGTGCCGGCCACGGGGGGCGCGGGACAGGGCGGCTGCCGTGTGGGCCCCCGGCCGAGCCCGTGGGTGCTGTGGGGACGGCGGCTCCAGAGCCCCACGGCGGAGCCACCCCTGGCTGCTGCCTCGCAGCGAGCGCCTCGGGGCCGGGCTGAGATGGGGCTTGCTGCAGACAACCAGGGGGAGGCAGCTCTTGCACTGGCTTGTACATCTGAACCTGAAACATTTATTAACTGGACCTGCAGCCAGGGCATTCAGAGTGGTAACCTGTCTCTGGGATAGCCCTCAATGCTCGCCAGCTGCTTCAGGTCAGTAGCTGGACTTGCTACGTCTTCTAGTCTGCTTGATAAACACAAAAATTAGCCAATGAGATGAGGAAAGAAGCTTTTATCTGGCTGAGCCTGTGAAGGCTGAAGGAAACTTTTGGTTTGGCCCGTGCTTTGTATTCTCACGCGGAGATGTGCAGCCCCCTTGAAACGCCTGAGCAGCAGAGGCTACGTCGCTTCCTGCAGAGGGATTCACCCCATTCACCTCATCTTTGCCCTCTCCAGATCCCTGAGTTTGAAGTTTGAATGAAAGGTCCAGCCTTCCCTCCAGGTTCAGAAGGCGACAAGGCACCTTCTGAGGCAAATCAGCTCTTTCCACAAGTGCCTTCAACCAGCCGAGTGAATTGCCAGCTGGAGGTGCCTCTTCTTGGTTTCTTGACTGGCAAGGCAGCTTAGGGTGCAAAATTCATTCTTAGCCCTTTCTCTGTTAGACATCCACAACATGCAGTTTCATGTCAGATGCTTACAAATTTTAGAATGTTCTTCTATTGTCAGACCACTCTAAAGATATATGATGTTGCTTTATGATACTTAAATAAGTTAATAGACAAACCTTTAGGTCCCTTCCTCTCTTTGAATTTCAGCCTGGTGAGACCCAGGTAGAGCTGAGCACCAGAGGCAAAGGTTTCCCAAGACTTCTAATGCCACATTCACTATCCTAAGTGAAAAGGACTTTTTCTTTCTTTCTTTTTTTTTTTTTTTTATTGGAAGTGTTGACACACCAGAAGCCAAGACCTCTCACTGATTTTAATTGAATTTTGGACAGCTCTGAAATTTTGAACATGAAACTACTTGCACAGAAGACATTGTGAACCTAAGAGCTTTGTGAACCTAAAAAAAATTACCATTTTTTAAAACTTTCTTTGAAAGATTATAGAGCATTTTCTGGTATGTGAGTGAAAGGGTGAGTGAGAGCAGGGATAACACTTGCAGCGCCCAGTCTGTGGCCCTACAGACTCTCCAACGTGCTGCATCCTGACCTTCCACCGTGGCAAGCCTGATGAGCTGCTCAAAGCGGGGTTGTCCCCCTTGCACATGGTTGTTATTTGAAACTTAAGGCATAGATTTTTGTCTGTTTGCAGTTACCAGCTGACTGGAGACTCTTTGAAGAGCCTTCGGAAGGCGGCTGTGACAGCAGGGGCTCCCTCTCCCTGCCACAGTCCCCATCCCTCCTGAAGCTCTGTAGCTTGCTGCAGCATGAGGATGCAGGTTGCTGCTTTCTCTCAAAATTTGATCCCAACTGAAGCAACAAATCTTTTCAGAAAAAGTTCACAGAAAAAAAAAA
>VZSG01000031.1:2917285-2962622 GCA_013398315.1 Nothoprocta pentlandii
CTCGCCGGCGTCCCGGGCGGCGAGCGGCGCTGCCCTCGGCGGGGCCCTGGCACTGCCCGGGGGCAGCGGCACCGCGCGCCCATCGCCACCCTCGGGAGCCTCCGCCGAGGGGCACCTGCTGCCCTCCAAACACCTGGAGGCTCCTACTTCTGCCGTTTGATGGAAACAGATCGCCTCCAAGTTACTTCTCCAAGTTACTTTTCTCCTTATTTTTTAAGCTCCTATATAACCGAGGCTGCTGTTGGCCAACTGCCTTCTGGTCTAGCCTGGTTTTGGGTCTAACCACTGCGGCTGAGGCTGCAGACACTGCGAGAGGAGGCGCGACCGCAGGACCTGGCCTAACAAGAGGGCGACTGCACTCCTCCTTGGCTGCCCTCAGGGCCAGCAGGGACCAGGAAAAGGTAGAAGGTGCTACAGATCCCACCCGGAGGGCCGTTTGCTACTCCCTGCTAGCTGCAGGAGCTCCCACTGGCCATGCCAGCTCTCCGTGTGACTTTGCTTGCCCTTGCCCATGAGGTGAGGCTCTCCCGGGGTAGCAACGTTGGAGTAGCCATTTCCAGCTCTTTTGTAGCTGGCTGTCGTTGCTCTCCGCCTCTAGATCTGAGTTCATCTGTCACCATCCCGTTCCCCCACAGCTGCAGAGACACCTCTTACCTTGATGCTGCCATTGCTTCCAGCTGTAGCCTGCCGTCGTCTCTCCCCCTGCATCCCGGTGCAGAGGTGGTGCTCCTCCATTTTCCTCACCCATTTCAGCCAGGTGATAAACCAAGGAGGTGATGAACCTGGCAATTATGACCAACTCAAGCTGGTCTTGTATGGAAACAACCTCTCCTGTAGCCATGGCTCGCTGCTCCTGCTGAGTTGATTGTAGGTGCTCTCCTCAAAAGTGGGGAGCCTCTAGGAGTGCCTCAGGTTTCCAGAGGTGATGGCCTTCGCTCCCAGCCTGGCACTGCAGGATGCTGTAGTGCACGAGCACTCTGCAACATTGATCCTGGGGTTATGTAGTCAGCAGGTATCTCAGGGTGCTTCTACCCAGTCCAGCCTTCGTCCCCCGGCTCGCAAAGCTGCTGGGTGCTGCTGGGTGCTTCGGGGTGCCTTTTGTGCGCTGCCCTCTGAGGAGGCGTGTTTTATCCTAGGTGTATTTGGTACTGTAATGTCAGTGTCACCTGCTTTATTCTTTGGGATTACAAACCCCATGTAACTCTAAAATCAGGTATTCTAGGTGTCAGATCCCAGAATTATGTCTTTCCTAAAGATCCCCTTTCAGTAATTTTATACTCTATTCATAAATCCGCCCTCCATAATTCAACATCTTTCTGGATGTACGGATTCAGCACACCCTGCAGTCTGCAGTCTGTCCATCAGCTTCAGCCCCATGTTTGTGGGGCAGCTGAAGTGTGAGATTAAGAAAGGGACGCTTGAGGAACGGTACTGTTTTGTTTCAGGACCTGGGAAAGCTTTGCTGGATGCACATGTTGCCTCGGGAGGTGCACGGAACCCCCCTGTGAAGCAGGACAGCATTGGACACAAAGGTAACCACTGCCTATGGTCTCTATAGGCTGAGCTCTGACTGTGGTCTCTATTAACTGCCTTTCTGGAGATGCCCCATTTGGCTGTGCAGGAGCCTCTCAGCAGTGCAGGAGCTGGGAGGATATCCTGTATAATAAAAGTTAGAAATGAGACCTGCTGAATGGCACCCGCAGAAAACAACGTCCACAGATGTAATGCTTTTTGGGAGTATTGCTTATTTGGGAGTCATTCTTTCATATAGTTCTATGATTTTTAATATCTCCTTCTATTGGCTTTTATTTGAGTGAGACATATATATATAGTTAGGCTTATAATTTAACAAATGTATACAGAATTACATAGAAAAGACGCTCCACTAATTAAAAAACAGGGATAGTTATAGGTATTATAGCCAATGTCAGAAACTGATTCAATTTGGCACAAAATTTGACACATTTTACCTGTGAAATGCTTCTGTATGTGTAATATAACCTGAGGCTGTGTGTACTGTGTGTTTGTACCAGGTATGTTCCCAACAGTAGCAGAGAGATACTCTAAATTGTCCTGTTGAAAATGGACAAGTAGCTCTTCTAATGACAACATGTCAGAGTTAGTGGCTGGTCAGATTTCAGCCCAAAATTCATGGAATTCTCATAACTGGACATTCGCCAGGCAAGGGAGCAGACCAGCCTGGCACCAGCTCAGGACCCACTTTTAGCAAGGCAGGGCTCTTTACTTGAAAAATAGAAACAAAAGGTAAATCTTTTCTTGTGAGAACTGGCAAGTCTCTAATTTTGACATAGTATTACAGTGAGACTAGAATTTAAAGTGGAAAATAAATTCCATTAAAATGGCAATCAATTGAATCTCTCTGAAACCAGCCACAAGCTGGTTGCATCAGAACACTGCAGCACTCAGGTAGCCTGGCAGGTAGGTCCCTTGCAATAAAAACCCCGTTAGAATTAGCCTGACAGACAAGGGCTTAGCATGGCTTGAACATCTTGTTAGTGCCATCCGTGTTGTGGGGGCTGTAAACAAGCTCGCTGCTGTTGGTGCTGCCATGGAGCCAAATTAGCTCTTGCCTGTCGTGCTACTCTGCCCATGTGCACAGGGAACAGTCTGTTATCTTAGCTGTGGAATGCATGGGTTAAATAGATGGGTGTTATTGCTCATTTATACACTTAGCATATAGTGTCTTCAGTAATATTTAACATCGATGTTTCTGGTAAATACTGACTTCTTTGCCCTCTTGCCTCTTTTATCACCCGGTTTTAATCCCTGTGTGCCTTTAAAAATTAGAAAGGGCTGCATTATTATGCAAAACAGTTCTTGGAATATAACTGCATTGGAATACAACTTTCACTATTGAGCTTTCCATTTTCTGTTAAAAATAATTAATTTTGAAATCCCAGGGTAGAAACTCATTAGTAAAAAAGTTTTATTTATAGCAAACAGAGTCTCTGTAGGCAGGTCTTACAGTTATCAGAGGTATTTGGGTGCCTAGCTCATACTTGGCTATCGTTTTAACATTGATTTCAGTGAGGTTTATGTAGGTAGTCTAGTATCTTTGGCAATATGTAACTTAGATTTCTTGTGACTGGGAGGATATAGCGAGGCAACTTCCTGCTCCCAATGAAGACTGAAGGAGACCAGAAGGACTCCCTGCAAACACAGGTGTAACAATTATAGAATGTCCACCCCCTCTGTTCTCTCCTCATCTAAGTCTGCAAAGGAAAGACTTTCACTTAATAGCTGCTTGTGTGCACATTTAGTCCAAGGGTAATTCATTTCCAGTTTGATTTGGCATAAAGGAAGTGCTTTTTTCTTTTTTTCTTTTCTTTTTTTCTTTTTTAGCTACAGACCAGATTCAGCTCTTTCACTCTATTCTCAACTGGATGTAATTCATTGAGATTCAGCCCTTCTGTACCTGTACAAAGCAGAATAAATGGGAGTGAAATACAGCCTTTTTGTTTACCGTGCTTAACCATGTGCTGTTTTATAACTTGGCTTATTAAGAGTCATTAACATCTCATTATACTCACGACTGCTTTGTAAACAATACTAATGCAGTAGAATTGAGAGCCTAATTCCCTCTAGAGTTCTTTACTCCTAGCCGTGACTTTCTAACAAAAGTGGAAAAGGATTCACCTGATCTGTGAGAGTTGAGCAAATTCTGCAAATTTTACTAATTGAGTAATGCCGTAATTCAAGCATGTTATTGTTATGGACCTCAGTACTGTGTTTGAAGCGTGGGCTAGAACTCAGTGGAGTTTTTCGCAGCAAAGTCATTGTCTTTGGATTCACCTGCCTTTATTTCAGCTTCCCAGAGGCTGAGTGGCCCAACTATTCTCTGTTCTCTGCTATCTCGTTGACTCCCAAAGGATTATTTCTGGAATGTACCGTTGTTGCTTACTCTGAAGATAATTTGATGTTGAGATCTCATTATGAACTTGCTACGCTCATCTTTTTGAGTCTAGATATTGGGTTTAAAATAACCACAGCACAAAGAAACTATAGCAATAAGGGCTAAATGATGGCAATCATCTCTTCTATTTCCTTTCCTCTGTAGAAGCAGATGGATTCTGGATTCCTGCAGCGAGCCCTGTCCAGTTGCTTTTTCACATTATTATTGCTGGGTTGATGGTTCTCATTGCTGAGAGCAGGATCATCACATTACTCTGAATTGATGGGAGGCCCTCCCATATCTGAATTTTTATTTTCTGAGAGTCTTGCCTTTCTTATTGAACACTGAAAAAACTCCCTACATCCAGGAAGTTTGCTTATTCTCCCTTCAAGCCCAGTTCTTTGTATTTGAACACTACCAAAAACAGGTGCACAGGAAGTATAAAAGTCCCCTTTGGAAGCTATGGAAGTGTTTTGGATAAGCAACGTTCTCTGCTCGCCCTCTTCTTTCGTTCTTCCCTAGTCCAATTCCTTCTAACATGGGAGGTAGGATAATGGGGCAAGGTGGTCCTCTGCTCCAACCCGGTGGGACTATTTTTCTGGTAGAGTCTGGCAAGGTTTAGCATAGCTCTGTCCCCTCACATTCAAACCCATCCTCCTTGAAGTTTGCCAGGACATTTGTTTTCTCCCCTTTCTATCTTTATCTGGAATGGCTTCAAAGAAGAGAGGAAATACATGAAAAAGGAGTAATGGTAAGAGAGACTCTTGTCTCTCTTGTTTTTAGCAAGTGATCCTGGTGAATGGGATAGGTGCAGTGTAGGTGCAGACTAGTACAGCATCAAAGCGGAGGCAGAGTATATCCTGCAGAGGCATTAGAAGCTGCAAGACCTCAGTTTGAGCGAGAGGAATGGGAGGTTATGACAGGATGCTGACTCCTGCCCAGAGCTCCAGGCACTACTGCTTTTGATGTGCAAAGTCATTTTTTGCCAATGCTCCAGAAGAAGAGGTGGTGGCACAGCATGGATTGTGCCTGGAGGCTGGGCATCTGGAGGATGGAGCATCTGACATCATTTACTGCCTTTTCTAATTTTGGGATGAGGTAACGAAAATCAAGTATCAAGCAATCAATCTGTCAGTGCCAGAATGGAGAGCTGGAAAGAGTAAGTGGATATATCAGCACCAAACACTGGATTTACATGTTCAGATATCATTTTTCCACAAGCCTGAAGATATCAATGAAAGGCACAAATGGCTGTTTTATAGGTTAAGGTCCAAATTTTCACCTCTATAGAAGTGCAGAGCTTAGTTTTCATCTGTCATCTCCACCCAGCGATGCACCTCTGCCAGGTGCTGTTACGTGAGAGAGTATTATTTTCCTGGGAGTGATTGTTTCTGGACTGCCTTGCTACAGCATGATTTGCAGTGGTATTTGTCTGTTTGTCTGTCAGCTTCAATGCCAGAACGGTGTTGAGCTTGCAGACCGCTCCTCGACTCCAGATACCAGTGACGCCAGCCATCAGTGATACCAGACCCTGTGATGAGCGTATGTGAGGGTAAGGTGCATGTCTCCTGTGGCCCTGGTGCACTAGAGCATTGGCACTAGAGCTGCACAGAACTGAGAGGCTGTGGCATGTGCCCCCGTGTGTGTTTGAATCAGGGTCTAATCTGGGGCTTCTCAATGGCAGTTTTATTAGGGAAACTGATGCAGAACTCCTTTAAATCATTCTCATAGAGTTGGACTGGAACATATGTCTGGCCTTCATATGTAAAGAACTAACCTGTGCACTACTGCACAGATATAATAAGAGGTTTGATAGACAACGCCGTCAGTGAGGGATGGCATCACTGCACCCCATGATACCTGCATACGATACTGAAAGGATACACGGGAGGGGAGAGTCAGGCTCACAGTTTGTTCCTAGCACTTGGAACATTCTGGCTGTTCCCCCCGCGCCTCTGCGGTGCTAAAGTCAGGCACAGCCCTTTCACCTGGACCAGGTGATAAAACCAGCATTACCTCTATTGCTTTTCACCAGAAGCTTTAAAAAATAAAGTAGAGCAGTATTAACAGTCATAGTAAGCACAGAGAATTCTTCCTCTAATGCAGCACACTTCCTTCTCTTTTGGGACCTCCCAATTCTATTTGTAAAAGGAGCATTTCAAAAATAAGAAGTGTGCTGTTTTCAAAGCACTCCACTCTTTCATAGTTGTCTCTTGGACTACTCAATGGACAGTATATTCCTTTGTGAGAATGGTGAGATTAGGGGTTGCCTACTGCCCTCTAGTGATACAAGGTGTTTCATGATTTCATGATTCTTTAATATCTTTTTTTTTTTTTTTTTCTCCCTGATCAAGTTCCTACAAATTTCCTCTGTTATGATCAGGATGATTAAATAGGGTATTATAAAGCTGTGCCTGGTTCAAGGCCTCTCATGAATTAAACTAAGTGACAATATGGAATGTCCTCAGTGTGGCCACCAGCTGATATATCTCTAAAAATACAGTCCTCGTATACTGCCTTGCTGTGTATTTATAATACCACCTAAGGTACAAAGTATTTTCCTGGCAAAGTAACATGCCTTCTTGCTTGGTTTGTCCTTAAATAAAAGCATTACTACATTTTAAGCACCTCATTTTGATAATAAGTTACTCTCCTTTCAAAATAGTAGTAGTAATGGTATAATTATAATTATTAATAACAATATGAATCATAATAAATTTATAACTTATTATGTTATTATTATTATTAAGTTTATATAATAATAAATTATTGAGAAAAAAACATAGCATGGAAATGGGAAACAGGAAAATATTTGGCTCAAATAACGATTTAATTGAGAATTGTCAGTAGAGCTAGAATTATCTCTTATCCACATTTTCTTGCCAACCGTAAAATGAATAATTCTCTCACAATTTAGATGTAGGCTGTAGGCTTTTTTTCACACAAGTTTTTGATTCAAAATACCCGCATTCCCTGACTAAACTCCCATCCAGTGTGCCTAATGCAACTGCTATTGGAGCAGTTTTGCTGTTGGCATTAGGGGGCAGTCTTGAGGGTTTCTTTTATTTTTGCTTACCAGTCTAGCTGGACCTGATTTGAAGCAGACTAGAATATAGCTAGTTTTGTTATATTGCTCTGGCTAAACTCCACACAGTATCAGCCGAGAGGTCTGAGCTCACTCCCCGAAAGCTCTTCAACCCCTGGCTGTGTTGCTCCTCAGCAGGCCTCAGCAGGGACAACTGTGTAATTTTGCAGATGCAGTGGCTGCAATTGCAAAATCCACAGGGCAACAAGTATATTGAGAAACTTGCACTATATAATAAACACACAAGGAATTAACACACAAATTATTTTTACTTTTGTTCTGGCAAATTAATTGACCGTTTAGCTGCTTTGACTCATTTGGGGCAACGTAACTTAGCACAATGAATGTATTGAAATTCTCCCCGAGTCTGCACCAACAAATGCAGTTTTTGATGCAGGGACATAAACTCACCACACGCATGAGCATTCCAACCCCTTTACTCTGTCACACCTTTTGTCCAAGACTTCTAGGTCAGTAAACACTGATCATCATCATCTTTAGGTAGAACAACTTTTGATTTCATCATTTCTCTTTCAGAAAGTGGAGTATGTAGGGCAAGGGTTACTAAAGTTCCTGGCATCGCCATATGATGTAGGAGGCGAGCGACAGCAGCCGCCAAGTCTGCGTTGTGTAATTTACTGACGCTTTGGGGGATATGTTTAGGTAATAAAATGCTTGCTTTATCTTCTGAGCTGGCTGCTTCCTACTGAGTAAAAAATAACTTGTTTTAAAATAGTGTCGTTTGGAGGATTTTATAGGATCATACCTCATAAATATGTGAGGATAATTTGCAAAGCTCAGATTTACGTGAACTATAAGGAAACATTCTGGAACAAACAGCAATTTTTTAAAAAGATTCTTTTTGTGAACATGAGATTGTCAGAAGATAGTGATTCATCAGCAACTGCGGAAAGAGGAAGAGTGATGTAAAAACAGTTAGCTAGGGAAAAAGCTTGTTTTGGTTACTGTTTCAGATAGTGAATCACTTATGCCTAGCCCATGTTGACAGCTACCCAGATTTTAAGGAGGGTTCCAAATTCTACATCACATGTCTTGAAATGATCGTGAATGGTCCTAAAAATAGTTTTGCACTGGAGATGCCAGTTTCTTTTTTTTTCGTAATTTCCGTCAGCAAAATTATTGGCCATGAGAAGCAGGGCCCTTGCCCTCATCTCCATGGAAGAAGACATTTATCTACTGCTCTGTAGCACCCTAGCAAACTGCAGCCTCTCTATTTCTGTGATATTTAGTGTGTCCCAGTTAACTTTGAACAAAACATCATTTTGGCTGACAAGTGGAGAAGTGGAAAAGTCTCATTTCCACTAAACACAAAGTCTGGCTGCTCAAAAAGGTGAAGGGCTATCTCATGCAGTGCTGTGTTTGCAGAGCAGAGTTTTCCAGGTGATGGGGTAAGGAAGTAGCTTTAGGGTTGTTTGGTATCCCTTTAATTGGCTAGTCCTGAAGGAGGCTGTTTTCTTCTGTCTCCATCTCTATTCAGGTGTCTCTTGACAACCTCCTGCCACTGTTGCCAGGGGAGAGGACCTTTGTTTTTCCCCTTCTTACCAGAATCATCCATATTCCAGCCAAAGCTAGGAACCTGGAAAAACCTGTTTTTCCCTGAAATTAGCCTGCGGGAATGCCATTGAGTACTAGATAGAGAGGAATGTCCTTCGTTTCTTTAGGAGTGCAACATCTGAAATTTAAAACCCCAGTTTCCTCAGACAAAGAGCTGCTTCACGCCTGCCAGGCAGTCTTCAGTATGACTAACAGCTCTGAGAGCAGCTAGAAAGTCCCTAGAACTGCCCCTATGGGCAATGAGGGAAGGAGGTAATTTCAGCTTTCTCAACAGCTTTCCCCGACTTTATGAGTGGCCTCTTCCTTCCTTTGGAGACACTGGTGTGCAGAGCCCCATGATGTGTCCAGCTGTCTTCACAGACTCTGTCCTCTTCTCTGCTTCTGGTTGCCAGTGCACACAGCCTGCAAGAGAGGGAACATCTTAATAATTAACAAATGCTAAAATATGTATTTAGTCTTTGCACACAAATCTTTCTGACTTACCCCTTCTACCTAATTTGAGAATTGGCAATCTGCTGTGAAGAAATTGGGTAAGAAAGGAATCGTGTCCCAGCAGATCTCATTTTCCAGGCTGGACTGCTGTTACACAACCTATCACTCCACTGGGGAGGCCAATGGGAGCAAGGTGCAAGTCACCCTACGCACAGCAGAGTGGGTGCCTTCCTGCAAGTTAGCTCTTTTGCTTGGCCAAGTGAGTAGCAAGGGGTAGGATGGGAGATAAAATTAAAGCTAAGGCACTAGCTAGGGCTTTAGCTTGTTTTCAGTGGAAGTTTTTTCTCTCCCACTTGCTGTACACAAAGCTGTGTGCAAGCTATTTGTAAACTTGCCAGCTTGTTTTGAAGCTGTCTTGCTTGCTAGCTTCTGTTAAACACTGACTCCCAGGCTGAGAAAAATACTAAAAGACTTCACATTAGCAGGATGGAAAAACTGCATTTTAAGAACATGGCAACAAGATGTCCAGAGAAATTTCAAAAAGTTTCCTTATCTGATGTACTAAATCGTGTTGTGCACCATTCACTGGCACACAGTATCGAGATAAAAGGCTGAAAGGTAAACTGAACGGCAGCTCGTTGAACTTACCAGGATCGTTGTGCCATTTTCCTTTCCTTTTCTTTTTGCCTTTTTATTGTGCTTTGCAATCCTTCCTTCCACTCTTTCATCCTTTTATGCTTTTCCGGGATGTGCACAAGTACTTCTGCTTATTGCCATTCCCTCTTGCCAGTTTTGGAGAAGTTGGAAGTTGATGAGATTTGTCCACAGCTTTGCAGAAAAAGTTTTGCAGAAGTTTTTCTCTGTCAGCATCTGGAAACATGCAGTACATAAAGCCATGACTATTAAGGATGCAGACTGTCAAGGACAATGTAGTAGGAATGGGTTAGTGGTTCAGCA
This sequence comes from Nothoprocta pentlandii, assembly GCA_013398315.1. Lineage (NCBI taxonomy): Eukaryota > Metazoa > Chordata > Aves > Tinamiformes > Tinamidae > Nothoprocta > Nothoprocta pentlandii. The sequence goes on from VZSG01000031.1 coordinate 2,927,248, forward strand.
TGCACCTTTGCAAGTTGCTTTTGCTTCAGAGTGTATTAACCTGAAGCTGTCTGGGAAGAAGCTATTTTGAAAAACTGATGGGAAAACACATTGTGTTGCTTTTTATACAGCATGGTACTCAAGAGAAAATGCACACAGAGGGGACTGACAAGCACAGGCAATGCCGAGAGAGATGCATTCCTGGGAAAAAAACATTTTCACTATAGTATAAAGTAAACTACAAAATAAACAGAATTTGTCATAAATTCCAAAGAGGGAATATGAATTAATATTGTCATGTTTTTCCTTTTTTGAGGTATTTCTGTAGCATGCATCAACTGGTTTATCTTGTAATACTTACTTGGCTGAAAGCTAAGGGCATTAATGAATCTTCAAGTGGAAAAAGTGATAAAGATTCTCTTTCTTTCTTTCTTTCTTTCTTTCTTTCTTTCTTTCTTTCTTTCTTTCTTTCTTTCTTTCTTTCTTTCTTTCTTTCTATTCTATTCTATTCTATTCTATTCTATTCTATTCTAGTATTGTCAGCTGTAATCAAGCTATCTTTATTTAATATGTCTTGTTAGCCACATGACATTGCTCTCTAGGATGGGGAGGAGACTGTCAGGAAATAGGATAATGAACCAATAGATTGATAGCTACTAAAGAGCTATGAAACACATTTAGCTATATGAAGTATTTATTAAATATGTATTAGCACCAGGGAAACAGCCCTTGCTGTCCTTTTGACCATTATGTCAGGCAGAGGAGAACAGGAAGAAGTGAGTCCAGGAATACAGAGAGGCTGGATGGACATGGTGATGCCTGATGACACTGGAGCAAGATTATTTAATTTTAAATTATAGCTGTTCTGTTTTCTTCAAGCAGAACTTATCCTGTGTTGTAAGATCTGTTACCTGGATCCTTGCCTAACCTTAATCTATGGATGTTCTCCTTTTTGTGTGTTATGCAAAAAAATCCCAGCTTTTCATTAAACCGGGTGTGTTGGCTAGATACAGAGCCACTGATCAAGATGTTCTGCTGCTCATGTCCCCACAGGGGTATTTTAGATGCTTTGATCACAGTTGAGGGAAGTCCTTAACTGTGCTCAGTCAGTCAACTATCTCCAAGTTAAAAGTTACACTGGAGACCTTTCACAGGGCATTGCTAGAAGTACTGAGTGCTTCAGTACACATTATCCAAGGGAGTGACCCTCGAGCTGTCTTTCCAGGAAGGGTTTCTGCTTCTTTATTTATGGTCCTGGCATGAGTAGGTGTGCTGGGTACCTGCCTCCCTTTGGGTGTTTCTCAAACCATTCTCAGTTTGTTGCAAACGGCCGACTAAAAATCCCTCTAGCTATGGCATTAGCTTTTACAATATGGGATTATTTATCTCTATATACCTCTATATATTTACTTAGGCTTTATCAGTATGGGAAAGTTTTCTGGCCTCTCTCTCGTGTGCGGAGGAGTGCGCAGGTTTGGGCAGCAGCTGCTGCAGGCTGCGATGCAGGGGCTGTTGCGCAGTGTGGGACAAGGAGTGGAGGGTGGAAAGGGACCATAGCTACTGTCACCCTTGGTCTGGGACATTCTCTTTCAGAATGAAAGGGATTTTATTCCACAATCACTATTTTCTTTTGATTTCCAAGTAGTTTTGGAGAATTTATTGGGGTCATTCCATTAACACCAGAGAATATTAAATTATATTTTTGACAGCACTGAAAGTCTCTGTTTACATTTTGGCAATTTCAGCCTACTTACTGTTTTTCTTTAACCTTGCATGTTCATATTCTTGATTTTCTAGACATGGAGTTAAAAGCCAACGTCAATACAAAATTTCCTTGTTAATGATATATATATATTTTTTTTTGCATCAAGTAAATATTTATGCCCAAGAAAAGTGCAATTTTATTTTTAAGGCAACTGATTATTGAAAAGAAAGGCTGCTGTTTTTAGATATAAGTGGAATCAACAGGCTAAATTAACCCCTCTTGTAATTCTGTTGAATGTACTGACTTCAGGGATAAATTTGAACGATTTTTTTTTCCCAAGCAGTCATCAATCAGGTCTAGTTTGTAGCCACAATGTTACAGAAGTCGTAAATTAGGTCTTAGAGATCTGTTTTGTGACAGAGAAAGAGATGTCTCTGGTGTTTGCAGCTCCTGGCTGCCAAAAAGGCCGGTTGAGGTGCCGTGCCACTGGTGCTGTGTCCTGTGTGAGCACTTGCCAGAGGGATGCCAGGAGAGAGAAGGCAGGCCACGAGGGTGCCAAAGGGCTGGGAACAGGTGCCCCGCGACAGGGCAGGGAGCACACAGGTAGCTCCAAGGGGCATGTCTGCTGCACAGCACCTTGCGGAGTTGCTTTTTGCTTTCTGGAAAGCCATTGGTGTCCAGAAAAGGAAAAGCAGTAGCTTTTATTCATGGCTTTTATACTCTGTTCACAAAACAGAATTCTTCATTGGAAGTTGTCTTATTTACCACACTACAGCTCTTTTTTTTTTGCTTCCCTTGTGTTGTTAAGCAGCAGTTGGAGTGGGAGATTAAGAGCGGCCTCAAGGAAAGCAGGTAAAAGGAGAAGGAGGAAGAAAATGGAAGAAAACTTTAATAAAAAAAAAAAGCAGCCTGATTTTCTTGATTATATCTAATATACTAAGACATAATCTTTTGAGGAAAGCTTAATTAACGGCGTCATTTTTAACTATACCAACAGAAACTCCGGAGAGCTCTGTGGGGAATTGTCCAACGCTGAAAAAGGGAGATGTTGCTTAATAAGCAGTTTTCCTTTTGTGACCTCTGTCATTTCACTGATTGATGTGCATTAATAGCAGTGGCTGTGATAACAGAAGTTATAAATTTTTCAGCTCAGACAGTCTGCCTTCTTCTTCTGAGAGCTTAATCCTCCAGCACTATTTCAGGAGTTCTCGGGCCTTTATTTAGTGTTGTAAATTTTAGTCTCTAGATGCACAGAAGTGTATTTTGTAATAGACTTGCTGAAAGAAATTTGGCAGTAGTAAATATCCCTGAGGAATATTATTATTAAATTTAGGATTTGTACAAATTCAAGTTAAGTTGTACAAAGTCAAGTTAAGCTCAGATACTTATTTAAATGTCTTCTAAAGTTTTTTGCATTTAAAGTTTTGTTTTGTTTTGTTGTTTTTCAGTGGAATTTGTACTTTTAAATCTGTGTGAAAGGTTTCTTTGTAAGTACTTAGCTGAATAGTAGTCAAACAGTAAAATAATCTGGAAAAGCACGTGCAGGAGAGATGATACAATCTGATCTTTAAACATACTGTGAAGATTGGTCAACAATCAGGAGCATCTCCTGCAGAATGAGGAAAGCTCTTCAAACAGATGCAGACTTGTTGCACCAGTATTACATCTAGAATAAAAAACAAATTTGAATTTTTCCACTATTTGACCTATTTTTTACGGTCGTCTTGGTAGCAAATCATATTCTTTCATCTGATATTTTAGTGCGTATGATTTCAAAAAAGAAGAGGAAGCTCAAATAGCTTTGGGCCTCACCCCAGATGTGTCCTGCTGCAGACACAGACTCCAGATCCTGGAGCTCATCACAGGGCTCCCTGTGCAATGCGTGACAAAGGTTAAATCCCTCCAAATACAAGCCAAGACATTTTTAGACCACAGCCCAGTAGTTACTATCACCAAGCACATACAAGACAGTGGTTATATTACTTCTGAGACCAAGATGCTGAAGCTCTATTTCCTCTGAATTGTTTTTTCTCTCTGTGTTCTTTATTAGGCATTTTTGCTTCTACAGCTCTATCCATGCTGCTTTCCAACAACTGAGGTATTTCACTGATTTTTTTTTCAAATTCTGCATGATTGCCATTCATCTTTTCAGTGCTATGAATCAGCCTCCTGGGGCCTTCAGATGGAATTCTCTTAATTCAGAGATTTCTGTAAGTCCACAGCAATACCTGAGAAATTGCAGACCATCCTATCCTGGGAGACTGAACTGCATTTCATGGGGTTTGGTCAAGAGCAGTTCATCTGACAGCTATAGTTCACAGTTCATCTGAGACCAAACAGAGTGTATTTAACTTGGATTGACACGTAAACTCAGGTCTGGACTTCACTCTTCACTGATTTTTCATTCTACATGTTATATAAGTATTTAGTCTAAATCACAAATCATCTGTTTGGAGATGAAAAAAAAGTAGACTTTTTTGAGGAATTGGAGGCTGTTTTGGCAGTGGTATTAAACGGTCTGACATGTAAACAGCATCTACCAGAAACCTGTTAACACATCAAATATAGAAAAGTATTTGGCATTGGTCATCTTTCCAGAATACTCTCTGCTTGCATGTGGACTTTGTCTTCAGTGTCCTTCATGTCTCTCATCTCTTTTCTTGAACTGCTTCAGATATTTGGCTGTGCTTGCACTGTCAGAGTGCTGTCAGTCTCTGCAAGGCTACTCTGTCAGCATAATGGGGAGCCCCTCTTTGGGAGGAAGATTTTCCTTGCTTTTTCCCAGGTTAATTCTGGATCTTCCAGTAGCATCTTGCGACATTTCTTTTGTCCCAGATGCAAATTACAGTGTGGTCTCATGTTAAATAGTTGCTGAGCTTCCCCACACTAGCTTTGCATCTGCCACCAGTCACAAATTCTTTTTTAGTTTCCTCTTCCTTTCTGTACTCAAAAACATATTGCTTATGGGCCTCAATTTTATGATGCACATTACTCTCTTCTAGAGTAAAGTTTTGTGGTTAGCTTCACCTGGCTCAATTAACTTCCATTTTATGTGTAAAATCACTTCAAGGGTACCCTGCACATGTTTTACTGTGAAAATGAGAGTCATCTTTTGTAACCACCTTGCTTCTTTATTAGGTTTTCTCTTGCCTCGGTTATCCTCTCCCAAATAACCTCTCCTTACCTCTGCCAAGGAGAGCAGAGCAATCCTATTTTGTCCCCACAGGGCACATCAGCGTTTGTGAATGGTTAACTCTGATCTCAGATAACTCTTTGCCTTCTTGCAGGAAACCCAAGCCAATGGCATTATTTTAACCTTTTACCTACATAGCTTTCCCAGTAACAACTACCCCTCAGCTCTGCTGCATTTTCCTCCTGCTCCGATTCAAAAGCCTGGCCTGTCCTGCTAGGAAATTCCAGTACTTGTTCCTTGCAGAAAGCCATACTCCCCGACACATTATTTTGCAGACTTAGCTACTTAAGACATCGCAGCTCCAAACACATATTGCTCCAGGATGCAGTGTCACAATGGGATTGGCAAAGGGAGATTGAAAAAGAGCATGGGCCTGGGTTGCCCCAACAATCTGGCGAAATGCTGTGGAAAAAGCAGTGTTGCAAGTCAGGCAGAGGTGAGTCTCAGCCACCGCGCTGGGAGTGTGAAGGGGACAATACAAGATGCACTGAAATGTAGTTTGGTGAAGCCTCAGAAAGTGTAAAGGTCACAGAAATCTGCTTGAGGTGTGAGAGCTCTTATCTTGTCCCTCTTGCCTGTGTTGCAAGTGACCCCTCAAAAAAAGCACCCAGCTCAGTCTAGTTGTATAGACTTAATGTGATTTACCAGGTGCAGATGCACGTTAGATGGGTTTTACTGAATACTGTTTAAAATACGGCTTGTGTCCATGCCAAGCTTCAGGGACCTGACCTTGTCTGCTCACAGAAACTAAATAGTTGCTGATGAGCAGTTGTGGGAAGGGCACCTCAAATATTTTGGCTGCTGCACACACAGGCCATAGACATGTGGCCAAATACATGGGGAGCATAAGACTGTAGAAATGGAAAGAGCAGAGAGGTTTCTCTTAGCCTTGTTGATATTACTATTAAATAGGCAGACAATAGTAGTAGACAGGAAAGAAATAATAACGAACTGATGCCATGAAGTGGGTTGATGGAGGAGAGGCATCTTTCAAGGCTACAGCTCCACTTTTTGAGTGCAGCAGCCAGCAGGTTACGCGGCAGGCAGGCAGCTCTGCGCCCGCGCAGCGTCGCGCGGCAGCACCCTCGGCGAGGGCCCCGGCTCTGCGGGCCGCAGGAGCGCTGCGCTGCCACGGGGCCACACACGGCTTCAGAGCCACCACGTGGCACTGAGGAGCATGCAGCGCGGGGCCTGGGGGAGCAGGATGCTTCCAGGTGGGCTCTGGAGGCTCCAGGACCCCCTCCGGTGCCACTCCACGCAGCCTCTGGCTAGCTCAGCTGCTCGGTGCTGCTGGAGATCTGCACAGCTCTTCCCCTGGAGGACCAGCTCAGCCGAGAGCATCTCACGGGTTCTCCTCCAGCAACCTTCAGTAACATGGACAGCTGCAGGCATGATGCCTGGGGCGATTGTATCAGTAGAGCAGGTGGGAAAAAAAAAACACTGAAAATAGAGGTGTTCTAAGAAATGTGTCCACTTTGCAGCACGGAAACAAAGAGGAGACGATGGACTCCAGCCTGTGGCAGTTGCCTGCAGATTTGAGTTGTGCCACTAATGATTTTTTGATTTGGTAAGAATGCAGGAGGGGTGGGAAGAATTGTGGCTTCAGTTTTCTCGCCGAAGCAAAGGTCCTGCCAATTTGCACTAGCTTTAATGAAACAATTCTTCTGCTTTAAGTCTATTTTAAAATTAAATTAAGCTTGAAAAGCATAGGTTAAAGTGACAGGCTGAACTCTCTTGTTTTGATAATACTGAAAGAAGACACTTGATTTTGGTAAAAGAAAGTGTAGTCTTGAATAGATAGTGAAGCAGAGCTATAAATTCACTGTAAGTTTCTGAATAGTTTTACTGGCACCAGAGAGTACTGAGTATGTTTGCCTTAGGTGCTACTGTGCTTATGCGTCTTAAGAGGTCTGTGCACTGTTCTCCTTTCCTCCCTGGAGAGTTAGTCTGAGGACCACTAACACAGTTAAATAAAAGACACTTGAAGACAAACTAGAAAGGACGCATTTCATTATGTGAAGCAGTCAAGCTGTGAAATGCTTTGCCATGAGCCACCACCTTGCCACTCTTAATTAATGTAGCACTTGGGGGGTTTGCTCTTGGACCAGGTGCTTAAAGGTTCTGAGTGTAAATATGTTCTCCTCCCAAGGAGCTCAGGCCAGGGCAAACACTGAAGATGTTTTGGCAGGGCAGAAGGGTGAGAAGCTGCAGCACAGCGTGATAGATGGCAGTCCCAATATACTGCTAAATTTAGCAGTTCCTCTGAAGGGCCTTCCAGGATAAGAGCACATAAAGAATGGGCTGAGGTGAAAGGAAGGAGGAAAATGTGGAAGCATTTAGAGAAGTCAGTGCTGCAGCATGGATGTCGGTGGCGAGGAGAAGCTGGGGGGGGCTGGGGGAGAGCAGGTCCAGGTGTGGGGTGAGAGGAGGGAACAGGTGGGAGCCACATCAATCACTGGCATGGGCTGAATGACCAGGACAAGCAAAGAGCTAGAGAGAAGAGCAGTGTAACAGGGAGTAAAGGCCATTAAGGACATGGGGGAGCAGCTGATCCTGTTTAGCGAAACAGCCCGGGGTGCTGGGAGTGAGCCTAGGAACGTGATCCTCAGTTGATACACTAGGCCTCAGCACAGATGGAGCGAATGGGATTAGTGGCTCTCATCAAACCTGCCTGCATTTTGAGGAGTGGTCCTGTTGAAGAACTCTGTGTTGATCTAGTGGTTTCCCCTGCTGGGTTGCTTGGAGGAAGTGCTGCTGCTGCTTGATCTAAAAGCATGCTGAGGTATTTTGTTCAGCAAGCTAAATGTTTTTCTTGCTTATTTGTGGAATAAGCTTTTCTGAAAGACCTTGTTTTCTTTTCCTGTAAAAGAATAGAGTGGTATTTCTCTGGAAATACCTGGTAGGTTGGAAGCAAGATCATGTCCTATAAAGAGGAGAAATTTTTGATGTGATGATAATGGAGAATGAAAGGAGTGTTGTTTGGAGAAATATACTGTGACTTTTTCTTGGGTGAGAATGGCGAGCTCAGGTGCAAAGTTCTTGTGGTAGGGACAGGACCCAAATTGAAGAACGCAGCACTTCTGGAAGAGGAGAGAATGCTCTTGTAATAAAGATCATGCTTTTGGGGCTTATGGGGCTGCTTTTAGAGGGGTTCTGTTGCAGCAGCAGCTGTTTGTAGACTAGTAGGACTAGGTTAGCTAGAGAGAAGGACTATAAGTAGAAGGGGATACAGAATGGTGAAAAACAGCAGCATGCTAATGGATGGAAGATGAGGTCAAAAATGGGAATTGGAGAGGACAATGTTTGCAAGGAACTTATTAAACTAATATTCTCCTTAAAAACCAAACAGATACAGACTTGCAGTTTTAAGTTGAATGGAGTTGTAATGATAATAAAACTTACAGCTGAGGCACAGGATGGATCCTTCAGCAGAAAATGAAAATGCCGTTGATGATAGGGACAAAGTAAGAAGAAGAGAAGTCTTGAAGAGGGTAGGAAAGACCTAAGTGAAGTTCAGCGGTAGTTTCATCACAGCAGAGAAGAGATTGTGCAGGGCTATGTAGGGGTGATGGAGATAGTGAGCACTGCAAATATCAGTAATGTAAGGGGAGACTGCCCATGTCCTCAAGTCTGTTCTCCTCCCTTTCTTGGACGTGATCCAGGCTGAGAAGTGTGAGAAAACATAGATCCTGTACTGGATTTTCAGGTCAAGGTATGTTTGTCTCTGTAAGTCTAGCTACAGTGCTTGAAGGCAGAAGCGTGGAGTATGATTAAGCGGCCTTTTGTGGGAGCGCTTTCAAATGTAGTGGTATTCTTTCATCCAAAGTGGGTTGGGCTTTGGCACAACTTGAGATCACTTTGGACTTTAACTGCAAACAAAACAATGTCTGGTTTCTTGACCTCATGGTCTATAGTATACGTTTATTTGCCCTGAAGTTTTTCCTGCTTGCTCTGTGACTCCTAAGCAGAGCGAGTGTTTTCCTTTTGCTCCATTGAAACATTCTCAGGGAAATAAACGTTGATGCCAGCTTTAAGATAAAGTATATGTGGTGGCAGGTAAGAGAGCTCCAGTGTTGAGAGCCTAAACACTGGCATGTTACAGTCAGCTCTTCTGTAGAACCAAAGTAAACAAAAAGGATTAGGCAGTAAATTAGATTTGGTTTTGCAAGAATACCCAAATAACCATGCAATGAAACAATTTGACAATGCGAAAATGATGCAGAGAGAGATAGTAGCCTAACACTGCCTATCCCTTCTCTTTCTCAACCTCTTCTGAGATCAAATCTGACTTAATAAAATAGTATCTGCTAATACATAATAGCTCAGCAGCTGAATTCCTTTTGGTAAATAGGCTGATTTTGGTATCAAATGTGGCATAAGCCTGAGTGTTTTCAAGTTTTGATAATACACATCAATTTAGCAAATGGCTTTAGAAATATACTTAGTCAATTTATTTGTTGAGGCAAACTTTCAAGTTTTTGTGCTGAGGGGTGTCTATGCAAAATACGTTGAGAGCAGAAGGTACCAAGAGACATGGAAGCATAATATTAATGTCATCCTGTAACTACAAATCCACTCAATAAGCCAGGAAAAAAGATCTCTTCTGAAGATGTGAATAAATACAGGGGTTTTCTGTGGTGTCTGTTACTGGTCTACCTGACTACTCTACCTCTCTTCATGTAGTAGTGCCTCAATGGTCTGAAAAACAGCATCGTCAGTCTTGGTTGAGAGTCCCAAGATAACCCTAAGTGGGGAAACACCTGCAGGGAGATCCTGGGGCGCTGCAGGCTGGCCCTTCCTCCTCCTCTCTTCTCCTGGGGCTAGCAGGCATTATACAGGTGTGTGGGCATAGGCTAAATACCGTGGGCATACAGGCACGCGGGGAACTGAGCTAGACCACGTCTCTCTGTTCCTGGAATCAGGAAGCTTAATGATACTGAGAGTGTTCTAAGAATGTACTTGAGATGTCAAAGTCAGTGTTTTTGAAGGTGGTCCATGCCTCGCTTTATCTCGAAAAGAACAATCCTTTAATAAATCTATGATATGCTAATCCAGGGTATGAGCCTGGTGTTAGATGCTAGTTCACTAGAGCGTGGTGTGGCTACCTACCATTTATACTCGCTGTTCTGGAGTTGCATGGCAGAATTTGAAAAATGCATTATGTTGCAGAGAGAGCTTTCAAGAGTGGTGGGGCAAGAGTTTGCTGCAGTGTATTGTGCCTTAATAGGACGTGTGCTTTGGAAGAAAGAATTCTAGCAAGTGAATCCTTAGCACTCTTTCTTTCCCTGCAAATGTCTTCTCTGGAAGTCTAGGATCCTTGAATGCAATTAGCTTGGAAGATCACTCTCTAAGACTAGAGTGGCAGCATGATGGGAATTGCCACCCAGCTCACCAGTGGTCTGAAATTACCTGGCCTATTAATGTTTGGAATGTTGTAAGGTAAAACTGCTAAGGTACTTGAACACCTGCCTTTCACAGCACTCCCATGGAGCACAGGATATTCTCCAGGCACAAAGACAATTCATTCCTTTTCCAAGAACTGGAAGTTAAAGGAGGCCAAGGAAGAGCATTCAAGAGTGGTTGTCACTCTAGAATCATTTTTGAAGAAGTCTTTAGGATGGTCTGTATAGCCCAGTCCAGCGATACATTAGGATTTCCATGCTATTGTAACCATTATATGTGTGTTACTGCTTATGGTTAAAATGCACCTGAAAACACCTGATCTACATAGGAGAGTAGCAAGATTTGTTGTAAGATCTAACTAACTGTTTTTTCTTGGGCCATCCAATAGTGTTGGAGGAACCTGGTAAGCTTTCTGACATACCCATGCTGTGGATGAAACAGAGAGGAAGCCTCAGGCTATTCATAGCTTGGAAGCTATTGCTCTGAGCTACATCAGCTGGCTTAATCAATTAGGCAATTAAGAAGGAGCTGTAGAACAGAGAGTGATGTTAGCAAAAGAGGAAGGGGTAAAGTCAAGGGGAAGGAGGATCAAATAGACATCGCTTGTGGCAATGAGAGATGGCAGAAATCTGCTGTGAAACTACCATGAGTCTTGGGTGTTTAGTAGCTAGTAGGTCTATTAATTTTAGTTACCACATTTATTTTAAAAGTATTTTGGAGGCCTTCTGAAAGGGTCAGGACTGAGAAGAAAAAAAGTACATTAGTTGTTCTGTAAAAGTTGTTTTTCTGCTTTGTTTCTTTCTACTTTGATAGAGCTCTCCTGATGAGTAATGACTGTTTGTGCCTGTAATATATGTGATGGAATTAATGTCCTGGATGAATTATGTTGTATTTTAGGATGTATATGCATGAAACCTCTGAATTCTGGTGGCTCTCTAACAAGAGAGAGGCTTACAAATGATGTAGATAGCCAAAAAAGAAGTATGCAAGAGAGGTTTCAGAAGGAAGCACTGGATTTCCCTAAGTCTGTAAAATGTTGTGAGCAAGCTCAGACGTGGCTGTCAGTGAGAATGTGTTGCTTGGCCAAAAAGAGAAGGACCTCTTACAGGATTCAAGTCTTAGGGACATACATAACTTGTTACTTACTCAGCTCTCTAAGTCTCTTTCAGGAACACAAAATAAAACCGTTCTATCTTTTCTCCAGATTCTCTTCTTCAAGCTGAGACCAAGCAACTGACAGCTGAAAGAAAACATGGCTTGCTGTGAGTGAAGGTAGGTGGATTTGCCTCCCACAGCTTTCCAAGCAGATGCTATTTGGAGGGCTGGGTAGAGGGGTGACAGTTTCTCTTGGGATAGGGCTCTGTGGCAGAGGGTCATTTTCTTTGATAAGTGCCAGCTAGCTCCAGCTGGAGTGCTAATAAACTCTGGTCACTTCTCAAAGCCATGAGGGGCTGGGTGGTTGCATCAGTACTTCTCTAGTGGCTGCTAGTATTTCTAGAGGCAGTTATATAAAACTGTAATTATGAAATTGCCTGTATGTTGCTAAGTATAGTGACAGTACGGACAAAAGCCTTCAAAGCATTTTCTATATGTATCTCAATCATACTTAACCTTCAGGGAAGAAAATCCCTGCTGTGTGTGTATATATCAAAATTTTCGTGCCCTCTCAAATTTGGAACAAACATAGCTTAGATACAAATGGTTGCTACATATTCACTGGAAATTATTGAAGCTATTGATGTAAGAACTGTTTCAGTCATGTAAAACAGCATGTAAAATACACCAAGGTATTTTTTAGAAAATTAAATGAATTTAATTTTCTAAATGAAGTGCCCAACACTACACTTCTGGAGTGGAGGGGAAAGAATGGCATATCTGAAACTTAGAATTAAGATGCATTTTGTTATCGGTTATTCTGTGGGAAGGAAAATGGGAGATTGGGCAAGAGAGGGCATGAAACAGTTGATTGGATTTGGATTCAAATCAGGTAACTATGTTGGAACATTCTTGGCGGTGCTCTGTGCTAATGGTCATGGCTTGCCACAATGGTATCAGAAAGACACGTATAGTACTTAAGAGCAGTCCAAACAGGCTAAAGCTGCTGTTCCATTAATATCAGACCACAGATCAGTTGAGGACATGCAAGTGCATTTCTGTCAAATGAACTAGAGCAGCTGACATGAAGTTTGTGGTATCTGTGCTCTCTGGTGCCAGCTGAAGGAGGATAGGACAGTACCTGAGTCTATAGGCTGCCACCACAGAGTTAAATTGTCAGAATTTCTGGAAGAAGTTTAACCTACCAAATCCTGTGCTGCTGCCATCTGATGCAAGGTAATCTTAATTTGATAGCAGGAGCTGTAGAACTAGAATTATTGTATTGTGAAACTACAGCCCAATATCTAGGGTGATGACATTTGATATTATGAAAACCTCTTGAACAGTTTGTATGAAGCCTAAGATTGGGACTTGGGCCTTGAGCTGTGTTCTTGCTGACTTCAGTGGGAACATGATTACTGTAGTTCACATGGACAAACAGCCATGGAGAACTCCCTGCATTATACTTGGTTGCTAGAAGATCCCTATAGTTCCAGGTTATGTCATCTACACTAGAAAAGCATGTGTGCTGCACTGAATGTACAGCATGCAAGGTAGTGTGTGATGCCTGAAATGTAACTGCAGACCAAGCCTGCACTTCAGGAGGACAGAGGGGGGAAAAAGGGAGGTAGAGCCTGTCGATGGCATCTGAACCTAGTTTGTCTTGAGGAGCCGGGAGGTTAGAAGCTGGAGGTATGCAGTGTGGGCAAAGAACTTATTTAAAAGAAGAGTCATCTATATTATCTATATTGTCTAAATGAAGCACAGCTTACTGAAATGGCAAATCAGCAATATAATTTTGAATTAAATAGTGCGTGGGTTATTGAAAACAACTTCTGAAAGCGTGCGAGAGGAGCAGAGTGTGTGCAGGGTGCACTTGTGTGCACGAGCATACACACAGTGGTGTGGAGGGAGAAGCAAGGAGCAGGGAGGGACAGGCTTGACTGGATGTGAGTAATGGGCTTGATTTCCAAGCTTTTCATCGTGAAACCTCTTCCAGTCTAAAAAGTTTCCTGTTCTTCCTGTCCAAAAGCAGATCTCATGGCAAAACAATTCCAAGACTTTGGCTGTTATCCAAACGTACTTCGAGCTGTAGTGTTTTAGCTGATCGGCAGGCCCCTTTAACTTTTCTGTCATGCAGCCAAGATCTTGCTGTAGGAAGATAATCCCCAGTTCAGCTTTACCATCTGAGATAACTTTTCCTTAGGAGGGAATGCTGAGCTGTAGGAAAAAGAGCACTTGGCCTTAGCAAATCTGGGATTTCTGTAGGCCACTAATGGGTGTTACAGGAACATCATTCTGTTTGAAAGTGAACAAACAGGCTGACTCTTAACAGGAGTTTAAAAACTGGATAGTAAGTTGTGCCTAAAAATGCCGGCTGTGTTTTACACAAATCACTGTAGGCAAGGGGTAGGGAGCCTCTTCCTTGTAGAGAAATGAGAAAATTCTTTAAAATACCTGTTTAGTAAGTCCTACATTATCACGCATCTTAATTGTAAGTAATAATAATGCGTATTTGTATCAGTGGGAAGAAAAAGCATTTCATGGCAAGCTGTATGAAATGAAACTGCAAAATTTTATGTCAGTTACTCATGAATTCTGTGTGTGTGTGTGTGTTGTTTTTTTTTTTTTCCCCCTTTGGTTACATGCACAATTCAAAAATCCCTATTTGTTAAAGTCATAGGACTCCAGACAGCAGAATTGCCTTCAGGTGCATAGTCTGCAAAAACAGATGTGAAAATTGCAGAACTAGAACAGAAATCCAGTTCTATCATTCAGATCAGTTTGGCCGTATATTAGCAAAGGTATTTTGAAAATATTCAGTCTGAGATGCTTTTGGTTTCCATTGATTTGAGCTGCTGGCCCTACTTTGCTGTAAGGTGGGTAGGAGTCGGGGTGCTGAGCGGAGCCTTGCAGGGCTGCAGCAGCCGCAACCCGCGCGGTGCGAGAGCTCAGGCCAGCCCCGCTTGCCGCCACGGCGCTGGGACGGGGCCGAACAGATGTTACTCGTTTCCAGTGAAAGCAGAAGCTCTCACTCAGTTTGTTGTTGTTTTGCTGAATGGTAGCCGGCGGGGAGCTTATGTCACTAAAATAACAGTAAAAAGAATTTAAAATCACTTTGCACGTAACTCTGAATACAGATGATATCCCCTTTATGACTACACTGTCCAAATGCTCAGCTGTTGTGGGTTGTACTCATTGAGTTTGCTAGGCTCAGGCTATTGGTTTCAATTATCAATACATACAGCTTCCAGAAAACTGTAATAGTTGAATAGTTGCAGTGCTTTGGATACAGATGTCTACCTTAGCTTATGTTGAAAATTGTTGTATTATCCAAGTGCCTATGCCGTATTTATCCTTTTGGTCTTGGAGAGACTGCTTCGTCTTGAACATAACAGCACTGTCTGGTAATACTGAAATATATTTACATACAAAATTCCTCTGGGCTAAATCACTATATATTTTATAATCCTAGAATTATTGTGCACTTCCACTGTTGTCTCTTGGATGATTTGTACCAAAGTGACCTCGATCACCAGAACATGTAGCTTTTTTTCTTCTCTTCTTTTTCTTCCTTCCTTGGGGACGAGTCCGACCATAACTTGGCTCCATTCAAAAGAGCAGTGCTTGTTTTCTAAAGACAGCTGGGTTCTCACAGAGCATACTTAGCTGCATGAAATTTCTGTACTTATTTTTCATCCGAGTTCACACTCTGCAGATTTTTATAAACAACACTGAATATCAAATATTGAAGTAACTGCAAGCAATTGGTTTATAGTAACCTGGAGTGATTTTTACCGTCTCTGGAAGGACGCAGATTTTCAATTCATTGCATTCTTTTTATTAGATAGCTTGGGTGGGGTTTAAAGTAGGGTTTTTTTCCCTCAAAATGAACATGACGTGTCCTGCTTGTGAGAAAGCAGCATTGTATGTATACATTAAATTTATATTTGCTCATTTTTACTAGTTCCTGTGTGACCTGACTGTGCCTGACTGCCTCTCCCTCCCTTCCTTCCCCAGTATTTTCCAGGTAAATTTCAAGTCTAAGAACAGTGTGTCTCATGTTTTTCCCCAAACTTTGCTTTTCCTGTAATGATAACTGCAGTTTTTCTAGTGCAGTAATGACTCAACGCTGTGAACAACAGTGTAAAGAACCAGGGAACCTTGTGCCGTGTAAGAGTCTGTCCTTTTCTACTTTCAGACAACCCTTGCTTGTACGAGTCCTTTTATTCTTGCCTTCATTTGAACTTTACGTGGGCTCTTCTACATCTTTTTCTGGCACAGTGCTGGTTTTAGTCAACCAAATTGATGCTGCTGCTTGGTTAACTCTGCCTTCTTAGGTCTTGGTGTTATAAGATAACGCTCTTTCTGAAACTTCAGCAGGTCTCCATGCTGGACAAGAAGTTTATCTATAGTGAATTAGAATAAGATGGAGGTTTTATCTTGAAGAGAGAATAATTTGAACAATGTTTCCGCTGTAAATTTTCAAGTTCAAATGAGTTTAAATTCTTTTTTTCCTTTTTCAGCACAAGTGATCTCTATATTTTACTTGAACAATTCCTTACAAAAGGACAAAAATCAAGTATTACCACTGAAACTCCAGACCAGATTCAGGTTTCTTTTCATGGTTTTGAAGTAGAAATACTTCTCAGAGCAAAATATTATTATTTTGGTGGCTTGGTAGGTTTGAAAAGGACATTCAGTCTGTTTTCATTCTTCCAAATTTGTTCAAAACTTTACTTATATCGTTGAATTGTCATTAACTGCAGTGAGTTGTCCTGGATTTATACAAGTATGTCTGACATATTCTAACACTGCTTGTTATTCTGACAGGTTTGAAGAGCCCTGATTGCAGATAAGGATCTTCTTATGCTAGGCGGCATGCGAACAGAAAGCAGAAGAGATGTCCCTCCTCCCTTCAGATAAACTTTCACCTAATTCAGGCTAATCCTGGGAAAGCCAAGTTCTGCTCCAAGCTTTTGGTGAGCCTACAGAGGAACAGGACCCAGGAGAACGTTGTGTGGTAGCTTGGCATAAGTCGATGCACAGCCACACATCAGCTCTGGTGTGACTAGCCACTGAATGCTCAGGCTCAGCTTCCTGCCTTCGGTGTTTGTTTTCAGGTTTTCTGTTGGAGAAGCATCAGACAAATCCTGGATTTATCATACAAATCTCTAAAGGAACAGAAAAGTTTTCAGGACGCAACTTGCGCTCAGGTTTTGCCTGAACGTGGTTGTTGCAGATCTTTCTTTGGCAGGTACAAGAGAGTCTCCTTCTTTGCTTTCCTCGCTTCACCTCACTTTGTGAGGGTGAATGAGCAGATTTTGTGCTCTGTTCCAGGCACTGTAGCAATTCCGTGAGGTTGTGGAGGGCATAAAGGTCTGATCGTCACTTTAGAAACATGAGACCTTACAAGTCAATAAGAAAAACCCTAGGATGAAGGTCCTGATTTTGCCGTGTACTTGAATGTTAGGTCCACTAGCCTTGATGCTGGGTTTCCAGTACTGTTACAGTCGTAGTGTCACGACGTCAGTCCTAAGGATGTGTGCAAGAAAAAAAATTCCCGAGTTTGTCAATCTGTGAGTAACAATAGAGTAAAAAAGTGAACGCTACAATTGCAACAGGCAGAATTTTCTTTGTTCAGACTACTATTGTGATAATCTTGGATATCAGATACATTATACACAATTAAAACGGTCAGTGTTGTCACTTATAAAGAAATCTAGAGCACTGACAGTATTCTGACTTGTTTCTATCACTGTTTGATGTTCTACAAAAAAAAATACTTTGTACTGGAAAGCTTAGAGAATAGTGTGTTTAAATATCTGAATGGATCTTAGATCCTAGGGATGCCCAGGACTAGTGTGGGGGAGGTCAACTCCAAAAAGAACAGGCAAAGCTCAGGAATGACTTTAAATAACCATTCCCTGGAAATGTTTGGTCAGTGACTGAACTGAAGGCAAACAGAAGCAGAGAGAGGTCATCTGAGTCCTTCATGTGGCCTTGAGACATTTTTGACTCATTTTAACAAGCTCATATCGGTGTTCTGAACACCCACTAACCCCGCTAGTCTTTTAACTAGTATTCGAGTGCTGACTTAAGCACTCTGAGAAGTTTTGAGCTGCAATAGTGTGACTGGAGGGGCACAGGACACTCAAGTCAGGGGTAGTAATGTCGTGTTTGGGCTCGGCCAGAGCCCTTCTGTGTTTGGGTGATGTTAATCGTCAGCTCTTCTGGGTGTCACTGTTTGGATGCCAGGGAGCTTTGCCAAAGTGGGTAGATATTGAGTTGCATCTTTTGCCACCTCTCCCTGAGTTACATCAGGGAAGCTTTGCAATGTGCATTTGATCTGCTTCACTGGAAACAGAAGTAAATATGCTTGTTTTGTCAGGCTTATTCTGCAACTAGTAGACATGTGAGTAACAGAACAAGTCTGTACCTACTCTTATCTTGCTGCTTTTCACTGAAGCAATAAGTCTTAGTAACAGGTGTGGATACTTAGAAATATCTTGATTTTTTTTTTTTGTTCATTTTCTTGGTATTTATTTGCTGCGTGGCCAAATCAGTGCCTTCTCTTTGCCTCTCTTTCTCAATGTGTGAAGTGAAGGTAATGGTGCCCTGTGATTGAGACATCTGGGAAGTGCCTTCATGAGCTGGAACCTAAAAGCTAAAGGAGTCGGTATCACTGTGACTTAGTTGGGAACAGTCCTGGCTTGGTCTTTGTATATGTCAGCAGAAAACTTGACCTCAGGAGGTCTGAAATCATGACTTTTCTACTAGTAATGATAATGCAATGAAATACTTGCAAAAATCTGCATTGTCAAAAGAGCTGCGCTCTTGATGTAATCACAAATGTAAGTACTTGTGGTGTTATAGGTCTGAAAGGAAATTAGGAAATGTGGTTGTGAAAGAACAGTTGACCAGAGTGCTAGGAGATGCTGACCCCCCTTTCTGTAGGGAAAGAAGCTTTGGTTGTTTTCTTTCAAGATTTGAAAGAAGATATATTCAACTTCAAAGGAAGTTCTTGAAAGACTGTCTCAATTATAGCAGCTTCTCCGGAGCCTGCACTCCAGCTTGCCCTCTGGCAGCACTACAAAGTTTGGGCAGAATTTTTCTAGCCCCAACAACTTCCTTTCAGTAAGACTGTAAGAGATACTGGGAAGATATCTATACCTGCCAGTGGTATCTGCACCGTGGGGAGTTCTCTCTCTGCCAGAATAGAGGCTTTTAACCTGCCCTTTTTCCTCTGTTTTGTCAAAGGACCAGACTATATCTGAATAGCTATGTTTTTTTTTTTTTTTTAAACTAGCTTTGGCAGCAAAAATGCATCAGACAAAGCAAAAATGATTTCCCCTTTTTGGGGCAAATAGCAGCAGTCTGCTATATATTGTATTATGCTTTAAAAGGTACTTTGGGACTTTGGTCCAACATTAAATGTCCCTTGAAAAATAAAAACTGGGGGAGCTGGAGTTCAGTTAGCAAAATTCAGTAGATGTTGTCAATAAGAATGAAGAGAATTTTAGGAAATGAGGGAGGAAAAAATAAAGGAAATTAAGAAACTAAGCCTTAAAGAAGAGAGTAATAAGGGAGTTTAACAACAAGCAAGTGAGGATCTATTAGCTGCTGAGATGTCTCTTTGGTATTAACTTTTTCCCTGCAGAACTGCAAGAGCTGCCATGCTGGGAGGATGGGGTCCTCACAAGTCCTTGCTTGTGGCCCCCCAGTCATCATACAGCCTACACCACAAAATATCTATGCTCAACTCCTGCTGTGTACTCATTGGCTGTTGTAACTGGAATACTTTCAGTTTTTCTTTGAAAGTACCTGGAGTAGGAAGGAGTCTGCAGAGAACTGATTCTTACTTCAAGGAATGAATTAACTGAACATTTCTGAACATGTTTTAGCTGACTGTAATTTGTGCACTTCCACTGACCACGCTTGGCTGACTGCACAGCTCCAGACTGTGTCTTGCCATATCAGACACTTGCGCAGGCACAGAACGGGTCAGAGCTTCCTCTTCGCTCTTACTACATCACATGCGTAAGAGGCTGATGATCCATTGCACCATCCAGTGGAAGCTGGTGGCTTCTCCTGGGGGCTGCTGCAGATCTGTCCCTGGGAGTTGGTCCCAGAGTGACTCTGGAGCTGTCCCACTATAACAGATGAGAGCTCAGCTTGCTATCTCTGTCTCTGGAGAAAAGGCAAGACGTGGTTCCTTATCACATTTGACTGAATGGCCTTAGGGTAGTATGAGCCAGGCCTGTCCTTTTATCTCACTGCAGAGAGAGGAGCAGGAGATGAGATGTTGCTGAATGTAGGTTTAACTCCACAAATGGGAATTAGGCTCTGGGAGAAGCTGGAATGAGAAAATACTCCTAAAGACTGCTGTGGATTTTCTGTAGATGTCCTCATTGCTCTGACTGTGGCACCCTCAGTCCTTTCAAAGCGGAGACTGACATCTTGCTTGTGTTGCTCTTGCTCCCAAAAATACTTTGATCAAATTGTGCTCTTATTTGAGAGGGACATTAGAGATCTTTCTCCTGATGGTTTTTGCCTCCTGCCTATGTCCAGACTGCTCCTTGGAGGGAGGAAGGATGGTAGCAAGTTGGAAGGTTGTCCTCTTAAAGCTGATGCTTTACTGGGGAGAAAAAGTCAGTGGGGTAAATGAAGTTGGGTATGAAATTTTAGAGGGAGGGCAACAAGAAATGTAAAAGTTAGTGCCAGGAAGGAGTGTAAGTCTTTGGAACAAAGAACAAGGAAGAGGGAAGACTTGCAAAAATACTTGCAAGGAGAGGGCTCTTGGTGTATAAGAAGAATTTGTGGCTATTGGCCCAACGTAATTTGGGGGAGCAAAGGAAGGCAAGGCCCTCTGCTCCCTGGAGCTCTGCTTGGGAAGATGCCTGCGGGCTCAGCAGCTGGGTGGTTTGCCCCATGGTCACTAGGGATCTGAAGGAAAAGCTGGACTCCGTATCTGCTGCTATTTGACCAACGTTTAAAGTCCATAGTTGTATTTAAAACATAATCATTAACATCAGTGACCAAGTTTTATAACCTGGATTTGTACACAGGTCAGGAACTACCGTTCTTCCAAATTCCTGATTCTTTGCCTCAGGTGGTATTTATGTTTCTGCTTCAGACCTGCAGTTGGTACTTTACACATATTCCGTACGCACTTGCTGTTCAGGTGTCTCTGTACCTTTCCCATCTTATCACAATGCTTAGGAGTTTCTTGCTTCTTGCTTGTTATTCCCAACTGAGGGAATTGTAAGATTTTCTTCCTTCACGCCACAGCGTGATTTGGCCACAACCCAGAGTCCTGCTTCAGACCACAGGAGCTCTCCTAAACCAAAGGAATCCCTCCTTGAAGGTAGCTCTAGTATTTGGATATCTTTCTTCTTCAGAAGACAGCCCAGCACCCTTTTCTTCTGTGATGTTTCATTGAACAGATATGCCAGTGAGTTTAAAACCCCCTAACAAATACTATTTTTTCTTGGACATTTATGGGAAACATTGGTAGGTGAATGTGTGGTTGAATCCTATCTCTGTTAAGCACTTTCAGCATGAAGTGCTTATGTGCAATGTGGCTGCCAAGTCCGTGGTGAAGCCATGGAGCAACTCACAGCAGCAGGAGGTGAATTCACGAGGCAGCCTGCTCTGAGCCTCCCTAAAGTGCTCCTTGCTCAGGAGATGTCTGTGCTGCGAGCTATCCTTATGGGCTAATGCTCATCTTTCTAGCCAGAAAAGGGAGGAAATAGCCCATTTTCCCCTTCACTACTTATTAACGTATAAAATTATTGAACTGGCTCCAAAATCAAAATAGGGTTGGTGGTTTTTTTTTTTTTTTTTCTCTCGCAGAAGTGAGGCTAGGTGCCAAAGGTTCAGTCCACTGTGGTGCTCCTGCGGGCAGGAGGTGGCTGTGGTCAGTAGTGCAAGAGCTGCTTTGTGACTTGGTGGACTTAGTGCTGAGGACTAAATCTCTAATGAAGTCCCTGTCACCGTGGACACTAGTACTAATGAAAAAGGAAATAAGAAATACATAGTTACTGCTAGATTGCAGTTTAAAATGGAAAGTAACTTCCAGCTTTCCTTTGTAGAGGTGTGGGTTCCCTGACTGTGGGTTCCCCTGTGCCTTGTGGGTGGGAGTGGGTAACACAAATGAAGCATTAGAAACCTGTGCTAAATAAGCTGATAACTTCTACTCCACCGGATTAGCTTTACTTAAATACTTTCTTTTAACATTCTACTGTAGCTAACATTTTGTTTGGGTAGTCGTGGAGCTTTTCCCTGCTGTCAGGAGCCAAGTGATGGGCTACTGTGTACAGAGCCATGCTGAAAGGGTTGCTCATAGCTGTGGTGACTGACTATGGGAAGCAGGGGCTTGGAGATGGAGTCACGACCCTCTTCGCTGCCATGCTCTCCCCTGCTCTCGTCGTCTCTATGATGCACTGTGTCACAGCTCTTAACATCACTCCTCTACCCTGTTGTGGGTTTTGCATTTCCCTGTAGCTTTACATTGCTTCCTCCTCAAGGTCTGGTGATCTTGCACCTTGCTACAGTAGAAATGCCACAGTCTGCTGAAAATCAGAAGAGCTTTTTTTGCCTTCTCCATCTCACCCAAGCCTCTGCATTCTCCTTCCTGTATGCATGAGATTTGTTCTTTTTGTTTGGTCATAAGGTCTTCATATTAATGCCCTGGTTTTCATTTTAACTGATTAGGACCTACCATAAAAAGGGGCTCATAAATATTGATTTAGGGGCTCATAAGATTCATGTTCTCTTTACATGTAACGGTGTCAGAATAGCCCTTCCAATCAGTCGGAAGGCACCAGGGGATGTCTGTCTGCAGGTCTAGCCCAGAACTGTATTACTCATTCCTGTCTCATTAGGGAGTTTACTGATGTTTTTTTAAAGTGCTTTGATGGTAAAAGGCATTTATGAGATATGGGCATCAATATTATACTCAGTTCATAAATCACTTGTCTGTCAATGCATTGTGCTTTTTATTTCCTAATGAAAATGCATTTCCTGTAAGATGGTAGCATAACTGGCAAGGGAGTAAAAGTGAAATGAGGAACTTGCCAGGGGCATTCGCAAGTCCAGAGGTGGCTGAGCCGTGCATTGTGCAATGTGAATTGATGCCCATTTTAAACGTGCAACTTCAACATGTCCTTCCATAAACACATTAGTGGAACGTAAGACAAAATATAAATATCAAGATGAGCTAATACTGCAGCCTTTCCAGCAAAGTAACCATCAATTGTGTGGCCTTTCAGCAGGTGACGTGTGCAAGAAGTGTAGTGTGCTGGGGAAGTGTCGGGCCTGAGGCTGGGGATTGGGCTAAGGATCTGTGACTGCAGAAGGTCAGTGGGACCTTTTGGGGGTTGTGTCTTTGGAGGCTTGGTGGTGCTTGAGCTTTGCTTTGGACTCGACTCTTCATGTAAGAGAAGACTGTTGGAAAGCACAGTTACTGATCCTAATTTCTTCATGAACTTGAAGGTTTTGAGAAGCTCAGCCTGTCACACAAATATCTGTAAGCTTTTTGAGGAGAAAACAGCATACCCTTCTGAAGGAATTGGGCAAGGGTCGAATGCAATGACATTCAGTGCTTGACACTTGGCTGTGCCCTAAGGCATAGCTGGACAGCTAGGGATGCTGCAAAGGCCAAATGATGTTAGAAGAATTCCTTGGAGTTGGAGACTTCTCTGCTTTTTCTGGCATACAGGAAGGTAGCAGAGGTGTCTGCAGGGCTGAGCTGCATTGTGGCAAGGTCACTGAAGGCCCAGTTGTGCTGCCTTAGTGGCAGCAGGGAGTGAGCTGTGTTCTTCCAGCCCCTTGTGTCGTGCTTGCTCTGTGTAGCCATGCTGGTGGTCAAAGCCACATGGGTGGTTTATGCAGGAAGATGTCACTCCTGGGCTAATCTTGCCAATTGTTTGGTTTGTGCCACTGATAGCACTAGCTGAGAGACGCTTCTGTAGCCCTTGCTCATTTGGGTAGGCTTTATTTACTTTATAGCTATGCTTCCTTTGTGTTACCCTGCCTTGTCCAGGTGTAAATAGCTGCCTGTGGGGCCTGGATAAAAACTTCTGGAGGGCTCTCCTGGGCTGGTGGTTTGAACGTGGGGTCAGAGGCTGTGTGGTGAGCAAGATGATTGCCCCTGGCTTGCAGAGCCCCGAGGTTTTCTTTCCTTATAACCCTGCTTAACCCAGCGGCTGCACAGGAAAGTCTGCCCTTCTGGTTTATGTCTTCTGGCACCCAGCCGTGCTCCTGCGCGCCACAGTGTAAGTGACTCGCAGCCCAGATGTTTCAGAAGCTCCCAGGCACTGCTGCCACTGCCCTGCCCCAAAAAGGGGTTGGGATTGGGACTGGTTTTAGGTAACCTGGCCATGCTGGGCTCAGAAGTCCCACCTGGTTTGCTATTTTTTCAGTGTGGGATTTGGATTATCCTGCAGCTCCTGCGTCAGCTCAAGCCTATTACTGGTTACATAACATAGCCCCCTACAGGAGCCTTGCTTAAACGTTGCTTTAAACTTCATCTTTGGACTTGGTCCACAATGTGCCAATGTGGCATGGAAACCATGCATATATAAATTTGATCGTATCTCTTGCAGTAGAATAAAGGCTGATTTCAAGACTGGCTCATAGTCCTGGTATGGCAAATCTGGCTTTGCGGTAGCACCGTGAAAGACAAATAGGCTGCTCCTCATAAAAGTGGTTGCAGTGCAATAATGACCTGCAGAGTGTCAATCCACAGGCTCTCACTAGAACAAAGAAGGTAGGAAACAGTGCTTAAGATGTTAACACAAATCCTTTTCATAAAGCAGGGCATTTATCCTGGCATGGTTTTTTCTGTCCCCAATGCAAAGATTTTGCTGTTGCTATTGACCTCACCTGGAAAGTGTGTAGTTACTATAAGCAGCAGCCTGATGAAATTTAAGGTGGATATACTCTCAGCTACTTGATGCTTTAGTTATGTTGATATACTGATAAGGTCTGCAGTCACTATGTACTGTTCTTATTTGTGAACCTGTCCAGTCAGGATAAAATGCTACTAGTTGCATGTTTCTAAGCTGTGCTGAGGTCTTTTGATTAAACATCACTCCTTAATCTTTCCGAATATCACTTCCATTGTGTACTTTCAGATTTTGTACATATAAATGAGAATATTCCCCACTGCATGGGTTATTTGACCAGCCTGGATATTGGTAGAATGTTTTTTTCTTTCCGTTCAACCTAAGTATTCTTGCTGCTTGTGAAACTTGTAGCACTCTGGCATTACTAAATACATTCTAAAGCAGCCTACTTCAAAAGTAGACACACAAACCAGGTATGAATAAAACAATTAAAGGAATGTGAAAGTCTTGAAGTTAGGTTCATGGTGAAAATGAATGCCTCATGATGTCTGTGAAACAGCATATGAGTTCTAAACTTATATTTGCAAACAGGAAGGAGAATTACTAATCCTGACTTATCCATCACAAGCAAGTGCTTTTCTGTGACCTGAAGGACTAAAATAAAATCCAATTGTTTGTTTTGGAAAACAGTCAATTTTCTGTTTGGAATAAAGCAGACCAGAAATGCGACTCCTGCAGGAGAAAGGGTAAATTTAGAGGGTTTCAGAAACCCCCCAGCTCTCCCTACTGACCTCAGCTTCTCTCCTCTGGCCTTATTCCCACCTTCCAAGAAAAAAAAAGGGCCCTAGTCTGAGGTTTTATAAAGGAACACTTTCCATTACGTAGAAGCTGGAGCACTTTTGTGCCAGAAAATTACTGAAAGAAGGAACAAATGTGCATTGAACTGAGCAAGAGTGTCCAAGGAAGACCTTTTTTAAAGTAGAGATTTAAGCCTAAATTTGGAGTTGCTGGCTCAATGAAGAAATGTGTGGGGGGAGATTTTTTGCTACACCTTACTATGTTGATAGCAGTATCTTAGATTTCAGTGGAAGTAGGACTGAGATTACCAGGCTAACTTGTCTGGGATCCTGAGAGTCTCTGAGCATCATAACTTAGCTTGTTTCCATTTGCTTCTGTGTGATTGGGAGTCTTTTGAATTAGAGTGCTATACTTATCTGAAAAAAATGCAAGTAACTTCCTATTAACTTCAAGCTTTTTTTTTTTTTTTTGTTTTTTACTATGCATTTGATTTGCTTCTTGAGGATGATTGCAGGGTCGATTAGTTGGGCAATTGTGACTGGGTGAATCGAAACCATGAAACCAAAAAATGGCTAGAGATCTGCCTCCCCAAATTTAGACTGATCTTTTTCTAACTAGAGGTTTGATGTGGAGGCCCTTTCATATTTGCATGTTTTGCAAAGAAGCCTCTTTAACTGGCCTGTGCTTGTAACCTCGTGCCATATGTGCAGTTTGTGGTGGCACCTGTTCCAAAATTCAGTGCCATCACTCTAAATCCTTCCTTTAGATGATATAAACGAAAGAGGAGAGGATCTGCCAAAGAAAGGTTAGTGTCTCTCTGATCCTAAATAGAAAGACTCTTGTTGGGAGTAAATGGGCCATGGCTTCAAAATGCTAGAGTGGAAATCCAGGTGTGTGACCTTAAGCAAGATCATGTATATGCGGGACATCCTCCTCTGTGAAATGTGGCTGATGGTGGATAATAGGGAAGTATCACTCAGGTTTTATAAATGGAGAATCCCTAATATCCAATGTTAGAACTTATGTTGTTGGTACTGTCAAACGAGGCAAAAAGCCAACAGAACATCCTTTGATGATTTCTAATCAGTATATGAGGATGCAGGGGAATGTCTTAAGAATTTCTGAGAAGAATGGAAAATCTATTTTGCTATCCCAACAACTTAAACACTAAAGCAGGTAAATTGCTAGTAGGACATAAGCTACTAGGCAGACAGAAATTCAAATACTTATCACTGTATTTCCTCTCTCACAGCTGACTTGCTTCTGTGCAGGTATACATTGTGTGAGTGTGCATGCTTCTGTGTGTAAGGAGGTGGAAATGTGTGGGGTTAATATGTGACTAATACCATATTATTTTTTCTGTCAATGGAGAGTTTGGATCCTCGAAGGAGAAACCTGGGTCAAACCAATTTGCAGTGGAATGATAAAAATCGGTAAATCCTGTGCGGATGCTGAGGGAAACCTGTTGTTTCCTGCAGAACTTGCACTTTAAAACAAGGTGCACTCTTAAGGTTCGTGTGAGTTTTAAATCTGAGAGTACAAAAGGGCAGCTATACCTGGGAATGTGGAAAACTCCTGCCATTTTACTGTAGTAAGTAGCAAGTAAAACCTCACTAAGTAGCAACAAATTTAGGTAGCACCCTACACCCTTGTAAGCTATTCATATCCTAATCCAAGTTCTCTTGAAGTTAGTGGAAAGAGTTCCATCACTTCTAGTAGAAGGTGGATGAGGGTATGGGCTAACATCCATGTCCAAGTGCATGTCTTATCACATCAAAAGAAGGCTAAAAATTGATCCTGACTTACTAGTTACTGTGATGGTAGAGCGTGGAATGGAAGAGCATTGGTGTAAATGCTTGCTCGTTGTTTCCATTTTCATAGTTCTTGTAAAATTAACACATCAGAAAGATCTGTGTGGCTAGAGATCCCATGCTATAGTACGTGATCACAATTTTCAGGGAAAACTTGTACATTTTCCTGAAGTTCAAGAAGATTTAGTTCTGACTTCATGTTCCTAATGGCTGCATAGTGTTGCTGGGTGCTGTCAAATCTTTGTTGCTTTCTGTGCGAGGCTGGGCTGAACTGTTATGACAGGAAGGACTTCCTGCATGGGGTAAAGCCGTGTCCTCTGCTGCTTTCTGGGAATGTTGTAGAGATCCTTTCAGCCTCTTGAAAGCAAGATCTCTGACAACTCAGCGTAATTTGTGACTGCTCCAGGGTTGATAGCCTGGGTTTTGATGGGATTTTTTAAAATTTTGTTTTCTTGCATTAAGTGGAGTAGATAGAGTTGAGAAGTGGCCTTCTACAAGCCTCTTAAGAGAAGGGGTGGGGGGGGAAGTGGGTATACTAAATGAAACAGAATGAAATCCTGTTTCTAAAAGCTAAAACACCTTTTGGCTCCACCGAGCCAAATCTCACCGAGGAAACCTATAGGTGGGCAGTTAATGACCCAAACACAAATAAAGTAAGCAAAAACTTAGTGCTCTGTGCTTTTTGGATAACTTTCAGTTTGCCATAACTCAGTCAAATCAAACTGCTTTTTTTTTTTTTTTTTTTTTTTTTTTTTTTTTTTTTTTTTTTTTTTTTTTTTTTTTTTTTTTTTTTTTTTTTTTTTTTTTTGCTCTGTTCCTCAGCAAAATCACTGTTTTGTGCCAAATGATGTATTTCAACTCCACGTAATTTCATCTGCAAGTCTATTTTAGTCTTGGTATTTTTTCCAGCTCTCCATGCTAATCTCCTTGGTCCTTATTCTCCACAGTCACTTTTGGACAAATGAAAGTAAAGTGTCTACCCCACATGTGTGGGCAGCAAATGCTCTTGTAATGGAAGCTGCAACTCTAACTCCAGCAGTACCTGCAGTCCCACAGGCGAGGTGGGAACAGGAATGCAGCGTGGTGTTCTTGTCACCTACGTGACCAGGCAAACGGACCCTATTTCTGCATGACCTTGAGGCGAGCGCTGCCGCCGCCTGCCCTTTGCACAGCGAAGCCATGTGCGCAGCAAGCGAGCGCCAGTGCCGAGCGCCCAGCAGAGAGGCAAGCAGGGCCCCGAAGGCACCAAAGGGCCTGGCAGGGCAGTCGGTTTTGGAGCACCGCAAATGCAAGTGACTGACACGTTCTTATGTAGTGTCATCTCTTGCGGGATCACTTGGCTGCTGGCTTTCCAAACACCACCTCAGGGGTAGCTGTGTCCAGGTATTTCAGTGTTCAGGGCTTTCACTTGAAGCCTCCAGTTTCAGTCTGTGCTTGGTCTTTGCTTCCTTCACCTACTCTTTTGGTCTCTTACTTTCTTATCCCCTCTCTTTTTCCCCTTCCACTAGGAAAATATATATGTTGCATTGGCCTTGTGGAAAATATATCCAAAGAGTGACCCAGGTTCTGGCTGTTTTCGGAGGCACTTCACAACTCTATGAACAAGTTTAGCCATCAAGAACAATATTTTTCAGGGTTGTGTAGTAGCATCTAGAGCTTATGGAGTTTATTGGTGAATCCCACTTCTGCTTCCTAATTGACATCATGAAGTTTGATAGAGTCAAGAGCCGTTGTGCTTGCTCATTCTTACAATAAAGCAAGATTTTATTATCACAAAAGTTTAAGTACCATAAAATGGAAAAAGTTTATTAGTATAGAGAAAATGTAGTTAGCATTTTGAGGTGATGCTATGCAAACTAATTGAGGAATAAATGATCACTGTGAAGAAAACGGAAACAGACGTGAAACAAATGATTGCTAAGAAATAAAAGAATAAGTAAAACAACCAAGTAAGAGCTGAAGCTGTGCTGAAGTGAGCTCTCCAAGGTGGGAGCTGGGGCTCTGCAGGAGAAGGAAGCAAGTCTTAAGTAGGACAGTGGTGAGGGCCAGGTAGGCTGCAGGTCAGAGGTGCGCAGCTTCGTCACCCGTGCTGTTTGGAAGGGGCAACGTGGAAACTTCATTTCAGAAAAACTGCTCTGTGTCCCCTCTCTAAATCCTGCTTGGGTCCATGCGCTATGCCAAACTCCATGGTATCCGGTGCTTGCTGGCAACAGCACTGCCAGTAATTAGTTTTTTCCTTAGGTAGCCAACGGGGTATGTGCTCAACATGTTAATTTGATTGGTGGTGGTTTATGACATAGCCAAACTGAAAGATGCTAATTTTCTGCTTATTAATATTTTACCAAGGAAAAAAGGGTGTATTTAGCCTATTTTTCATGTCTATTCCCTGTGCAGGGAGTTCTGAATAGGGAGGTTTGTTAGTCTAAAGCCAGCCCAGTTTCTTTTGCAGTGCAGAGCTGCTCAGTGAATCACACCAGCAGAGTGAGAAGGGTGAGTTTGTTTCCACCCGCTTCAGGAGGCAACCCATACAGGTACTTCATGATGAAGGGCAAGAAATAAGATAGATGTTCTTTTAATCCCTGGATATTGGCTTTTCTTCTAAGCCAAAAAAAAGCTTGCTTGCACCCCACGAAAACAGTCCACAAGGTACATCTGTTGGCTCTGCTGATCTTATCTGCATTCACAAGCCTTTTGTTAAAAGCATTCTCAAGGCTTATCTTTCCTCGGCATTAACCTGTGTGTTGGCTCTAACTCTCACTCTTTCTAACCACAAACTCGTAATTTCAGTTCCCTTTCTTCACTTCTCCAGCAGGAAGGAGTATAACCTAAACCCTGAGCTATTGCAGCTGGCAGCATGAGCGTGTTGGGCTTAATCTTTCCTTCCCTTGGTGCTCAACTGCACGGACAGGGCAATCTGTCTTTCCACAGCGGTATGGGAATGCTTGGTGAGACTGGTATCCAAGGATATTCTTGTAGCAAATGGGGCAAAATGATAAAATTGTATGTTTTATGCTTGGTAGCTTGCACAGGTGGCTCTCGTGAGTCCTGTCCCTGTGGGGAAGCAATGCAGCTGCAAGGCCTGCTGTCCCACGATCCCATACAGACATTTGCAGGCTTCTCGTTTGGCTTCTGGGTGTATATAGATGAGAGAAAAGGCCCTGCTTCCAAAACCTCAGTCTTGCTTGCAAGCATCATTTAATTGCAAGTAACATACATGAGATGGTAAATGGTAGTGCCAGGATGTATACATGTGCTTGAGTATGCGTGGATGTTTTCTAAGTATGGAATTTTCTAAGAATGGTTCGCTGAAACCTCTTTTCATGTCAGGCACTAATATATAATAAGTTGGGGGAATGCACTGTCTTGCTGGCAGGTTAGGGAAAGGGAGAACAGTTAGCCTTAGAAATCCCTCAAAAGCAGGTATTTCCCACCTTGACATGAGGCTCCTGGGCCTGAACTTGAGCTTGTGCCACAATACTCAGTTTTGAGTAGAGTTTGGATATGTGAAGAATGTGAAAACATGCTGTGCTCTTGGAGGTCATTTCTAGTAAATGCTCCCAATATACTGTAGCCTTGCACTATTTTGGGCACTGCTGTTAGTTTGTGTTTTGGACATATTCTGGTGAGCTGTAAGCTGTACTAAATAAAACATTTTACTCCTTTCGTAAACAAGGCATCCAACAGAAGATAAAGTATTTTATTTCTTGCCGCAGATACTTCAATACTCGGTTGGAGTTTAAACATAATAAATATTTAACTTCTGAATCTCCTTGCGCTTATTATGTCTGTCTAATATTTTACTGAATGTCCAGCTAAGCATGCTGAATGTTATCACTTTGCCCATTTCCTTGAGGTAACTGGCAGTTCCACGTTGCAGGTGTGCTCTGTGGTGCCTGTTCTCAGGCAGCTTCTGGCAGTAAGGAATGCAACCCTTTATCTTCTCTGTGTGATGCCACGGGCTGACTTTCCTGCGGACAAAAGTGCTCTGAGGAGCAGTGACTGGGAAAAGGCAACAGATGAGAGTGTTTGACTTGTCCCTACTACCTGGGCAAAACCAGCAAAACATCCTTAGGTTTGTGGGTTTGTATAAATGACTCTCTCAGGCTTCATGCTAATTGTTCATATGAAGCTAGCAGTAAACTTCCCTGATGATCTACCTGTTTCATGCAGCTGAATATTCAAGTTTCTTTATCTACAGCATAGTGAAGGAAGCGGGGGAAAATGCACTGTGTTTACAAAGTGCAGGGTAGTAAACAGGACTTTTGGCAAATGAACTGGCTTTAGTTAGTACAGTTTAACCAGGTTGTTGTCTTGCTGCTGGTTTTCCCAGTCTTATGTCATTACATAAGTACCTTGTCACTTGAGAAAATAATATTCTGCCAGCCTGACATAAGCGAGCTGAATCAGTCATGGGCAGGTTGTCTTCTTCCTGCTTGGCCTGAATACTGTTTTAAGGAGATTCCTTTATCTCAGTGTTGTCTGGAATTCAAACTGACACTGTAGCGCTGTAGAAATGGCAATTCTTATGTTCTGAGTGTAAACTAAAAGGAGGCTTTGCCTGTTCATACAACAAAACAAGAAAGAAAAAAACAACCTCCAAACCCAGCATAGTAGGAATATGTTATACAGATATGTCCGCTATTTTTAAGCTGACTTTCTCATTTCCATTTTTTAAAGTCCTCCCTAAAATTCTCACATATGTATGCACACACATGTAAGCACATGCATATAAGAATATAGATCGTTTCTCCAGTTTTGCAGTAGAATTTTTGCTAAAGGTTCGTTTTTTTCTGTTTGATGTACAGGGGATTTCCAACAAATTTGGCCTTCCTGTTTAGATATCTCCCTATTCAGAAGATGTGTTTCACAGGGCATGTTAAATTTATGACTTCCTTTCTTATCTCTTTTCAAGTTGAAGAACTATTATAATGAATGTGACCACAGCAAAGTTCAGACTCCTTCTTTGTTATTCTTTTTTATCCTCATTTGCGACATCAGTCTGGGTACCAGCTAAATAAATTTCTGAGAGGTCTGCTTTTGAGCATGGTATAGTATGTTCCTTTTTCGAGACAAAAAGGTACTTACAAAGTAAAATAGAACTAAAACAAAAGCATTAAAAAAAAAAAAGTTTTACCGAACAAACCAGTTAATTTGTTGCAAACCTATTGTGTTTTATTCTAGGCTATTCACACAGTAGTGTGTGTTTGTTTGTTTGTTTCCAAATCTAGCTGTCCTGTAATCTTAGAAGGGGGAAAAAAAAAAAAAAAAAAAAAANTAAGATTACAGAACAGCTAGATTTGGAAACAAACAAACAAACAAACACACACTACTGTGTGAATAGCCTAGAATAAAAGTAGTTCCCATTTCCCTGTTGTTTTCCCCAAAGGGCTTGCATTTCCCCAGAAACATGCCATAGATCTCTGCGAGGATGGAGGTCCAGTGGTGGTGGTGTCAAGGCTGAGTGGCTGCCAAAAAACTTTAATGGCCTTGACTCTACCCTGGGGACTCCTATTCAGGCACCCTCTGCCCAGGGAGCTGGGTGCTCCATTCAGGGCCAGGCCTGGGCACCCAGAGCTCACCAGGGGTGTCATAGGTGCCATTGTACCCAATCCTGTCCCTTGTTGTCCCACCATCCTGCCCAGTTTGCCTGGGTGGATCCTGAGCTGCGTTGTAGGCAGCTTGTGTCTAGCCCTGTCTCCTGGATGAGCCCTGGCCTGCATCCTATCAGGATTTATTCCTTTCTTGAGAGTTAAAAACCTCTTACAAATGCACAATGGAAAATATTCCATTCAGTTTTCTGCTGAAGAGTGGATTGAAAAAGACATAAGTAACTATGTCTACCCTGGGGATCCAGTAGCTCATATTTTTTAATTGCAGTGTACACTAGACATTTTAGAAGTGCTTCTCTACAAAACATTTCTTTGTTTTTCTCTTCTCTTGAGCTTCCAAGCAAGTGTAAGCAGATGTAGTTACAGTGCAGCAGAAGGCTAGACAGTTTGTTTGGTATAAAAAAATGATACCCTCGGGATGGCTCTTGGAGAGGAGAGACTTAATTCAGTACAGTGATGTACGTGCCTCGTAAATCAAAGTGAGAAGAATAAAGCTGAGTGATAGTCTGGCAGGTGCTTAATTTCCTTCAGCAATGATAGCTAATCTACATAATGATAATTCAATAGCAATGTTACTGGGAAGAGCAAATGCTTGTATTGAAAACACTGAAGTACGCACACAGTCCTGAAGTAGAAATAGCCTCTTTTGGATACTTCCTATTAACAGAATAATCTTCCTGTTACCATAATGGCCCTATTGAAAAGAAGGTCTCAGAAGACTAGCCTCCATTTCAAGGATCACCTCCTCCAAGCTCAAGAAGGGCATCAA
The DNA here is from genome assembly GCA_013398315.1 of Nothoprocta pentlandii. NCBI lineage: Eukaryota > Metazoa > Chordata > Aves > Tinamiformes > Tinamidae > Nothoprocta > Nothoprocta pentlandii. The sequence goes on from VZSG01000031.1 coordinate 2,960,461, forward strand.
GAGGCCTGTGTGGATGAACAAGGAGCTCCTGACAAAGCTCAAGCATAAAAAAGCAAGTACAGAAGAGGTAGAAGTAGTGACAAGTGATCAAAGCAAAATATAGAGGCACTCTCTGGACGTGCAGGGATGGAGTTTACGAAGCCAGCATCTGGTGTTGGATCTGGCAGGGGACATGAAGGGTGACATGAAGAACTTATATGCAGCCAAGGAAGATAAGGGAGAATGTGGGCTCCCTGCTGCATGGGGCAGGGAGCATGGGGAGGGGAAGTCATGTCTGACCAGCCTGGTAGCCTTCTGTTATGAGCTGACCAGCTTGGTCGCTGAGGGGAGCACAGTGGATGTTGCTCATCTTGACTGACAGAGGCTGATAGACCTGATGGCTGCGCTGCCATTCAGAGGGACCTCCACAGGCTGGAGAAATGGGCAGACAGCAACCTCATGAAGTTCAACAGAGGGAAGTGCCGAGTCCTGTGGCTGGGGACGAATAAGCCCAGGCACCGGTATGTGCTGTGGGCCAATCTGCTAGAAAGCAGCTCTGAAGAGGAGGAGCTGGGTGTGCTGGTGGACAAGTTGGCCATGAGCTAGCAACGTGCCCTAGGGCCAAAGAAGGGCGACAGTGTCTTGGGCAGTGTTAAAGAGAGTGTTGCTGGCAGGTTGAGTTGCAGGACATGATCATTCCCCTCTATTCAGCCTCCTTCCCTGTCTTCTGTATGTTTTTCTAAGTAACCTGGTTGAGCTTAGGTCCCCTGTCTCTTCTGGGTAAAGCCAGTTTCACAGAGCAATGTGATCGCTGGGTGTATAGTTGGGAAAATGCAGCGTAGGAATAGTGCAGGGATACCTGGCGTTGGTGAGATGCATGTTCAAATGTTACCCAGCTGGGAGGTTTGCGCTTTCACATTGATGACAGGACTCTCTAAAGGTGCATCCGAGTGAGTCATGTGAGCTCCTTAGAAACCCTCTTTCTGGCAGGAGACAAGAGAAAGTCATTCTGCTCGAGGGTCTCTGGGAAGGGGCTAAAGCTATGATTTGTGGCCTTTGGGAACCCAGATGTGGAGAGAAGTCCTGATAACGAAGACTTATTTAGCAGAGTAAACAAACACATAATGAGTTCTGGGGGTTGGCAGATGGAAGCTATACATGCTCAGCAAAGAAACTGAGGTGCTGGTGCCTGACGTGGGGTACATCGACATCTCTTGCTGCCTTCAGCCCAAACCAGGGCCAATGCAGAAATCATTTGACAAATGGTGGCCGTGCCTACATAGGTGCAAGGAGGTAGGAACAAAAGGGCAGTGCAAAGCTGCTGTGGAGTGGCTGAGTGGCTGGTGGCAGTGGTGGCGGCACCCTGAGGCGCGAGTGTCGAGTGGCACCCACCACTGTGCAGCAAACCCTGTATCTGGAGCAGCTGCTGCGTCCTCAGGACGCTCCTGGTGGCAGGTTCCGTCTCCCTGCATGAGAAAGGAATCAGGTTTGCATCTTGAGGCCCTCCACAGTGTGAACCTATCTGCGGTTCACTGCGAACTACTGGGAGGCTTCACTGCAAAAGCAGCGACAGTTTCTATGGGCTAAAACATGAGTAGTTCCCCATTTCCTTTGTTAAAAACTCTGTTGTGCAGGAAGTCCCCAAACTGGAATACTCCAGGGTAATCTGAGGTATAAGGATATTACTACAGTGTGAGGGAGAAGCCCTCTGACAATTTAATAAATCACACATGTCTATCCATGCATGCAAGGCAGGCAGTACGTGTGAAACCCAGGAGATGGAGAATGGTGCAGTGCAGCCTTCCCAACACAATGAGAGTGGGTACCAGGTGTGGAACTTTGAGATTTGGGTTGATGATTTACCGCTGGAACGGGATGTATATGGCCAAAACAGAACAAACCAAGATAACCCTCTGAGGGCAGAGATCATTGAAATAACCCCGAGGTCCTCTGTTTAATCAGAACGTGCCTCAAATCTGTGATTCCCTCACAAACAAAATCTAGTGCCATTAAGAGGTGATTCTTTTCCCAGAGCATTAAAGGTTCCTCATCCTTCCAGCGTGCTCTCGTGTGAAGCACTGCTATTTTATTGTATTTACACTGGGGGCAGGTGGCTCCTGCCAGGCCCGAGGGGCCGCGTGTGCGGCGGGCGCCCCCCGCGCCGCGCTCCGCTCCGCTCCCGC
>VZSG01000031.1:2963351-2983800 GCA_013398315.1 Nothoprocta pentlandii
CAGGCGGAGCCGCTGCGGCTTGTTTGTCTGCAGCGGGCTGTGCTGCCCGCCGGTAGGCACATGCACGAGCGGCCGCTTTGTTGTTTTGTTTTTACGCAGCTGAGAGCTTCCGCTGCAGTGTAGCATGAGAGAGATTCTTCTTAAGAAGAAGGTTGAGTGCCTTTAGCTTTTCTGGGCTTTATTTCTGATGTTGGATAGGACTTCCTGTGCTGCGGTATAGGGATTTATCCGGCTTTAGCAGCGCTGTTGTTCTAAGGCGCATACATTTCTTTTTCCTGTTGAACAGGAATTACAGCACTTAGCGCCTGCTGGATTTCTGAAGGGCAGTTCTGTGGGCTGTCTGGGGTATTGCAGGAGCACCTTTGGACCTGTGAGTTCAGCTAAACGCAGCTATTTGTTGGGTTAGAGTCCGAGATATGCTGGTCAGACCCCACGATAGGAAAGAGGAGAGTCTAATGTACTGTAAGCTGTGTGGTTTTGGAGCTGTACCTACGTGGGGAACTGCTCCATGTGTTCACTTATAGGTGGTCCCTATTTCTCCATAGGGGATAGGGCTGTCGGATTACGCAGGAACTTTGGGATGCAAGGCAGCGTCGACTTTACAGAAATATGTATTTTTCCCTTCACCATCAATAACTGTATGGGTTGCCCAGAAAACTGCTGCTTATGTTAAACACACCAAGCTCCACGTGGAGCTATACTTTTAAGTCCAAAGATGCCTTTTTTGCTTGTGTCGGGATATGAAAATATCCGAGAAGGGCTCTTGGGGAACCTAAAGCCTGTTGTAGTCACAAATAGCTGTTGTGTGTAGTGTACGCGATTCAAGGTCCTCAGCAAACGGCCTTAGTCTATTCTGAGAACTGCAGTGAATGTATTGAATGTAAAACAACTTCTAAATTTGGAAGATACTGTTTAACAGCTACCAATCAGCCAGCGTGAGGTGGGAAGTAGGTCATCAATTCTTGAGATGCAACCCCCCGGCAGCCTTTAGCTTCAAGGGCAAATACAAGGTTGGTATTGGTGAAAAGCAACACTGGTAGTTCAAAAGAGAAGGGTAGGAAGCTCTTTAGTAGTTATCTGGGTTAAGTAACTCTCCTGTTTCCTTGAATAGAGCCCCTGTAGCTGACTTTCCTACCTCTCCAGTCCACCAGAAATTAATACTGTGCCGGAGTATGGAGGAGATAGAGGTGGGTTATACCTTCTCTCTGAATATGTCACTCATGAGTAGAGAAAAATAGCTGTTTCTTCTCTTTCACCCACTAAGAGAACCGTAGGACTTTTCCTTAGTCTCAAGAACACAGTTGACTGAAAGAGGCTCAATATGGGCTCATAGCATCAATTTTTTTCAGATGTGCAGCTGCGAGGTGAGTCTTTGGCTGAGAGAGAGAGACATTGCTTGATTAAATCAAGGACTTTTGATAGAATAAGGAGGCCAATCGCTGCATGGCAGATGACTTCGAAGTAGTGCTGGCTTATTCTACAGGTCAAAATACATTGAATTTCTTAATAGGCTAAATATAACCAGAGTTAGTTCCCCAGAAATCCTCACAAATAGGAGGGGAGGTCGCCTGTCCGCTGATCCTGCATGGAGTTGCTGTGTTGTCAGGAAAGGAAGCGCTGCTGTGTGACCTTTAAAGTCGGTCGTGTGAAACTTGGCCTCCGACAGAGGGGTTTGCGCTTCTGCAGATCCATCCGTGTGGGGCCAGGGCCTCTGACAGCACACAGGCTTCTGGCCTCCCTTGCTGCCCTTCCTTCCATGCTGGGAGCTCAGTCGTCTTCAAGTGACAGAATATGATGCTAAAACACTTGTTTCGATTTAATGCTTTTAGTAGCACTGAAGCCTGTTCACTGTTGTCTGAAAGACTTGCACAGTTTTGCAGAGTCCTCCTATAGTTGGACCACTCTTGTTAAAGACTTAATAGCAGAAGTGTCTGGTGCTCTCCTGTGCAATGGGCTGTTTGTGGTAAAAGACTCCTGGCTTTTTGTATGAATGATATTTTATAAATCCAGATTTTGTAAGCTTGTTAGTTCAATAGTGCATGTGCTTTTCTTCCAAAACCTGGCATTTGCTTTTGGATTCATTACTAGACTAGCGAGGAGAGGTTAGTTTCCTATGAAAGCTGGAAGAAAAGAAGTAGAGTCATGCCTTAATACGTGAGGTCAAGGAGCTGCCTGGTTTCTCTATCTGTTGCTGTTGTTGCTGGTCCCTGTCTGGTGAATCAGTCACTTCCATTAAGTACTGACTGATCTATCTGGTGTCCTAGTGTTGCACATTGTGTATCTTAGGTTTTTATTTCCTTCTAAGGATTTGGAATGTAAACACTGCCCTACGTGATGCAACCTCTCTTAAATGTGCCTGACCCAGTTGCCCTTCTGCTGGATTTAAGTAAGGGCAGCCACCTCATTCCTACTTGGTCTGAGGTGAGTGCTTCCCTGGAGTGTTACCTGGTGTGCACGCTAGCCTTGCTGAACAGTAGCGTTTTCCTGGAGCAGCTAGAGTGAATAAATTATCATCTCTTTAAGCTGTTAATACACCAGGAAACTGCTGGTTTGTTGCAATTTACCTCTGCAGGGTAATTGCTGTCTAAACTGTGTTTGGACTGAGAGATCTTAACGCAGGAGTGTCCTAATTGCCCAGGTGCCACAGGAGAACTTGATGGCTAAGTGCTGTAGTGTTGTGGTTCTATAGAAATGGTAGTTTAGGTTTCCAAATAGGTATTTTTAAACATCTTTTTCTGTCTTTAAAAAAGATAAGATTATTTAGTGATGTATAGGCACAGATCAAATAAAGTCTTAAATTGATTAAAGTTCTAAGAGTTTTAGCGGGATATACTGATTATCTGCAATATGTGATGTTGCCAGTGCACCTGAAGGACTCTTAGGTGCACAAAGGGACACTGAGCTGCCTCTTGCCATGTTGCTCAGCTCGTGAACTTAAATAAGCTGCAGTGACCTCACTGGTGTGCACTCATGTTACTTGTTGGATATCTTTAAGGAGCAAGAATGCAGGTGTTGCACGTGATGGTGAGAGGGGCACAGCAGACATCTGAGGACAGGACTGCAACTTCCCTTGCAGAGGAGCAGAGCCTTGTTGCTGCAGTATCTAATACAGCAACACTGAGCCTGCAGCAAGAGTCTTAATTTCTTCAGTTGTGTCTCAATAAGGTAAATTGCCCAATGGATGAGGCTTGACTCTAGCTTGCAGCCAGCCACCCTTGGGTGCCCTGGCCTGCCCCAAAGGCAGGAGCAGAATCCAGAGGCCACCTGGGCTGCTGCCGATGCCGTCCGTGTTTGCCCAGCGCCTGCCTGGAGCTGCTGCAGCAGCTGGGCCGAGCTGGGCAAGCGGCGGGTGTCTCCTGGGTGCTGGGTGGCTCCTCCATAGCAGCCTTGCAGTGCTGTGCTGTGGAGAGTGAATGGGGGAGTTACTGCTGGGTCTGTAGGAGGGGCTACAGCTTTAGAACCTGGCTGAGGGAGAGCCTGGGCCACGTAAGGTGAGAGACTACATTTTTTAATAAGGAAGAAAGTGAGGGCAAAGCAGTGATTTAGACCATGGTATAATTCAACATCATTGCTCCTCCTGAATTAAATGTATTTCCTTTGCTCAGGAAAAGCCTTTAAGGCCAGACCTGCATGTCCTATGTGACAACTTCACTCACACTTCACTGTGCTTCAGCTGCACGGTGTGAGACCTCAGGTTGTGGAGCTGATGTTATAGGAAGCCCAAACCAGGGAGTCCCTGACAGGTCTCAGTTAACCTGTGCTCATTTGCAGCATCCCAGTTCTGCCTGTGTTGTCGCTACTCGGGAGAGCAGAGCCAAGTGCCTGCCCTTGACTCTGGGGCAGGAGAAGAGCTCCTGGGGACACTTGCATCCCGTGCGTTCAGAGTTGCGTGCTCAAGGTGCAGTATTGCGACTGCCAGGCCCTTCCTGCACCCAGCCCTGCTGTCCCATTTCCTCCATGCAGCTATCTAGGCATCAAAACAAGAGCTCTCCTAGCCGAGAAGCAGGGCCAAAACTCTTGCAGGCAAATCGGTCTGTGCTAGATTACCTCCCTGATCTGGCTGCGCAACCAGATGAGTGCCTGGCCAACACAAAGTGGGTCGTGGGAATGCATATCTCGGCTAGGTTGGTCTGATTTAAATTTAATCTGATGGTGCAATTTATAATCAGCTTAGGATTATATGTTTTATTCAGATCAAAGGATTTTTCTTGTCAATAGCCAAAGCCATTTGTTGCACCATCTTTTGTACTCGGTGAAGAAGGCAGAATGTGATGCTCCCTCTCTTAAGGGTCCAGTGGGAATGTAGAGACCCAGGACCCAGAAGAGTAACGGTGCAAACCACCAGCTGCAGTGGCTAGTGGCCACCAGGGCAGGCTGAAGGTGTGTGGCCGGTCCATGTCCTCACACACCACAGGTAAAACATCTAGAGGACTTCAGGGCACCGTTACCCCTAACCAGAGATGGGTAACATGCCTTGTGCCTTTCTTCCGCACTTCTCCGTGTGCCCTTTAGGCCTTGCAGGGACCTTGTCCATCTCGCAGGCCACCCGGTGCTGGGCCTCAGCCCCTCTGGATACAGGGGAGGGGATGAAGAGAGGCCATTGGTCCCCGGGCGCTGTTTGCCGTGCGATGCCCGAGCTGACGGCTGCTCTCCCGTTCTCCTCCGTGGCGCTCGGCCCACGTCTGGCCATGGGCAGACAATGGGGAGGCTGCTGCCCTCTCTAAATAGCCCATTGTGCGCCCGGAGGAGGAGCAGCAGAGAGCGACCGCGTCGTGTCCTGCCAGCCCGGGCTGGTGCCTTGAGATGTAGGCTCTGCTGCAAGGAGCGAGCCACGGGGGTGGCAGTGAGAAGAGCTGCTTTGTCCGAGCGCTGCAGCACTCCCATGGCGTGAATTCAGCGAGATGCTTTTCCAGGCTGAGTACTGGAAACTGCAGTTTCCTCAGGTATGGCAAGGACAGGTATTTATCTCCTCTAGTAGCTCTTCTGTCCTGCTGCTCTTTAAAGCCTCTCTTTCAGGTAGCAAATGCTCTTTTCCAGCTAAAACCGCGCAAGGGTCAATTGGTTGTAGTGATGGGAAGTAATTTTGAGGTTCTCAAATATTTTCCATTCTGTGCCAAGTTTGTTTCTATATGTAGCCACTTGAGTATCAAAGTATCAAACTTGAGTATCCTTCTTGCAGGGAATCTGCTCCCTTTAAGTCTCCAGGCCTGACTTTCCCTCATGTGCTCTGTCTTACGCTAGGACCAAGTTTCTCCTTTGAGTACCTGGAGTGTAGATCCCATCTGGATAAGAAGCAATGGCAGTACTTGAGTCTACAAAAAGTGTGGTGTTACTGCCATTTGAGTCAATTAGTCTTGCACAGGTCTGTCTCCTGAAGTGTTAAGTTTCCTGTGGCAAAGCAGTTAAAGTGCTTATTTTTCCCCCAGGTGGATGATTCCTGCTGATATGCAGCAGAAGGGAACAGCTCACTGGTCACTTTCTTTAGTCCACCAATGGTTGCAATGATGGGTGGGGGGGAAGATCTTAATGAAATCCCAAAATATGGAGGCCTGTAGATAGGGATTTGGGAGTGTCCAGTGCGAGCAGAACGTGTGACCGAAAGGTCTCTCCCAGCCCAGCCAGGGTGCCTGCTGGGCTGCTCTGCCTGTCCCGCGTGGGCAGAGGCGGCTGAGCGCCGCGCTCCCGTGGAGAGGAGCGGAGAGCCGGGTCCGGGATCCCTTGAGAGCATCGCTAAAGGTGCAAACCCTTGGGAAAGACCCTGGAGGGCCAGGTGTAGTTGGAGCATGGGCCAAGCAAGTGTGGGGATGGATCAAGGAAAACTGAGACCTTGAAGCTTCCTGTCTCATTGAGGTGTCTCTTGTTTGTAAATGCGATCATTATTTTTTTTTTTTCTCCATTTTCTCTGGTTTTGTCTTATGCACAGAGAACAGGAATTGATGTCACTGAGCAGGTAGCGCTGAGCTACAAATTGCTTGGTCTTGCAGAAAACTTTGTTCTATCTCCTTTTTGTGCCAGTGAGGCTGATGCAATAAAACATTCTGAAGTGGTCATATCATGGCTTTATCAAAGCTACGTAATGTGTTTTATTGCCTCTGTTTATGCTCAGGAAGATCTAATTCTTATTATAGGTTGTCCTATAAAAACCGTTCAAGAAAACAACAAGCGATGGTAGATGAGGTTTTCTCTTGCTACGTAGCCCTAAATCATACTGACTTTTTGACTACAATAGGCCGCTTATGTGATTGAACTGAACTTATTTAAATTCTTCCTAGCTGTAGTAGCACAACAGCCTTTTGAAATTGTAATTCTCTAATAACACTGCATTCCTCAACCCTGCAGTGCGTGTGCAGGACACATCAGGGGCTGATGCAGAAGGGGAGATGAAATATCTGTTGTTTGAAAGTCAGAGGGGATTATTGTGTTTCTTGGGGAGGGAAGAGCTAAGCTATCTGTTTTTTCTTTCTTTTTCTTTTTTTTTTTTTTTATAATACCTCCTCCTTTCTAGTTTTGTAACATGATATATAGTAGGATACTTAAAATTGGCTTATTAGTATCTAGTTTTGTAACATGATATATAGTAGGATACTTAAAATTGGCTTATTAGTAAAGTATGCTGTTAGACTTTCTTATTCTTCACTTTCCTTCATCTATGTATCTTTAAAACCTGCAGAGATAGGAGCATGGTTTTATACATAGAGAGTGAGAGCGTGGCAATCCTACTATTGTGTGTGTGCTTGTATGTACATAAAAAGCTATTTATATAGAAATAACATTTCCCCGGTCAAGGAAAGATGAAAAGATTTCTTCCTGACATATTCAAGAGCCCTTCTTTCACCTTCCCCTGCTTCAGTTCAGCTTGTTGCAGGTTTAGATGCTCTCTGCTGTGTGCCAGGGTACCCATGGGTGATGTAGGGGCCTCTGGCCTGGGTGCTGGGGAGCTGTACCCCGAGGCCGTGCTGCAATAGCAAGGGCTTGGGGACAGGGAGGCTGCCAGGGGGCTGCAGGGCTTTCCAGGGGCCCTGGGGCAGGCGGAGCCCGAATCCAGCGTGGCATGCCCTGCACCCTTGTTCCAGCCTGTTGCTTTCCCCTTCTGCTGATGTTGTGAAAACATGGGCCCTTTGGACTATTTATATGGCTTTTTTTTTGCACTCTGCAGCAAATCCTTGTTCAAATACTGCTCGGCCTTCTTACGGGCAGGACACCGCTCCTGTTACCCCGTTCAATCAGCGGTTGTGGCACCGTGGATTTCAGCGGGGCGCTGTGGGCCGGGGCTGCTCGGCGGCAAGGTGCAGCCGCAGCCCGGCACAGCCGGCCGCAGCGCCTGGCTGCCTGTCAGCGCCGCCGCTCGCCTCTGCTATTCTCCCTAGGAAGTGGCTTGACCCATTTTTTTTTATTATTATTTTTTTTTTCCTGGAATAAATAACATGCGGCCTGTGGAGCGGAGGCAGCGCAACGCGCCGGGCGCCGCTGGCTCTGCCTGCCGCCCGCAGCGCCGTGGGGTGACGGCGGCCGCTCGCAATTGGCCCCGCGCGCCGCCCGCCCGCCCGCCGCTCACCTCTAACCCAGTGGGCAGGAGCTGCCGCGCTGGCTCCTTCGCCCTCGGCATGTGACCAACGTCCTGGGAGACCTTGGCCCGGAGCGGGGCGCCAGCGGAGCGGCCTGCAGCGCTGCTTTCCCTGGCCTCTTCCTGCTGCGGGGTGTGCATGGCAGGCAGCACGGAGCCGCTCCTCCCGGCTCCCTGCCGCTCTGCAAACGGGACAAGTAAAATGCTTGTTTGTGTCGCTGCGTTAAACCTCTGCAGCTGCTGCTTTTCTTCTGCTCTATGGCCGAAGATGAACTGCTGGTGTCAAGCTGGGAGGAATGGGAAGCCAGCTGATAGAGCGAGGCTATGGAAAGGTGTCAGCTGCTGCGACGTGTGCTCTGGGCACCATTGAAGGGGGAGAACAGACGACTGAGATTATTTTAATTGGATATAAGAGATGAGAAGTTCTGCTCATCAATATGCTGCTGTAGAATTAGGAAACTCTAGTGGTGCAAATCTGTTGCCTTGATGCAAGGAAAGTTGTGTCTCCCATAGCTCTTTTCTCCCTTTTTTTTTCACTGTAGCTATTCTACATGTAGCTATTCTATTCATTTAAAAAGTAAGGCACAAGTCCCATTAAAATGCAGTGTCTGTTAAAGCAGTATTTAAAACCTGGAGAAACTGTCTCCTTTCAGTCCCAACATTTTCTAGAGCTGGTAATTGCTTACTACTGAATTGCACTGTGGATGTCTGAAGTTATTGCCTACTTAGTTTCAGGGGAAAAAAAATGTTGATAGTAGGAAGCTAGAAGGACAAGGAACGCACTGGTTTCCCACAGCAACAGTGAATCAAAAGGGATTTGGGCATCTTTATGTATGTGACTTCTTTTTTTCCTCTTATTTCCACAGAGTCCAGCATCAGGAGAAGCACACTGAGCTACAATGCAAGCGCATGAGTTGTTCAGAAGTCTGCGGATGCCGGAGCTTGGGGACGTCAGGCAGTACGTGCGCACCCTCCCGACGAACACGCTGATGGGCTTCGGAGCTTTTGCAGCTCTCACTACCTACTGGTATGCAACGAGACCTAAGGCTCTGAAACCACCATGTGATTTAGCAATGCAGTCTGTGGAAGTAGAGGTAAGTGTCGCTTGGCTGCTGCTGTCATTCGTCACGTTTGAAGCTCAGAGATTGAGAGAGCAGCTCTTAGAGTGTTTCTGACTTTGTGGTGTGATGGGCCCTGTGTTTCAGGGTGAGCACTCCTGTGAAATCTGTCATGAACTTGTGTCTTGGCTTTCTGAATTCCTTCTCTGCTCAAGATGAAGGTCATTGAGGTGGTAGCTAGTATGGGAGAAAAAGGTTTTGTTTCTGGGGAAGCTGAACTCCCCATCCGAGTGGTGGAAAACCTGTGTGTGTTAGCGCAGCTCTGAGGTAGCTTTTCCTCCTTAACCACGTGGTTAGGTGATGACATATTAAGTTAGTTCTTGGGGTTGGGTTGTGCATGTTGGAGTATGTTGGTTAGGCTGAAACTCTTCTGCTATAATACTTAGCTTACAGTTGACAGATGAGATTTTTGTATCGGGTTACAAGCAAGAAGAGAGTAGTAACTGTCCTGAAGTGATCCATGGAAAGATCTAGTAGTCCTGGAAAGAGATTGCAATCATAGACTAAGCTGAACTCAAAGCAGCCTCCTCCTGCACTGTGGATATGGTAGCTGCAGTTGGATGATGGTTATTTTTAATAATGAAGCAAGGAAAATCACTGGGAGAAACCGTGGCTTAGAAGCTAATATAGGCAATCACTAGAGTTTCTTGAGCAGTGATTTTATCAATTCCCTTGTTTACTACAGAGTCAGAATCATATTGTTTTGATTCCTTCAAAAGTGTTTCGGTATTTCTTCAGGGCCCATGTTTCCTTTTTTTTGAAGGAAGGAGACAGGCTTGAATAGCTGTAATCTTCAAGGGAAGATGCTTATAAAATGTAGGAATGTAAGGGCGATAACTTCTTTCCCTGTGCCATAGATTAGTTGAATCATGGCTTCTTCTAACAGCTCCTTCAAAGGAAAAGGATTAGAGGAATCCTGCGTTACTGTCGATGATCATTGTAGTGCATTTGTTCTGGGGTTCCTGCAGCTCAAGTTTCCCATTACCACAGATAATTATTATGTGGACAAACCACATCTAGTTCTCCTCAGTCGATGCAATTGGGCATAAAATAAAATGACTTTAATGCCACATTAGGAGTAGATGTAACTAATGTAAAGAAATATGGCATAGAGCAGTCTGAAATTTACAGTAGGTAAAGTTCTGTAAACTTTAACCAGATGAGACTTGTGTCATAGCCATGAAACAGGCAGTTTCTTTGTAATATTTCATGATACTAAAATAGTATCTACTATTTTATAGTAGCTAGCTACTAATACCAAAGTATTAGCTGGCCCCTTCGTTCAAAAGTTTGCATAATACTGTTTTATTTCTTATCTTTTCAGAGTGGTATATAGTAAGCTCATTGGCATCTCATAGTGTTACAGAGAACCTGTGGTAATTAATGGCTTGCTATTAGAATTGCACAGAGAAGACATAGATGTGATCTGAGGGCTTTCCCATTAAAAGATGGTCAAACAGCGGTTCGTATCTAGCCACAGACAGTGACAAACACTTAAGGCTGGAGACTCTTGACGGTCTCCAGGCTCCCTGCCCTTAGCTCTTCAAGGCAAATTAGCTCCTTGCTGCTGGATACGGGGGCTGAAATCAGTTGTAGTGGGAGCTGTGCTGAGCTGATCCATGTTGCACTAATGAACACCGGCTCTTTTGTCTGAGTAAGGTAGGTGGAGAAGCCTTATAGTTTTTCCTGCCTCTCCAGAAAATGCGTTTTAATAAAGATTTAGTAATAGCATAACACAAACAAGAAGTGACTGAACAAGTTAGTACATCTTAATCCTTGAGGACCTAGATTGAAGGGACAGTAAAAAAATCGGTGCATCGTGTTCTTTGGCAGTTGATACACAGCCCCTGGCAATGTAAAGATGTAAACTGCACTAAAGTGCCATCAAATCGGAATAGACATGTTGAAGTAAACTTAAAGCATGTGCTGGAACTGGTACTTTTATAGGAGTAAGAAGGGTGTTGTTACAGCATTAGAGGTCCAATTTCTCCCTAAGTAAATGTGTTTTGTATCTTGCTTCAAGTATTTTCTATTCTCTTATAGATTTTGTAAGCTGAGCTTCTCATTCAGATAATATACCTGCACCCTTTAACCAGAAAAGATGTGAAAAGGACTATGGGAGTCAGCAGTGTTTTCCAAAGAGACTTAGCAGGAAGAAACTCTTCTTCTGTTTTGAATAGCACATTTACCTTTAATTTTGAGTTTAAATACGTTTCTGCTTGCTTCTGGTAATGAAATACGTGTGAAAGCTTTTGACTTGCTTCCTTTGCCTCTGACAAATTCAAATGAAGTCAGTGATTGGAGAGGATTTCTGAATGTTCAGATGATGAGTCTTCAAAACTTCTTAGGGGAGGAAGAGTGTCCTGTGTATTGCAGTTCCATGTTGCTTCCCATCTCTGGAAAACTTGGCTTTGGCAGGTCAGCACCCTGTGACCCCTTTTGATCATCAATGAATGAACATGAAGACTGGATGTCGAGTGGGATGTCAGCTCAGAGGCCTGCTGAAAGTAAAGAAAGTAATTTCCCTTTAGGAAAGACCAATGTCTTCAAAGCTACCAACTTAATTTTCTTTTCAGGAGAGTTTTGTAGAATGCTGGTGCACTGAAGATAAGATTCATGAAGAGTAATTCTTACTAAGTCTAACTAGTTGGAGAGACTAGTTAGTATTGCCCAGAATTTCCCTGTACTGAATTGTGCACTGTATTGTTGCTAGGAATCTCATGTGTTCACCTAACAGTGAGGTGTTTCAGCTGTATTTAGCAAAGCTCAGGTGCACCATTAATCATGTCTCTAATTGCAGATAGATGTGGTTCTGTTTGCAGATATATCTTCCAGGTGGTGATAGATATTTGAACAAATGCCTATTGATTTTAAGATTACAAACTGCATGATTATCAAATATATTGGTATTTAAATATGAAAACACTGCTATTGAGGTCAAGCTTGGCTAGAACCTGTGGAAAGACAGCCTGTCTGTGTCTTAGAGTGCCTTGAGTTTGGACTTGCAGCTGTGACTATTTTTGCTTCTTCAGAAGAAGTATTCAAATATGGAGAAGGCCATTCCACTTAAGAAGTAACTTTTAAACCTTCTTATGTTCTTCTGATAATTATTCCATCTCATCTTGTCTTTTCCAAGCTAACTTTTCAAGATAAGTGCAGGTCATGTGTTAAGCAATTGGTCTTAGTGTTGTGTGCTTGCGTAGGGATTAGGTTGCTTAACGTTATATGGCAGGTTTGGGAACCCTGCCTTATCCTTGCTGCTCAGAATGTGCATGCCAGTAATTGGGCAATCCTTTCTCCTTGGGAAGATGCTTTTCTCAGGAGAACAGAAGCTGCCTCCCTTGGCTCTGGGGCATGCTGGAAACAACCGTACCTTGTGACAGCGCTGCTCGTCTGAGACGGCTTCTATCGACAAGAAGCGAGCATGTCTTGAACAGAAAAAGTTCTCTCTTGTGTCCTGTGGCACAATTGGGCATAGACTGCGTAATACAGGGCTCTTCCATGGAAAAGCCTCCCCCTTTTGGATGCTCCTATTCTAAACCAGTGCCAAAGCCTTGCTGCAAATTGTGTTAACTTCTTGCAACTCCTTGAAATACCTGAAATGCACGCATGTGCACACACACACAATCCCAGTAACCTAAGCTTGTTCTTGGCATTAGTGCGGTATTGTTGCTTCATCCCTCCAAGCCACTGTGGTAAGACCTAAAGGTGTTTTGAGCCCTTGCCTCTGTGCTAGACATTAGTTAGAGCCTGTTCAAATAGATTGCGCAAAATCGGTGCAGCATTGCAGGTCTGAGATGGAAACATGCAGCGGAGGGAGGGACTCGTGCTGCAGCAGCTGCTGTTTGGAGGAGCTTGCTGGGAGCAGAGCTGCTCCAGCTGCACACACCCCTTCTGGATAAGGACCCCCTGCCCAGGCTGGTGAAATCTTGGCACTTTGCAAAGCAGAGTTAAGCAAGCAGGCCCCTAAGCTGGTTCTGTTTCACTTTCTCTATTGAAATAACTGTGGGGAGCTGACTTGGTCTTTTAATAGCCTGTGAGTTGCTGTGTTTTTCCAAAGGACACTGCAATCAGTCCTGCACCTTAGTGTGCCATTTCTCAGAAGTCTTGCCTTCACTTTCAGTTGTGCCCCGGGCCCTGCAAAAACAGCCTTTGTGGCACTGAGTAATAGGATATGTAGAGAAAATAGTGGTAGCTCACGTGAGAGGAAAACAAGTTCATTGACCATTGTTGAGAAATGGCTTTGAATGTGGCACCTCACCAGGAAGAGCAGCTGTGGCACATTGAACATGCTGCTGAGGCAGGTTCCCCCTGACCTCAGGCCAGCTCTGGCCACGGGCAAACCAGGCAATCTAGTGGCTGACTTTGGAGAAGGTCCAGAAACAAGTGCATTAAAACACACGCAGTACCGACCTTTTCCTTGTTTTCCTAGCAGAGACAGGCCTTGGGATCTTTTCCTATAGAACAGAGGATGTTCTCGGAGTGCCAGCATGCTCTTGAATACTTCTAATATTACGTGTGCTTAGAGGGAGGCTGGTCGTTAACTTGCTCTGCGTCGCGTTCTTGGTGTGGGTTTCTGCTCGCTGTCGAAGGAGTGGCAGGCGCTCCATTACGCATATAGAGCTTTGCAAAAACAAGTCAGACTTGTTTTATGATTATGTACATATATATTTTTCCTCGCTACATGATCAGCCATTAACATGCTAGCTCCATTCTGTGGACATGGTGCAACATGACATGTACGTGACATGCTATCAGCTACCTCCATAGTTCCAGTTAGCTCGAGGTTTGACCCCATGGAAAGGGCTAGGATTTGACCCTAGCTGCTGATTTGGATAGTTTTATGTGGTGCTTGCAGGGAACCCACTGCTTGTCCTGCTATATAATAATTTGTAGGCACCTCTGTTATCTGAGCAGAACTAATAAGCATGGCTTAATAGTACTTGCATAATTGTTTTATTACAAGTTAAAGTGTCCAGATGTACTTTCGAATTATAAGATTATCTAATCAGTTATAATAAAGCAGACTGTATAAAAACTATGAGCTTATTCTGTTCATGTTCTCCTGCTGACTCTTGGTTACAGCTTTTGTAAATGCCAACCTGCTCAAACAGGGTGTTTCTGTGAGTGTTGGAGTGTTTACTTTGTGTATGTGGTGGTGTGTTTTTGTTTTGCTTTTTTCTTTTAAACTCAAGGTGATATTGTCCTGACTGCCTCTAACTAGGGCAGGAGATGACTCTTGTGAAAAGGTGGAACTTTAAGGGGATTAAATAACTTGATTTATATCTGGCAGGGAATATGTTACTACTTGAAGCTTGTGTTTTGGAGTGTTGTTGGTGGCTCTTAAAAATCAATCCACTTTTCAGTATCAACTTGAAGCAGAGTTATGTTTTCTAATTAAAACTAGAAGAAAAAAAAAGTAGACTGTATTCTTATATCTAGAGAGAGATCGTCATCCTCTCTGGTGGTGGTGGCATTTGGAAAGCTGGCTGGAATTATGCTACATACTGCAATAATGGCTTAGAGCATCTCTTAAGTGAAAGTAATGTCCAAGGGCGTTATGTGGTTCTGACTTGACCTATGTCATGTGGAACTGAGGACAAGATTTTTGCCTAACAGATTTTAGAAATGTGAGGGTGACTTGGCCCTGTTTTTCACCATGTATGTTCTGGGAAACCTTGCAGGAATTTTCCTGTCCTGTGGTAAAACAAACCAAAGATCTTTAAAACAAAATATTTAAAACAATTTCATAGGCCTTATAATGCAATATTTAAAAATGATGTTTTTAATTATTTTAGTGATTTTTTTTCTGTTGATCTTTAACAGATGTGTGTAACATTCCTACTTATTTCATACAGGGTACTGAGCACGCTCGGAGGTCCTCCCTCCTTAAGAACGATGAACTTCTGATTTACTATTATGATGATGTGAGAACAGCTTATGATATCTTCCAAAGGGGTGTGCATGTATCAAGTAAGTCCAAAGATAAATTTTCTACAATAAGAGCTAAAGGTCTGGACTCTTTTGAAATGCATTTGGAGATATGTGGTATCTACCTAGCAATAAGATAATGTATTGGGTGTGGGCTTTCTCAAAGGCAGATTTAACCATGACCTCTTGTGAAGCTGAGGTGGATGTGCTAAGTCTTTAAACCTGACTGCATCCATGTCCTTCCCTCATTTCCTTCCTTCCTGGTGCTACTCTCTTCTCCTTCTCTCACTTCCTTCCCCGTGCTCCCCCCAAATAGTCTGGCTTCTGAATGTGTCTGCGAAGAATTCACAGGCTGTCAGCTTACCCCTAGCAAGAGTGCAGCTAGTGTGGTGTTGGGGCAGAGAAAGCAGGCTTTACATCTCAGTAACTTTGGGTTTGTCACGTTGTAGATAACGGTCCCTGTCTGGGCTCTAGAAAGCCAAACCAGCCCTATGAGTGGATCTCCTATAAAGAGGTAAGTAACCTCCCTAGCTTGGTGCTAGATCTGCGTTTGCTTACTGTGACCACTGATAGAGCATTTAGTGATGTGGCAAGTCTTACGTATATGCAAATGTGTTAAACTAATATCTTAAGCTACTTTTACTGTGTTGAAATATTGTAAAAATTCTAGTTCTGCTTTAGAAGAATATCCTTATAAAGTGTGCAAATTGGAGACAAAATGTGCCTTTTGTTTACCATATTCACTGTTCTCCTTCTAAATCTTCTGGGGCTTTCTCTATTGATGAGAAATCTTTTGAACTTGTACCCTGCCTCTGAAGGGCTGCAGCTTTGGAGTGTTGCTCAGAGTTGGGGCTCACACCGTTCCTGCTGCAGCTGTTTGTTTCTGAGGACCTTTCCCTGTGTAGTACTAATCTCTATGTGCATTAGCTGTGCTTCTTGGTTTATCTCCATACTGATGAATGGTAGTTGTATAGAGTGTTCAGAGACAGGATTTTAACCAGTAACTTCTTCATGATCACTAAAAGTAGATCTTCATGCAAATTGTTTTAACAGTTACCTTCCCTCAGAACATTTCTGATTTAGTCAGCTGGTGACTTTAAACCTGTGTGCACTAGGCGAAGTTCACACAATTAGCACAATTAAACACTGCCTTGCAGGCTGCAGAACTCACTTTTTTCAAGGTGATTTTTACTGCGTATTGGTAGGATGTGTCATATCTATCTATCTATATCTATATATATATATATAAAAATGAGAAGTGTAATGGCATTGCAGTGGGAACTGTAGTCATGGAGGACCCCATGATAGGTTCACTAGACTATTTCATATCTATTGTTGTGGTGTTTTTTTCTATTTTTGTTACACTTAAAATGTGATAGGTACTGATTAATGTGCTTTTATTTATTCACCTTTTTTACCTTTTTTTCCCCAGGCTTCAGACAAAGCAGAGTGTGTGGGCTCAGCATTACTTTACCGAGGTTTCAAACCATCATCTCAAGCTCAGTATGTTGGAATTTTTGCACAAAACAGACCTGAGGTAATTTAAATGAGGGGATTTGTGCTAGTGATCTACCTGCAATTGAAATTACCCACATCTTTAAAATCTGCTGCTTTTCAGCAGTGTACCTAGCTGCCCTAGTAAGAAACATATATGGGGTTGGAAAAGAGCTGAAGGTCAATGTCATAGGCCTCCAAGCTACCCATATGGCACCTCTAGCTAAAAACCAAAATTAACAATTGACAACAGTTAATGTCTTATATTTTTCTCTCTCTCCCAGAGCTGCACACAGAACAATAAGAGAACCAGGGAATCTAAAACTTCCTCTTGAAAGACCCTTAATAGATCCCATTATCTGGAGCCCTTTCCAATGTTTACGTGGTTAAAAACTTACAGTGCTCTCTCTGTCTCCCCCTCTCCCCTTCCTGCTCCCCACTACACACACACACAAAAAGACACAAAATAAAAGCTCTTGCTAGCCTGGTACAGATGAAGAAACTGTTTTTCCAGGCTCTCAAGTCTGCAACAATATGCTGCCTGGATTTTTCCCTTCAGTGTTCCAGTTCTAAGACCTGCAGTTATATTTCTGCCAGAAAAAGGCTGGGATGCCTCCAGCAAGGAAACCATTAAATTAGGAGGACTTGGTTAAGCTAGCAGTTTAAAGTATGGGATTTTCCCTGTCAAAAATGACTGGATGAGTGTTGTGACAACCCTAACATCATCACCAATCCAGACAGACAGAAGGTTTTTGCAAAGATCATCAGGCAGTGTGATTCACACTTGTTCAGAGGAAAAACTACAGGGAAAATCCCTAAAGGGGAAAATCCCTAGTATGCCCCTTGCTTAAATGTTCACCAAAAATGAAATTGGATTTATAAATAATAACATGACTTTCTCTTTGAATAACTGGAAAACAGCTGATCCCTTCCACAAGCAAGGAATTTCTGTTGTGGATTGAAAACCAGGAAAGCGAGTATAGCATCTCCTAGCAGATGATGAGAGCCACTGGAAAGAACAAATAAAAACTTAGACTGTTGTTCTATATACTACTGAATACTTGCATGGGCTTTGAGAGGGAGAGCTTACCACTTGTTTTTAAATAGTTTTAACTTTTGGAGCTTGAATGTAGGAAAAATCTGCTGATAGGCTGGAAAATGAAGGTGGCTGTTGCATTAAGAGTCCTGGCATACAAGTTATTGGAGAATGGGAAGTGCTGCTGCTCTGTGCTGCTGCTGACACCTGCTGTAACAGACAGCCCATTAGCTGCTGAACAGTGATACGGGCACCTTCCCTCTTGTTACATGTACAGGTGGATGCTATCTAGGCAAAAATATTCAGGAATGCCTGTCATGGCTGATGCAGGTTATGCCTGCTTAGGCTTACCAGTAATGCAATGTTTGCATCAAATTCTGCCCAACTAGTAGCTGTTGCTGTGCTAGCTTTATAAGAAGTGTTCTTCTGGGAATGAGTGCACAGCTTATTGCAGAAGTGCCTCCAGTTCTTTGAGTTTGACTGTCCTGACCAGTATATTTAAAAAACAAACAAACAAAAAAACCCACTCAGAAAACTTACCCTTAACTTTGCACACTCTAAACTTTGCACACTCTGAAACTGAGGCTTAGCAATTTTGTTAATGTAGCTTCTATACTAGATGATCTATGGAATAATAACCACATGTCAGTGAAGTAATTGGCCAGTGTCCTGCAAAAACACTGCAAAGTTTGACTAAGTGCAGGCTGGGGGTGGGAGGGAAAGCCAACACCCTTATTGCAGTCCTTGCTGAATCCTAAGTTCAGTGAACTTAAAGGAGAGTGGAGTCCTGTTCAGTTAACTGGAAGTGGCAAGTGATGCAATGCCTGAGAATTTTTATCCTTCAAGGGGAAAACTGAATTTGCCTTCTTGTGTGTCCAGAATCTTCCACTTCTGGAGTCCCATGCATGCCTCTATTTTGGTGTAGGTAGCTATGTACAGACCTTGACAAATAAATTCATCATGCAACTTTCTATACAGTAGTTATCTTAGCAGTACCCACCTACCCTGTGTTAAAGACAGAGCTGAGTTTTATTGAACTCAGTAAGACTTAGTTGGGGCTCCTCATAACTATTTTTTTCTTCTTCCCACAGCTGACAGCTCAGTAAGTCTTAATAGTAAACACATGCACGCACACTTTATCTACATTGCACATTTTATCTACGTATGCACACTTGAAGTCTTGCCCAAAGGAGCTCTGCCCTAATGGCTCCCCTGTCCAAATCCTAGTAAGAGCTGTTGTTGGAGGCGAGCCCTGAGCAGGAGGCACACGCTGACCCGCATCTCTTCTCTCCCTGTGCAGTGGGTCATCATCGAACAGGGATGCTACACGTACTCCTTGGTGGTGGTGCCGCTCTATGACACGCTGGGAACTGAAGCTATTACTTACATTGTGAACAAAGGTAGGATGTTCTTGGTAGATTTGCAGCTACGTGTGTGAGGGCAGAGCTGGCCGAGGGCAGAACTCTGGTCTTCCTCAGACTAGAAGAGTCCTATAGTACCAAATGCTGAAATATGGATCTAGTCTAAAATCAATCTGTCTTACTAATATTGTTGTTGTTCTTACTCAGCTGACTTGTCACTGGTTTTCTGTGACAAACCTGACAAGGCCAAGCTTCTGCTAACCAATGTGGAAAAGGGGGAAACTCCAATCCTCAACACCATCGTTATCATGGAGCCTTTTGGCATAGATCTTGTGGAACGTGGCAAAAAGTGTGGGGTGGAAGTCTTCAGCATGGGACAAATAGTGGTAAGTAGACTTAACCTGCTTTATTGCTTTCATCTCCTTTACTTTGGATAAATTTACCGGTCTGGTTTCAACACTCTGAACACAATGTGGTAGAATAGTTTCAGAATACTTGAACTTCAAGAGGTAGCTACACCAAGCCTTTTAACAGATACTTTTAAAGAAGGAAAACAACTTGTTAGTGGCATTTCATAGTGTGCAAAATGTAAACCCATGCTTGTCAAGTTAATGGTGCAAAAACTTATTAACATGATCCAGAGAACATAAGATCTGGGCGTTGCCTTGTCTGTGCAAAGCAGTAAGAAATGATAATCACACAGAGCAATGCTGGTAATGCTTCAAAAATACTGATTTCAATTAGAATCTCTATAGGTCTTAGTTTGTAGTAAAATGTTATCTTGCTCTGTGCTAAACCTGAAAAATAAATTCTGGAGGGAGATGGAGAATATTAGCCAATTTTTCCAACATTAGCCTGTGGTAATTTAAGGCAGTGTGACTTCTGGGTTTTGCCTTGCTACTTAGTATTCAAGGGCTTATAGTTGTGCTTGGGGTGATCTTGTCTGCATGGACCTTTTGTTGCAGTTTTGCTCCTGGAGAAATTGGTCTTGGCTGTAAACTGCATGATGCACGCTTTATTGTGAAATTATGAAACAGGGTTTAGCCTGGTTCCAACTTGAATTCTTGTCAAGACTTGACTCACTGAGACTTTAGCACTTCCAAACAGCCATGCTTGAGTTCTGCAGGTGTCTTAGTAACTGCCCGGAATTGCTAAATTTCATTGAACTTTAGTAAACTTGTTTTCACAGCATTTTTCTGTGTTAATGGAGCCACCTTCTGGTAAGGAGAAAAAAATGCCAGCATAGCTTGTAAAAGAGAGTTAATTGTGTCTCAGTTAACCTGCCTCAGCCAGGCTGAAATGAGCTAGAGATACTATGCAGAATAAATGACTTGTGCAGTGCTGTGTTAGACTGAAAGAAGGGCTGGATTAGAGTTGGATGCTTAAAATTGGATGCTTAAAATTAGATGCTTAGGGCTTTTTTTCAGAAGTACGTTGTAGTTCTGACTTATAATTGTATAGGTAACTCCAGCACTTCCTAGTGGCCCCTGGAACATGGATGCTGCTGTTTCCACAGACAGTGGTGTTGTCATACAAGCAAGCTTTTGTTCAATGGCACAGTGTCAAAAAGCCAGACCTCTAGGCATGGGCACGTTAACTGTTTTTCTGGTATTTGCTTCCTGCCCCTCCATTGGATCGTAGTGATAAATCTCTTCAGCTAACCAAGCTAAAGCAATGCTAGGGCTGGTAAAGGAATGTGCACTTGGAATGTAAGGGCAGTGAGCAAGTGATGCATCTGCCCTCAAAGGGTGCTTCCAAACCTCTGCTCAGCAAAAGGAGCATCTTGTGTAAGTTTCTAACTAGAACTGTTTCTAATGCTAAATAAGCATGAGTTTAGGAAGTCTAGACTTTAAGTCTAGACTCATCATCTCATCATCATCATCAATACTACTCATCATCAATAATACTAAGCTTATGGTTTCAAAACTTTCCTGTTAATTGTAAT
>VZSG01000031.1:2993777-3028454 GCA_013398315.1 Nothoprocta pentlandii
CCTCAGCCAGGCTGAAATGAGCTAGAGATACTATGCAGAATAAATGACTTGTGCAATGCTGTGTTAGACTGAAAGAAGGGTTGGATTAGAGTTGGATGCTTAAAATTGGATGCTTAAAATTAGATGCTTAGGGCTTTTTTTCAGAAGTACGTTGTAGTTCTGACTTATAATTGTATAGGTAACTCCAGCACTTCCTAGTGGCCCCTGGAACATGGATGCTGCTGTTTCCACAGACAGTGGTGTTGTCATACAAGCAAGCTTTTGTTCAATGGCACAGTGTCAAAAAGCCAGACCTCTAGGCATGGGCACGTTAACTGTTTTTCTGGTATTTGCTTCCTGCCCCTCCATTGGATCGTAGTGATAAACCTCTTCAGCTAACCAAGCTAAAGCAATGCTAGGGCTAATAAAGGAATGTGCACTTGGAATGTAAGGGCAGTGAGCAAGTGATGCATCTGCCCTCAAAGGATGCTTCCAAACCTCTGCTCAGCAAAAGGAGCATCTTGTGTAAGTTTCTAACTAGAACTGTTTCTAATGCTAAATAAGCATGAGTTTAGGAAGTCTAGACTTTAAGTCTAGACTCATCATCTCATCATCATCATCAATACTACTCATCATCAATAATACTAAGCTTATGGTTTCAAAACTTTCCTGTTAATTGTAATGTCTTCTGCTGGTAAAAGGATATATTTGGTATTTGCTTCTCTGAAAATCTGTGGCATCCTTAATGGTTTAGCCTAAATTATGATAAGGAGGGAGAAAGAAAGAAGGGAGGCCTGGGGGAAAGAGAATTTTACTCCTTTTGCACTGAAGAGTGCAGAATATATAGACCACCAAGGACCTCTCACTGCAAGCTTAGGTCTTTACCCTCACAAGCAGTGAAGTGCCTATTAAAATGATATTGCTTCATCTAGTCCAAGACCGTCAGTAGCACGTGTCTTCTATTTGTTATGACTTGTCATGGTACTGCTTGCTCTTGAGCTTCTTTTATAAATTAGTTTATTGGGGAAAAAATGGAAATGCATATGTGTGTTAGACTAGTTAGCACCTCTGTATTTGAGGATCACACTAATTCTTCTGTTCTATTGCAGCTTTTAAAACTTGCTTTAAAATCTTCACAAGACTTTTTAGAGTTAAAATGCCCTAGCAGTCTAAACAATAAACCATTATACTGCTTGATAACATCTTGTCTGATAAAGCAAACGGCAGTGCTTTTATGTCTAAACAATCTTTGTTCCCTTCTCCCTTCTGTAGGAGCTGGGAAGAGCACACAGGCAAAAACCTATGGTAAGTATGAAACTAGTTCAATCAGTTTAATGCGAGTTGGGTAGCACTCTGTAGACCAACCTAGCAAATCTACCTGTCTCCTGTAGCTCAAGGTAACACTAGTACTTCAGTGTTTTATCCAGGAAAATCTTTTTCCTTGCTATCTTAACCATACTAATACTTTCTTAACTTTCATAGCCTCCAAAGCCAGAAGATCTAGCAGTGATCTGTTTCACCAGTGGAACGACAGGTACTCCTCATTACATTATGCAGAATTTATTATCCTGTATGTGCAAAACTAATGCAGAAGCAATCCTACTTTTTTCAAGATTCCCCTCTGCTGCTGCATCTTTTTGGCAAGTAGTAGCTGGGGAAGTTCTATGGTAAGACTCCCTTTGATTTTTCCCATTGATCAATAAAGAATTGCAATGTCTTGAAGTGTGGGGACATTTTTTTGTGCTCAGAAATAGGTACTGAAACTATTTCCATTACGATAGGGATTCTGGATCGTATCTCAGACTTACAGTTTAAAAATAAATAAATAAATAATGAAAGAGCAGGCTCTGTTTCTTTGCTCTTATGCAATATGCAGCTTACTGTAGAACTGAAAGAGAAAAGTACCTAGATAAGAATCAAATTTCAAGTGTGGGATCCAACAGTGGAGAGAGCATTGGAAAAAGCACAACATTAGTTATATATTTAAAGCAGTGCCAAGAAGAGAAGAGTATCCAAGTTCGATAGATGAATCTTCACAGAAGTATTTAATTTTGGATTACAGAATTTCATTCAAGAGATATGGTGGTTTCTTAAAGATTTGGTCTCACAAATGACTTCAACATACCTTCACTATTACAAGTTATGAGCGTATATATATGTGTATATTTTGCAAATGTGTTAGCCTATTTTCTGTGTTTGTATAGTACATGAAGAAAGGTGGTGTTATCTGAAAAGGGACTTGGTGATTGATGAAATGTGTTTGTTTAGTCTTACCTCTGCTTGATAATTTTGAGGATCTCACTGTTTCATCCTGATGTGCTTCCTCCCCAGGAAACCCCAAAGGAGCTATGATAACTCATCAAAATATAGTCAGCAATACTTCAGCTTTTGTGAAAGCTACAGAGGTAAACTGCAAGGTTAACATTGTGGATTTGTACTGTGTATAATTTAAAATGAAAGGAAGTATCTCAGGAGTAAAAACGACGTTGTGATCTCACTAACTTTTTGTCTTAACACAGTCAGATCCAAATGAAAATGAAACCTGACAGCAAGCCAAGTACTATGTTGGTACTAGTTCTGAATCGTCTT
This sequence comes from Nothoprocta pentlandii, assembly GCA_013398315.1. Classification (NCBI taxonomy): domain Eukaryota; kingdom Metazoa; phylum Chordata; class Aves; order Tinamiformes; family Tinamidae; genus Nothoprocta; species Nothoprocta pentlandii. The sequence continues at coordinate 2,996,346 of VZSG01000031.1, forward strand.
TTATTTGAGGGCCTTTTTTATTTATTGCTTTGGAAGATATGTGAGAAGTTGCATAGTGGTTCATGTTAAATTTGAAAGATTTCTGTGTATGTATGTTTCATTTTTAATGCCCTCACATGTAAGAATGGATAAAGCTCTAAGTTTTAGATTTGTTTGCATAGATGTTATTGGTTTCTTCTCTCAACATGGGCAACCTTCCTAGTCTCTTTTGCATGCAGCTCCTTCTGGACTAGAAATGGTTGCATGGGAGCACAGGGCTGTGCACAGACCAGCATGGATCTCCTGGCTCTTGGGGATGCTTTTGCTTGCTTCTGCCCAAGCCAGCATTGCTGCCTAGCAATCACTGGTGTGGCCCAACCTGGGAACTTGTAATCAGTGCTGCCCTGGGCAGTGTGGATGTCCCCAAAGCTGGGCCGAGAGGTAACATTCAGGCCGTTTCTCTGGAGCTGTATGGAAAAGGTCTAGAATAAAGTAATTCTACTGCTGCTGAAGTCTACTTCGCTAAGCCCAAAATACTGGGTTGGCTTCAGCTGTAGGTCTTGCATGGTGCTACCTTGCTGGGGAGCTGTTGGCAGAGCACTGTTTGCTCCCTTGACCCCAGGGCCTTCCTGCTTAAGTGTGGTAATCCAGGAGCATGGAGAGAAAAGCAGGATTTTTCTGGCATGCCTAGGGTTTGGCCTGATATTATGGGAATTCTCATGGGGATACGCATTGTGTTCTGTCATAGTCATAGTGCCTGTCAGTAATCCAAGCTCTCTATCGGAGGCAACATGCTCTGTCGTTTTGCTTTAAGATTGGGGAGTAGATATGTATTTTGATTCCTTAAATACTTTTAATACTTGTGTGAATGTGTGAGAAGAATAACTGAACATGTTGATACTTAGGACAGACTTTTAGTTTACAGTAGGCTGTTAAAGTTCATTCACAGGCCGACTCTGAAGACAATTCCAAGATCAAACAAAACCAGATGCTGTTAAAAATGTAACCATATTGTTTTGCCATAAAATTTGCATATGGAATCAGGTTAAGATAATAGTCTTGTGGTTAGATTGTGTAATATGCTCTTGCTATAAATGTGACAGCCTGACTCTTGCAGCAAACTCAACAAAGGAACTTCTGACCTAAGATGACCTAGGTTGTGATATTGTATTCTTAAGGCTTACTACAACTTTAAATTTTCTTTCCACAATGTCTATAATGGATTTTTCTATGGCTTCTTTCAAACTGTTTCTATGCATAACCTTACAAATGATAAATTGCAATAAGCTGAATCATTACTATACTTGTCTCTAACAAATGACTATGATTTCTTTAATGTTTACAGCAGTGACTTCTAACTCATGTAATATTTCTTATGAAAGAAAAACAAAATGTGATTTCATTACAGGTAAAACTGAAGAGCTAAGGTGTCTGATTACACATTACTGCATTTAACTAGTAATAATTAAATTTAATTCTCATTAATTCTCTTTTGCTCAACACTCTTACTTTCAGAAAGTATTCATACCTTCCACTGATGACACTCTGATCTCATTCCTGCCCTTGGCTCATATGTTTGAAAGAATTGTTGAGGTAGGCATCAACTCGTTCTACAGAACTCCTGAAACTTATTTTTTCTTGCAGAGTGCATTGTTATTGGGTCCCAGTGACACACACTATTCCTTTTTGCCTCTTGCGCATATGTTTGAAAGGTTGGTTGAGGTAAGGCTCAGGAAAGCAATATCCTATAAACAGTAAGTACTAGACAACTTTCTATCATGCAGTTAATAAGAAACCCTTTAAAAAAAGGGAGGGGTGGATTTTTGTCTTAGTGGAGTAGGACTTTTCTCTTTTATGCTTTATCAGTCATAGTTGCAATGGGTTTACGGTTGGACTGGATCTTGAAGGTCTTTTCTAACCATAATAATTCTACAACTCGATGATTTGCTTGTCTGTGGTGTCATACTGCCCTTCTCTGCCGCCCAAAGAAAATGGATGGTAATGGCTCTGAAGTCTCTTTGATAGTTTGTTTTACCTTTTGTCACAACTTGGGACTCCCTTTTGGAGGATGAGAGATCTCGGGGCAGTCTTCACTATGGGCTCAAAGTTCTTTATTGAGTTACACATGCTCCTGAAGGCAGGTATGTGTGTGCTGGAACTGGATACATCCCAATTGAAGGGAAAAAAAAACATGCACAAATGCAGAGAGATGCAGAGTCAGATGTTGGGCCCCATGATTTCAGCTTGAAATCCTGAACTTTCTGCTGAGCAGGCTAGGTCAACGTGTGCCTTTGTATTTTATTTACATGCATGCTTGCACACATGTGCATATTTGTTATGAAGACTGGGAATAGGTATGACCTGCAGTATACAGTTGCCCTTAAACTTTCAGCACTGTTTTCCTGGTAACCTGGACGCCAGTTAGGCTTTGGTGCCTGTTCTATTGATTTCCATTTTGCATCAAAAGGTGTAAGCTCTCTTTTGGGTAACAGCTCTGTTCTTGGTCATGCAATAGTAACAGGAAGGAAATTTGTGCTCTGAAAGGTAAAGTGAGGAGCAGAGGGTTTGTTCTCACTATTCATTTGTTTGTGTTCCTGATGAAAGAGAGGTGTTGAAGCAAAAGGCTTTCAGTCTCTAGGGGAAACAATTCTTTTACTGATGGGGGTAGATATGAACACAGAGCCTGTGAGAAGTTGGCTTTTAAGCCTGCCCCTTGCTAATGCTGCGAAGTTAGTGGTCTCTGCTGCCTCCTGAGGAAGCTGGAGGGTGAAAGAAAGAGCCAGGCCATGTGCCTGTCCCACCAAGGATGGGCAGTTGCTCTTTATTCAATTTGACACCAGTGCATTTGCTCCTTTTAGTAGATGGTGACAAAGTGTGCATGGAGAAGAAAAGGAAGTCTTGAACAAGTCTCCTGTGTGCAAAGCACAACAATGGATGGCAGGAAATGGAGAGGTGTTATGGGGAAGGGAAGGAAAACGAATTAGAGAAACACAGAAAGCGTAGGGATGTTAAAAAAGAATAAAGAAAATAAACAGTATGGGAGGAAGGAAAAACCTCAGTATGTAGATCCAGAGGTGAGGGAAGACCCCAGAGAGAATGTGGGCCAGGACAAGATGAAGCCTTCCTCCTTTGGGTGTAGGTCTGAAGTGATGCAGAAATAAGCAGAGATCAAACTCTCCCAAAGAGTGTTTGGGACACTGATGGCAAATTCTTTGCTAATGTCAATCATGTTGTGAAACAGGAAGGAAACTGAAATGTAAGAGAATTAAACAATTGCACAAACAAAATTCCTGCTGGACCAGTACTAGCATGTACTGACTTCAATGCAGAATTTCTTGCTGTACATAGCAGGAAACAATGTTATGGTATGCTAATAAGCTTGTTAGATGAACTTTTAAAATAAAGAAGTCTTGTTTTTCAGTCTTTGCTACCTCCAGGTTACTGACATGGCCTTATTTGTCCAGCTGCCTTTTCAGATAAAGGCTTTTGTGCCGTATCTGGTTATATCAACGTCCTTGGCCTGTGTACAACGGGCATGTGTGGCTGTTTGAGCTCTCCTGTCCCACTCTGCCGCCTGCGATTGCTGTAGAACTTGTTCAGATGCCCTGGGGATTTAAGGTGGAGCCTGGATAGGCCACCCCACCTAGGGCTGTCATACACAGATATAGGTAGAAGAAATTATACGTACCGTTTTCACAGGCGTTTTCCTTATTTCTAACAGTGTGTGGTTCTGTGCCATGGAGCTCGGATAGGATTCTTCCAAGGGGACATCAGACTACTTATGGATGACCTAAAAACACTGCAGCCAACTGTATTTCCTGTAGTACCGCGGCTGTTGAACAGAATGTTTGACAAGGTAAGTCTCAAGGTGTGAGCCTAGATTTAGGCAAGGTTTTAACAGATCTTTCTGAAGTCTGTGCTGACATGGTAACTGTGCTTGGGGGTGTTTGATCAGCGTGCTGACAAACTACTCTCCCTTTCTAAACAGGCCTGAAAGTATAGGGAATAGTGTTTGGCTGTATTACAGCACTACCAGGCAGCAAATCCTAGTTAGAGAAGGCAAACTAGGAGACTTGGCTTTTGTCCAGCTTTATTACTGACTTAAAGCGTTGCTCTGAGCAAGCTATTTAAGTCCAGCCTACACCATGACCATGGTGCTTAGTGTTTGCATGTCACGCTTTTAGCATCTGACTCACGGAGTGGAATTTGGAAAGCCAGGTCAGGTGTTTGTCTGTGCTCTAATGGCCATGCACAAGTTTCCTACGCAGGAGCCAACCCATGTAGCAGGGAGAGCTGAAGCAGCCAGGCCGGGGTGCTGCGGAGAGCGTGTGGGAGCAGCCCTGCATTCAGCTGTGCTGTTTGCCAGCTGCCATGAACCGCGTCATCTGAGTGGGGAGCTGAAAACCCCATTCTCTTCTTTGGACTTAAGGCTTTAAATTATCCCCTTATATATGAGGACTAATCTTAGGACATGGCCAGAGGAATTGGAAGGGATACCACTAGTATGCTTTTGATTGCTAAAGAAAGAGCAGGCCTGTCCGACAGCCCCTGGAGCCATGACGGTGAGGCTAGAGGCGAGCATCAGGCAAGGACTTTGCCTGTTAGAAGGAGTACTTGGAAGCAGCAAGTAGTATGATACTTATTGTGTTTGGCCCAGAACAAATAGCATGACTGATCCATTTGGAGAGGACAGGATTGAGACCTGCCTGTTCATCTATAGGGCTTCCAACTTACCGAATGGTGGGTATTGGTGCTGTAGAAACAGACAGCCAAAACTTGGGACTGTCCTCTCCTCTTTTTTGCACATTTTTTGGCACAAGTTCAGCCGCACTGGCCTTGCACTAACTTGGCATGTGAAGCTCAAATGTAGAAATTTGATGTGGGGCCCCCAGTAATGCTGAGGGGAGCTGCTGGGTCTGCCCTAAAGTGAATGTGCTAATGTCTGTCTCTGCTCTGTGGCTTTTGGTGAGCTACTAACTGTAAGAAACCTTTCGGAAGTGATCTGAAAAGCAAGCTTATATATGCTAGTCAAATCTGTGCTTGAAATTTCTGAAGGCATATGTATCTCCTTGGAAAACTTACCCAGTAAAACCAGTAATTTACCCATAATGATTATTTAATTTACCAGTTTCACTCTTAAGAGTCTCTAGGCATGTTACTGTAAGAAGTAGGGAATGATAGTCTGAGTCTTCTAATGCAAGCTCATTCTTGTTAATAGATTTTTGGACAGGCAAATACATCACTGAAGAGGTGGATGCTGGATTTTGCTTCAAAGAGGAAAGAAGCAGAACTCAGAAGTGGTATAATAAGAAATAACAGTTTCTGGGATAAATTTATCTTCCGCAAAATACAGGTATGCTTGAAAGTCTCTCTGCTTGCCTAATAAGAACCTTTTAGTTACAGATATTGGAAGAAGGATAACTTTATTTGGTGGTAGTGATTATTCTGTGAACAAACCTTCAAATATTTTTCCTTTACGGCACAGAACAGCTGAGCGACATGTAATTTTTACAGTGCAACTGTGAAGCATCACCATTAGATCCCATCTAGTTAGAGTTTATTGGCATCAGTTTGCAATAGCTGAATTTGATGAGTGTTTGTAATATGGCATGTGCTTGCCATAAGATACAGTCTATGACAGAAGACTGTCTGGCTATGCAGAATAAAACTACAAACAGTCTTTTGTTTTTCTACCTTAATCTTTCAGTTTCTTTGTTTTGCTAATCTGCTGCTTGTAATAGGGAAGTTATTTGGAAACAGCCTAGTTCTTCCTTATATTACTCCTTTCAAAAGTAAATATTGTCTTTCTGAAAGAGGTCAATAAGCTAAGTAAGGTTTACCTAAGCTAAAGGTTACTTAGTGCCACCTGTTGCCCCCCTAACAATATGCTGTTAGTAAATTGTAAGTAAGCCTGGTATTCTGCAAGGTGTTCACTTGACATAACCCTAATGTTGGTTGCACAACATACCCCTGTGGATGACTCTTACAGTGCCCGGGATGTATGAGAAGTAGGTACAAGATGGATTCGTACTATGACTGCTTTAAGTACAAACTGGTTGTGGTGGGGCCATGACTTATGTTCTTTAGACTTCTGTCTCAATCCATGGTATAGCAACATCATGGTAGCATTTGTAGGTACTGCATATTAGAGATATTATTTCTTCCAGCTACTATGAGGGTAAAACTCCAACTTACTATAGAATACTATACTGTAACTTCTAACATTTCTGGGTGGTGCTTGTAGGTGAGTAGTGGTTGGGGGTGGGAGAGAAGACTCTGGAAACCTCTCTCTAAAATGCTTTTGGTGTCCACAGTATCTTGTGTCTGTTGTAGGCAAGTTTGGGAGGAAAAGTAAGGCTGATGGTCACGGGAGCAGCACCTGTATCTGCAAGTGTCCTGACCTTCCTAAGAACAGCTCTTGGTTGTCAGGTGAGTTTCCTGGCTTTAACTCAGAACATATACGTTCCAGTAACTGATTCAAGCTTTGTAATCAGACCACATTTCTAGTGATCTGATTACACAGATAACTATTCTTAGCATTCTCTTTGGAAGCTATAAGTGCATATTTACAAACTGAATTCCTTCAGAGTTTGTCTCCCAAAGGCTTTGTGATACTGAAGTAATCAACCAAACTGTCTTAAGGGAAAGATTGTTTGGTTTGCTACAATCTTTAATGTTTTTGCATAAACTGCTTTTCTTGACAAATATTCTTCAAAGTATACACTTTTTGAGGTAAAAATCTTAAATTTTTGCAGAGGATGGAACAAATATAATAAACTTCAGGGATTGGAGACAAATGTGATATGGTAAACTTCAAGGACTGGAAACACTAAAATGCTCCAACTTTTAAATATATGGGGCTGCTATGACTTTGTTTTTCACTTCTGTGTAGTTGTAGCGGTGAATGCTTAGCACATGAAGGGGAATCCTGTCATACAGATCTGTGATGAGATGTAGGGATATTATTCTTGACTGCCTTGGACAAGCCTGTCATTGCTAGTGTTTATGTTCTCATTATCTTAATGTTTCTTCCTGTGGAATTCTCCTTGCTGGTTTCAAGTTTAGTCTGTGCAGGTGTAATTTATGTATGTGAATGGAGTGAAATATTAAGTAAATATCAACTGGAGGTGGAATAAGAGCCCTTGAAATTATGTATTTTAATAAGGCTATTTGTAAGATGGTGATAATTGTTTTTATAGAAGATGCTGAGATCTATGTTAAACTGGGATTTAGAGTATTTACTTCAGATTTACTGAGTAGAAACATAAGTAAAATGCTGATTTTAATGACAAAAAAAATAAAGTGAGAAACTTAAGCTTTTGGCTTCACTTCCTAGTTTTACGAAGGTTACGGACAGACTGAATGCACAGCTGGATGTTCACTGTCACTGCCTGGTGACTGGACTGCAGGTATGGAGTCCTGTGGTCTGCATGTCTGTGAAGTGTCGGGATGCTGATCACATCATTTCGTTTTCCTTGTGACTATCATAAAGCATAAGAAAGGGATTTTTTCATTTGGAAAAGATCTCTCGATGTCCCAACTGCTAAACAGCTAGAAATGCCAAACAATCCAAATTTTTCATGGAGCTTGTTAGTTGACATGGGCATAGAAGAGTTCATAGTACTAAACTGATGCCATTCTTGGAGAATGGGGATCTGCTGCGTATAAATATAGCTGGAAACATAAATATAGTTGGACATAACATAAATATAGTTGGAAACATAAATGACTTCTCTTTTGTGTCCAAGCAGTCTACGTTTCTCACAGCTGTTGCACCTCTAGCTCCTTACCTATAATCCTAATGTGTAGAGCTATATTGAGAGTTCTGCTAGTGAAGTCTGTCAATACAGGGAGGTTCATAACAGTAAACAGACACAGGGTTCAAAAGCTGATAATGTTCTAGGGAACTTATAATTCAGTACTGAGAAAATAAAATCATATTGTATTTGTATAATGTATTATTCAGAAGGAACACTTCCTTCGTTTGGGTAACTTATATCAATAAACTGTTTACATAGTTAAGGACCTGGCCAAAAGCTCATTGAAGCTATTGAACACTTCCTCTGTTTAACAGGTCATGTTGGAGCACCGATGCCATGTAATATCGTAAAGCTTGTCGATGTAGAAGAAATGAATTATTTGGCTGCCAAGGGAGAGGGTGAGGTGAGTGATTTCTAAAGGTTGATAGAAGCCACTTACATGTTGGAAGCTTTCTTTTTAGTTCATGAAATAACAAATCACTGCTTCAGTGAAACTGGCCTGCAGCCAATAATCTGGGCTGCAGATATGCATGTCTTTCATGTAGGCAATCCAAGGAAGCAAAGCAGACCGCTAGTTACTCAGTTTAAAAATTAAGCAGGGTATTGCTCTAATGCTGTAAACTTTTATGGTGGCGGGCGCGGGGTGGGGAGAGAAGAAACTTGCTAGGATGATCTATAGAAATACAAAGAGTGGAAGGAATGCTTTTATCTAACTGTGTTTGCAGCTAAAGCTAAACTCTCGCAAAAATCAGCATATTGGAAGGGAAGAGGTCTACCGTGGGGTAGCAAGTTGTTCTGCATCAGCAGTTGTGTGATGAACATGTCCTGTTGCACAGGGAGGTTGGAGGCCTCTGTTCAGCAGAGCTGTGTCCTACTGCCTGTGTCCAGCAGCGGGCACTGGTGGGGCCTCCATCCCACTGTCCTGGTGCCAGGGAACAAGCGATGCCCGAGCTCGGCAGCCCATCCACCCGGGAGCGCAGGCAGCCCGGGCTGAGGGGTGAGGCACCCTCAAGGAGCGCGGAAAGAAACCAAGAAACCACCAAGGGGCTTCCTGCTCACGCGGGGCAACTGCCTGCAGGTGCCTCTGCACAAAACCAACGCAGATGTGGCACAGGCTTTTCTATGCGATATACCCAGTTTTATATGCAACGCTATATGCCCTCGTTAGTTATTTTGTCCAGGCATAGCTATAAACAGCCACAAACAGCCACAGGAAGCAGCCACAAACTGAAGCACTAAAAGTTATAAGAAATGGTTAAATATTTAAAAAAAAAAAAAACACTTTTCTTAAGATTTCTTTTATACTTACTGTGAAAGCTTGCTGAATTGGGAGTTGCTTGGAATTTAATTAAGTATATTAATCCCTTAAAATTATCAGATGCTATAATTCAGTCATTTACTCCTAAAACCACCATGCAAACTCTTCTGGATCTAACAAATGCAGGTGTTTTAACCTATTTCACTTCACTTAGTCCTTAGCTGTAAACTGGTGCTTATTCACCTTTACCTAAGATAGATTTGCATTCTCTTCTGTCTGCTCTTCAGCTGGATCAGATAGTCTCCTTAAAGTTGTTTACTTGGTATGCAAATCCTGACAACTCTACTTTGATTACTATTGTACTTTGGGATAACAAACAAGTGGTTGCTTGATCTGCATGTTTTTCTCATAGCTCTCTTTCCATTAATGTTGCTGCTGCTTACAAAAGCCAAACCAAAAATGTTCCCTGAGAGGTGGTATTTCTGGGTATCTGCAGAGTTGATAAATGCAGTTTATTCAAATAGCAAGAAAGAACATTCCTGCTAGGTGGAAAGATGCTTCCACTTGCTTTTTATTATATTTCCTTGGTGGAAATATTATGTCTCAAGCATGAACAGAGATTTCAGCACTGATGTATAAACCGCATTTGGTCTTTTTTGTGATTGACTGAGGAATACCGAGATCTAACGGAGAAAGGATTTCATGCAAATAGTGATCATGAATTTCACTTCCTAGTAGCATGAACTAACCAAGTGTTTTTTTTTTTTAGGTGTGTGTGAAAGGGCCAAACGTCTTTTGTGGTTATTTGAAAGATCCAGAGAAAACAGCAGAGGCTATCGACAAAGACGGCTGGCTTCATACAGGAGATATTGGGAAATGGCTACCTGTAAGTGACCTCGGGTAACTGAAGTCCGTTTTGGTAGTTGTTGCTAACTTAACAAGTGAAGCCACCTATTTGGTATTAAAAATAACTAACTGGGGCAAGGATGGTAAGTCTAGGAGGAGGATAGCACCATTTATTCACACAAGTTGTTTATTCATAAAACAGTAAAATACTGTTAGAGCCAGAGTCCTGTAAAACTAATGGGAGAAGAAAATAGACACTGGGCACATCCAGCTTCTGGTGTGTTACGTGGTCTGCCACAGTGCTTAAGCTGTATAGGCCATTGTCCCTATTGACCAGAAATTATTTCTGCCAACAGAATGGTACACTGAAGATCATTGACCGGAAAAAACACATATTTAAACTGGCCCAGGGAGAGTACATAGCACCAGAGAAAATAGAGAACGTGTATCTGAGAAGTGAACCTCTTGCTCAGGTGTTTGTCCACGGAGAGAGTCTGCAGGTAAGCATTTTTGGGGTAATTTTATAATGAGTGCAAGAGGAGGCTGCAGAAAAGCTTTCCTTGCTTCTCTCTGCCCACTGCAAAATTCTATGGGATTGGAATCTTACTTTTAACTAAGACTTCTAAAATTTAGCTAACATTTTTGGCTTCAAATCCAGCTTGGACACCACAGGTTATGTTTGTGGATTTGGTTTCAGACTAAGCAATGGAGCTAGATTAATTTCGTTTTGAGCATTAATTGCAATATGTAAATTGCTAAGAGCATTTGGGGAAATTCAGAAAATACTTTGTTCACATTTTTGTAAGCGTAAATTAAAACATAGGTCTTAAGTCTCTTAAGCAGAGGCTTTTAAACTGAAGTCTTCTTTTGAGGCAGTAGAAAGCTGCTGATTTTACAGCAAGGTAAAGAGCTGCCTTTAGAGTGACTAGTAAAAAGTGGACAGGAATTCCATTTAATATTAAAAAAAAAAAAAAAAAAAAGCTTGACAATTTTTTTTTTTTTTTTAGGCCTTCTTAATAGCTATTGTGGTGCCCGATCCAGAGACTTTGAGCATTTGGGCCAAGAAAAGGGGATTTGAAGGTTCATATGAAGAGCTATGCAAAAACAAGGTGGGTCATATCTACTGAGGCAGTTAGCTATTCTGCTTGAGCTTTTTCAGGATCTCCAATGTGCTATCTTTCTGTATCCACAGGACCTCAAAAAACTCATTCTGGAAGACATGGTGAGAATTGGGAAAGAATCTGGCTTGAAGTCATTTGAACAGGTGAGATGTTTAGAAAATAGTGTTCTGTTCTTATCGGCATTTCAAAACAACAATATAATCCAAATCTCAAAACTGATTTTAATAAGCATTGGGGAAGCTTTTCCATAAGGGGTTCTGTTATGATGTCTGAGCGTTTTCTACTCCTTTCCTACTCCCTTTTAGCCTTTTCAAAGGGTATAGTTTGGCTAGTAACCATTTATTTTCCAGGTCAAAGACATTACCCTACATGCAGAAATGTTTTCCATTGAAAATGGCCTGCTGACACCAACACTGAAGGCCAAGAGACCAGAACTACGAAAATATTTCAAGTCACAGATAGATGAACTCTATGCTAATGCCAAAATGTAACTGAGAATGGATCGAGGAAAGTGGCACACATCTGATGTCTACTGTTGACCTTCATATCTGTAATTTGACTACAGCAAACATAAGGAAGGAAACTGTGCAATCATTAACTTGTACAATAATGGGTACTTGCCATAGGAACATTGAAGAAATGGAACACTGCCTTACTGTCAAGTTGTGTTGCATATTGTTTTTATGGTGACCTACAATTTCCAAAAAGAGCCTTAACTATAAATGGTAACTATGTGTAAGTTATTTAAGATTTACTTGGCCAAAAATGGGACTCTCCTTAAACAAGGAGCTAAGGTATTCTTTTCTTATTATTATTGCCAGCATGTTTGCTGTCTGCAGTGTATCTTGCGGTTGTCAAGTCCAAACGGATTTGGTAGGTTTGAAAACACCTCTAAATATCTTGTACCCTGGGAAGGAGGAGTTAGTCTGTCAAAACACCGTTGTATGGCTGGTATCACATCTTGCATTAGCCCGAATACTAACTGGGACAAAGTGTCAGAGTGACTTTCTCGCTTTTGTGCCCCCAGCCACGAGTTTTGAGGCTTACTTTTGTAAGGTAGAAGTTGGAACTTCGCTCAAAAGAGACAGGTTCTTGCAAGTTCTCCAGAGTAGGTCTGCATTGGGTTTTCCTGCACTAGAAGTGTGGAGTTAATTAAGCGATGCAGCCTTTGCTACATTAACACAGTTCCAGAGAGATGCCAGCCCCATAACTGAACAGATCCTAACTCTGGCAAGAAAACTAGAGATCTAAAAATAAAACCATTCAAGAGGATGGGCTATGCTAACAGTCAGGTAAACATGCACCAGGTCTAGCCACTATTCCCCTGCAATGAACATACATTTAAATTGTGTTGTTTTAAATGTGTCAGGTTCTCTATAAGCAGAATAGTTTCTGATGCAACCTGAGGTTTTCTGTGCATAATGAGCCACTGAGGGTTCTTCAATGAAATGGGCCAGGTGGAATGTCTGTTTCTGCCTGGTGCTTTTACAGCAATTGGAAGCAATTAAAAAAATGCTGATGGAATTGTGTGGTGCAGGATAGTGATTTGTTCAGGGATTAAAGACTAAATTCCCAGATTAAATATAAAATTACTAGTCTACCTTTTGTTTGAGAATCAGCAGAAATAAGCCTTATTACAGCATAAGTCTATCTTTAACAGATTTGGGTTTTGAATTAGCATTCATTGCCGTTTTTTGAAAACATGGATATATGTAAAATACAAGCACAACAAGGTTTGCACTAAGATTTGTGTGTGATTGTAATGCACTACTCTGTAGCGTAATTTCATACATGTGTGCAATTAAGGTACACAAATCCCAGTCAACTGTTAGAGCAGTAGTTTTACATTGGAATTCAAATGTTTGCTTAGTGTTGGCTATTTCTATGTTTTATAAAACCAAAACAATTTTCAAAACCAATGAAGGAAACCAAAATAAATATTTCTGCATTTCAACTTGGTGCTGTGTTTTCCTTATGAAGGAAAGGTACTGCTGCTGACTAACAACCTGAGGTACGACTTGGTAGCTGACAAGCAAGCTGTAAAACTCCACTACTACAAACATGCCCCTTTATACAGGATACGTACTGGTGGTTGTCATTTTACATTTGAAAGATAACAAAGATAACGTTCTGCTTTGATCTGATATTTATGTATGAATTCTTGGCCAATGTTGGTAAGAAAGGGATATTGTATGTAGCCTGCTTCATCAGTGTTCTTTTTTTAGAAAAAAAAAATGTCTTCAGTACAGTTTTTGACAATTAAATCTTTGTAAGTTTGTTTGTTTAGGGATGGTGGTGAGTGAAACTGGTAGTCTTAAATTCATAAGCTGCTTCTGGGTTGTACCACCTGCCCAGTCTTCCCTTCCTTTCCTCTCCCTTTTTCCCTCTCTTCCCCCAAAAGGCAAAGGGGGTCTGACTTTTGACTTCAAGTTTGGAGTAAACAGCTGCATAGACAAATCTGTGTGACCAAGGTAGATAATGCAACATGATGATGGTTATGGCAGCCTTGATATTATTGTCAAACACACTTCTAGTTAGGGTGGACTTGGTCCTTTTGAGTAATTCTGTATATTCCTCTATGTTATGTTAGTAATTTGCAGCTGGAGGAACCTGAAAAGAAAGTTTTGGTGTAGTGTTAAGCCTATAAGCCAAGATGCATGTGTGTAGCTTGGAAAGATAAACTGGAGTGAAGCCTTTCCCCACCTCTCCTTCAGAACAGTTAAATGATACTTATAGAGCTGTTTTTGAGGTATATGCTGTTAACACATTCCTTTCCATTAAAGAAAAAACCCTTTTTGTTCTGATTTTCTTGGCTGGAAAACCTTCTGGAGGAGGTATTTATCACTGCAAAAACAGAGCTCTAGGGGCTGTTGTGTCCTCCAGCCTTGGCTTGCCAGCCTCAGCTCTATGCTGCCACTAACAACTTAAAAGTGTAAAGAGAGGTCACTTGTTACCTGAAGTGCTGTTTTGCTGTGTTTTAGTTTACTAGGTTGGAAATAACGGGAAAAGGGGGGAAAGTCTATTGAATAACAAACCTTATCTATAGCTGGACAGGGTGGCATGAAAGGAAAGTCTTTCTTGCCCCTTCTCAACTATCTGATGTTAGACCTTGTTCTGTCTAGTTTCAAGAAGCAATGAAACCGTTGTTCATATTTTAATCACTAGGTAGTAAAAGGGCAGAGATCTGGAACTACATAAGCGTTAGATTGCAATCCTCTCTGCTTTGGCACGCTGTTGCAGCAAGTCCTGTTTTTGCAATGTCTTGAATTCTCCTTGGCGTTAGTTCGGGCCTCGTAGGGCCGGGCTCAGGGACGGCGTTAGTTCGGGCCTCGTAGGGCCGGGCTCAGGGCCAAGGGCCTCCCGTGCCCCAGCCCTGGGCCGTCCCCCGGCGCGGCCGCCGCCTCCCTCGGGCGGCCCGAGGGGGCGGCGAGAGGAAGAGCCGCCCCTTCCCTTCCCTCCTATTCCCTCCACTTCCCGGCGGCCCCGTTTGAATCGCGGCGGGAAGGCGGCGGCGCCGCCCGGTGAGTCCGAGGGGGCCCGCGGCGGCGGCGGCGCGGCCGTTGGGCGGCGCGGCGGCCATGTTAGGAGCGCAGAAGCGCCCGTTGTGGGGCCCGGCCGCGGGCTCTGCAGGTGGCTTCTCCCCGTCAGCTCTGACAAACGAAATAAAACACAAGTGTAGATGCCGCCGTTCCGCGCTGTCTTTCCCCAGAGTGCGGCTCGTCGCTGCGCGCGGTGTCAGGGCGGCCGCTCGAACAAGAGGTTGCACCTCGTGCGTTGAATTAACGCGTGTTTTCTCCTCTGCCCCTTGCAGGTTTCGAAACACAGAAAGTGGGTTTATTCTGGGGGCTCTCTTTCAGTAGTTTTATCTTCAGTTGTTGAGTTCCATTGCATAAAATTCATAACGATGTCCTCAAGGAAAAAAATAAAGAAGAGTTCCACAAACAAATTAAACGTAAGTTTTTGTTACTTTGAGATTCGTTAAAACAGTGAAGTTGAGCGTGCCATACCATTGCAGCATCAGTTCTGTAAGCCCGTGTGCTTGTGTTAGTGCAGAGCATTGCTTGGGTTGAAATTGGAAGCTTTATTTTGGAAGCAACTGTTATTGAAGGCTTGGGGTGTTTTTTTCATTATTATTGTTTGTTTGTTTTGGAAGTGGTACCTAATCAAGTAAATGGGTTTTCCCTGGTTTTCAAACCAGCAGAAGTTTGATAATAGTTGTGTAAATTTAAAGAGAGCAGCTTAAAAAGCAACTATTAGATGCTGCTGCATGACTAGCGTGGACAAAGATGGAGACTGTATATGGGGGAAGTAAGACATTTAATATCTGAAAAGAAATAGGCTGCAGATCATGTAAACTAGTTACTGGGTTGCTGTAAGATTTGTGAACTTATATATTTGTATTTATATAATAAGGTTAAGCTCATACTACAATGCAATACAAAACAGCAGGATATGCCAGTTTTATACTGTAACTTCTCCTATGGGAAAAGTAGAGCCTGAGGCAAAAATATATAGGCATTTTCCAAATACTCTATATTGTAGCTTATTAGTCAGCATGGCCCAAATATTTCTGGTCAAAAGTTCTTAAAATTTGTTGTCATGTTTAACATGACTTGCACTTAAAAAGAGGTAAGAACTGAGCTGACTGATTTAATGTTCACTCAGGAGTACAAAGCCAGTTCCCATTCCCGAAGGAAGTTGCTTCCTCCTGACGAGCCAGACGTTTCAAGGATTTTGAAGGTAGCAGAAAATGAGGAACTTGGAGAGCCTGATTCATTTGGTTGGTATTAACTTTAATGTCACTTAAAGAATAATTTTCATGAACTACCTTTATGTGCAAAAGATTTCATTGTTTACCTAGCAAGAGGTATTGTGCCTTTGCCAAGGAAATTATGAGAAGGAGAGATGGAAAACATTTTGTTTGGAGACTTTACATTTTTTTTTGATAGGAATTAAGTAGAACAATGCAGTGAGACATGTAGGGTAAAAATTGATGAAAATACTGACTACTCAGATCATGTAGTCTGAATCCTAAATTTTACACCACGTGACATTGCAAGACTGTAAGAATTTCCAGTTAAAGAGAAGATTCTGTTTCATTTCGTCACTTATGCTCTGCTAAATAATACAAAAAGTGAAACTTCTGCTGTTCCAGGAACATATAGCAAATGGGAATGTGCCTAAGGATATTGCCCTGGCACTGTCAAATGTCACTTAGAAAGCTGTAAATCGCAAGAACATATCAATACTTCCCTACTTGGTATCAGACTAATGCAGTGAGATGTGTGCTGAAGAACCGCTTGATTTAGGTGGAATAGGGATCTCTGTGTATAGGTCCTCTTTATTTGTAAGTCTTGTATGTGAGAAGTAGGAAATCTGTATGTGGCAGTAGGAAATCCTTCAAAAATGGTGTAATTAGAAATTGTCAAGAAAATGCTAAGAGCTATTTCTCAGTTGTGATATTTATTGCTCTTTCTAAGAAAGTCATAGAAATGTGTATGAAACTCCCAGAGACAGTATTTAAGCTATTTTAGTGTTAGTTTAATAGTTTTAAGCTATTTGGGTGGTTTCAGCAAGCACTCCACTTTTATAAGCTTTTGTAGCATCTGGTAACTGTCTTGCAGCACTTTCATCATTCTTGTCGCTAAAAATCTTGTCACTAAAAAAGAGAAAAAAGTTAGAATTTAGAAAGTAACCATGTGAACGTACAGAAGATTGATACTTGCCATAGCAAAGAGAGAAATTCTAAATAAACAGTTTAAAATGCTTTACTAACTATGTGGCAATATTTGCGTGCTGACTTTCCGTGCATCTCTGCTTTCTGTTTGTAGAGGAATAGCAGGTAGATGAACATATAAACTATGAAGCTTTTTTTTACTCTATGTATCTTATAGCTTTTTCCTCTAGTTTTCAAATAATAATTTAAATGAGGCTTCTTTTGTAAGAGCAAACAAACCACAAAAATTTTAAGTAAATGTTGGATGGAAAGCAGTACGTTTATGTCCACAGTCTTTGCCTGAACAGATAGGAACAATTTTCATACAGGCTTTTTTCTTTCCTTTATAGATCACCCTTTGCACAGTACTGCTGTGGATGCTTATGAAGGAGACCATTCAGAGAACGAATCAGTTAATAATTTGTCAGATCCCCAGATGAAACATGCAGAAAAAAGGTTTGGTGAAAAAAACACCCCAGCAATTACCAGATTTCCACCCTATAGTTTTTAGATTTTTCAGGTTAAGCAGGGAAAATATTCTGTTTGTCAGATTTCACTAACTGCTTTTTAAAACATATTTTTTAACATAAAACCTCCAGATGACAAATCTGGTAAGAACCGGATTGGGGGATTAAAAAAGCAATTAGAAAATAATTTATGACCTGCCTGATATAAGCAGGCATAAGTGATATTGACATTCACATTTAAATAACTGTTGTGCTTTTTTTAATTAAAGGATTGAGTTGGATTTTAAAATACCCTTATGAAGTATTAGTCATCTAAGTGCTGCTGTCTATAAAGTTTAAAAATGGAAAATACTGAAAAAGTTAAACTAGTCTGCTTTGTTAGGTATAGCTTAATTGGTTTAAAAAATAATTACTTATAATTCAAGACTTTTTTCCTTCTAATGCAGGAGTAACAAATAGGCTCCCTATTTGTTAAAGCGTCTTGGTTTAAATCTGAAATAATTTTTCCCTAAATGAAATAACAGAACAATCATAGTGCATGTATGGAGGTATCTCCCTCCTGCCAGATACCCCAAGGAGGCCTTCTGCATTCCTCCTAAAATCCCCTCTTCGGTGGTTTTGACCTTCTCTCTATTGTCCTAATTGTCCAAAGAGCTGCTGGTAAGGAATAAAGATTGTCTCTTTTGTAGCTTTTTAGGTCGTTGATTTAGAAACCACAGACTGACAGAGCAGTACAAAATGCACCTCCAAACCTAAGATTTTGTTGTTCATATGTCTGAAAAATTTTCCTTCTGAGTATGGTGGGTTTGCATGTCTCTTGTTTGTTTGTTTGTTTATAGTAAAAGAGGACATCACTTGAAAATGTCTGAAGATAAGGTTTCCAAGCTCAAGAGAGGTGATTCTGAAGATGAGCCCCTTAAGGAGAATATGGTATTGAGGAAAAGTTGCATTCATATATCAGTTTATTTATAATTTAGTTTATGCCTCCTTTGCTTTGGGAGTGTTGAGAGGGAGGAGACCTTTAATTTGTTTCTTAGCCTTTCCTTAGAACTTAGTCTTGATTTTATCCTCAGTAACCGCTCCTCACAGCATTGCTGTGTGATGGCCAGGTACTGAGTGCAGTGCTCTAAGCTGCCCTGGGCATGTCAACAGAGAACATAATAACCTTTCTTTCAAATAAGTATATTTATATCCAAAATATGTATTCTTAAAGAATGAAACACTAAATGGAGTATAGATTTATTCAATATTGAAGTTAGAACATATTTGTGAAAGGACTGGTTATTTTTTTTCCATTAGTACGGTTGATTTTGAATATATGTTGGTATTATTCAAAACTGCTGCTTTTTCAGCTGAGTGTTTTTGCTACACTCCTGCTGTAATTACTGGGAAATGCTTTCCCCTCCCTAGCTTATGGACACACAGTTGACAGAGCATCTGTCAGCGTACTTGAGATAGCAGGCCTAGGATATAAAAACCTATGTAATACTTTACAAAAAAAAAATTATAATATGTGGAAATTGTTGGGAATTGTTGAAATTCATGTTGTCAAAATCAATACAGTATTAGTCTTTCATTAGTAAGCTGCAGGAATGCAGCACTATCGTGGAATTACAGCTGGTGTCCTGGGAAGTAGAGAATGAATTGAGTCAGTTAAAAAAGGTGAGGAGGATCTGTTGTCTCTGATCTATTGATCAGGGAACTATTATCACTGGGAGTGACTACACCTTTTTATCCTCAGATTAGACTAAAGGTTTCTGGCTGGGAATTATTTTAAAATGTTAATGGTAGGTTGGAATTGTTCTCCACTTAGGTAGTAGGACACTCCAGGTCCTCTGTAAGGAAATCTAAACCAGCTGCGTCTGCGTTGACGTCAAGGAATGGTGCTTCGGGAAAGAGGACAATGGATGAGAAGAAGAACCTGAATGTCCAAAAGGTGACAGCTGTTCCAAATAGAGATTTCTCAAATCACAGAGATGCTTCCACAGTCTGATTCTTTGTTGATTGGTAGTGTGCGTGAAAGGAAGAGGTGAGAGCAGCTTTTTGGCCAGAGCAAGGTAGAGGGCTGGCCGCACGGGGCTTCCTTGCGTCCTTGAGCCGGCACCTCCCGTCCCGTTGGCGCTGCGAGCTCGTAGGTGCTCTGATTCTGTTGACATAGGTCTAAGCAAACGTCACGGAAATTTAGGTCAAGTTTTTACTGCATCTGCCTAACTGCCCTCTTTCGAAATTTCAGCTGAGTGAACTTACTTCTTGTTTTTTGAAGTAAAATTGCGTTTTATGTTGCAGAAGGCTCAGAAGACTACTGAATTCCCAGAAAAAAAGAAGCATCGGCCTTCAGGGAAGAGTGCATTAGATACTTCTGGTAAAATAGACTTTTCATAACTTCTGTATTGCCTGTCTTCCTTTATGGTGAATGATAGTTTAAAGAAACATACTGGTAGTGTTGTTTTTGAAGCATGGATGGTATTAATGTGAAATTTATACAGATGAGATTCCTTTGAGTAAAGCAGGTTGCCCACACTCAGACTAATAGTCCTTACAGGACAAATAGTTAAAAAGAGAAATAGCTTATGTGCTTTATCAGTTAGTGTAATAAAGTGTTCCCAGGCTTTCTTAGTGAAATGATGAAAAATGAGAAATCTGTACATGGTGGATTTGTTGTAAACATTTCAAGGCAATGAATTGAGTAGTCAATGGTAATTTTTCAGCCTAATATGTATGTTTATTCTTTTGTTCCAGCTGATGATAGCCCAGAGGGCTATCGTACAGGTTCTGTACGAGTTTGGTGTCCCAAAGGGGTTAAGAGACTTCCTAAAGATATCACAGAACTGGATGTTGTTCTTTCTGAATTTGAGAAGATAGCAGCAGATTACAAGTAAGTAGTCTGCTGCTATTTTAATGATAGTCAGAATTCTGTGATGCAAATTTTTTAATATGTAATCTTAGGGAGCTGGTCTCCAAGGATTTGATATTTTTCTAAATGCCAGAACAGCATTTCTCAGCTGATGATTTCCCATGCAGAAATTGGGTTACTGCTACTACCCAAAAGAGCTGCAGTTGCCTCCTCTCCTAGAGATAGAACATTGTCTTCTATGGATACTGTTGCTCAAAGCAATGCATTCAGAAGACCTCTACTAAAGCAGTACGTTTGTTTTATCCCTCTGACTTCTCCAGACAAAGAGTAGACTCCAATACTTGCAGAAAAGCTATTGATGGCTTCTGTTCTGGTTTCAAGGACCAACTCGCTGATCTTGTAAGTATACAGTAAATAAGAACAATTTTGTGGCTGTGATTATAGGGCTGCGTTGTAATTGAATGTCTGTATTTTTATGTAGTCCTATATACGTATGACAAAATCTGTATCACTTGTGAGGTTAAATAATTAAAAAGCACAGTTAATTGTAGATTATGAGTTGCTGCCTCTGTATTGACTTTCATAAGAATTGCATTTAGACAAAACACTGCTGTCATGCAAATATACTGCAAGGTTTTTGGCTTTATACATTGCATGTAAATGATAGGAAGGATATTCTAGGGAGTATTGCTAGCACCAAGTGGTACAGGGTGACTAAATTTGTTCACAGTGTTCCTCTAGCATGGGGAGAGGGGAAAGGATTGATGCCCAATTGATATGCTTGTCAATTAGAGTTTTTAGGTGGCTTTTCATATTATTCCAAAGTAATTCTTGCAGTCAGGTTTTCAGGAGGATAGAGAAATCAGGGTCTGCAGTCCATCTGTGATGCTTCTTTTTCTCCGTAGATAACAGAAGTTCAGAAGTTAAAGAATGTGAAAAGAAAAAATGCTAAGGTAAATACCTATTTGAAAGATGTGCTATCACTAGAGTGAGCATACTGCACACAGAGGTGAGTCTTAACACTCAGAAAAGTCAACTAAGTAAATAAGCAATTCACAGAAACATACAGTATCTAAAAATATAAGTACCAAAAAAAAATCAGTATTTAACTGTTAAAAAGCCTCATGTCTTAGGATCTTCCGTACTGGGAATCTGAAGCACAAAACCCAGAAAGGAAAAAAAAAAAAATAACAAGCCAATTAGGTACAAATTGTTTGCCTTTGAAGTGATGAAAAGTTTTCAAGCAGTTTTCTCATTAATTGTTGCAGGTACTAACAGACATCAACAAGAAGAGGCAGCAACTGTTGCAAGTCTGCGAAGAGTTAACGGGGTGAGTTTCTGACTGAGAAACTTAGTGAATCAGAGGCTGGTATTTTAAAACTCAGTAACTTTTGTGCTCTCATTTTACTTTGAAATCCCAGTTGTCCTGTTTCTGGATCCATTTCTGCATCATCAGAAGCTCGGAGTAACCTGTCCCTTCCATTGTTCCGTTGTTTAGGTGTAGTCCTTTTCACAAGCTCTCTTGCTGCCTTCAGCTATTGGAGACCATTTCAGCTGATAGGCTCGTAGGAAGAGCACTAATGACACAACTGCAATGTCCAAGGCAGTGAATGGGAGTTTGCAAGGTCCTGGGGTGGGTTGTGTTCCTGACAGGGGAGAATGAGTTTAACCTCTCTGCAGGATGGCAGGGATGCCTCTGAAACCTGCAGTGCCCCTGGTGCCCCTTGACTTGGCACCTGTCTTAAGTATCATTAAGATACAAAACACACTCATTTAGAAAACAGTTTTCTTTGGAACAACCCTTTTTTAGGCTTCCTAAATCTGGTTGGGTTCTAGTGACAAACTTTGTCTTGCAGCTGCCTATCATCAGGGTCTTGGATCAAAGGAAGGCAGATTAAGCCCTTTTTCTGTCACCTGTGACCCCGTTTTCTTTACGGTACTATGGGCCAAGCTCACTAGGAGGAACAACTGAAGGTATCTGGGGGGAGTGTGGGTGTGAGCCACCCCCCAGGCTGCAAGCTGTCTTCTCCTGCCCCCGGGTTGCGTTTTAACCCTATGGTTATTCTTTTAAGAAAACTTCTCTGTTGTCACACAACAAAAATGGCTGTTGCTGTTTGTTTTGTGCAACGCTAGTCACGCTGTGAAGGCGGCGTGATGGACTGGGCCCTTCAGCTTCTTGGGCAGAGGAGGATCTAGGTTAGAGAGCATGATAGAGTCCCGCAGGATAAGTATGTAAGGGAGCCTCGGAGCAAACGTGTGAGGAAGCAGCCTAAGTGTTTAAGAGAGACTGGAGCTATTGTTAGACTATATCTTTAAAGTGAGACGTGGGAAAAGGGTTTTTTTTTGGTGTGAGTTTGTATCTGTGCACATGTTTAAATAATATGCTATATACTCTGCTTATACAGTTTGTCTTACTACCCTGTGCTTATTATTTCTTAATACTTGTGAGCCACCACTTAAATCTTCCTTGGAGGGTGTATATAGTGCAGTAACTCTTGAAACAAATACTCAGATATGGTCATCAAAGATAATTGTTCCTTTCAGAACTGAACAGCAACTGAAACAGCTGCAGAGAGAATATGCTCAGTTACAGGAGAGGGAGTCTTCCCTGAGGCATGCGACTCAATTCCTTACTGATTTAAAGGAACTACAGCAAAACTGCTTGGATTACAGAGAAGAAAACCCTAAAGAAAAAGCAGTAGTAAGTAAGAATTCTGCATGTGTTTCTGTTCGTGGATCCCCCTGATTTCTCCCTCCATTCTTCTCCGGCCTGCGCTGCAGATGACTCGCACTTCTGTTAATAGTTAATCACACTTCTGTTAATAGTTAATCACATATCACTATTTAATAGTTTTTTGTGGAACCAGCTTGCAAAATCAATGCTCTAGGCATGCTGCAACAGCTCATTCACTTTTGTCTCATGCTAGCAACAAAATGGTTTCAGAGACTTCTGCATCCGTAGGGCTCTGCCCAGGACATAGAAATGTAACCCAGGTCGTTCTCAGGTCTAACGCGTTTTGTAGAACTTGAAGAGAGTTCAGCTCTAAGAAACAAGTAATTTGTTGTTGCTCAAAGGTAGGGATAGCTCTGGTACTCACTCACAGCTTGGGTAACAGTGTCCAACAGTTGTATTTCATCATTAGCTCCATCTCTCCTGTAGCCCTGGAACTCCTTCCCTTTTCCAGGGGCTCTGCTTCTGCCCTGCCAGGATGCTTCCTGCTGACAGTGCTAGAGCCTGCCTTGCCTAGGGGAAACCCTGCTGCTTTCGGAGCCCCTCTAAACAACTTGCTGTGTTTCACTTTTACAAGTCACACTGCAGCGTTTCCGCTGGAGGAAACATAAATACAGATAGGGAAATGGTTTGTTTTTCATGTGCTTAAAAACAGTGTCTTGTAACTTTATTGCCTTAAAACAGTATGGAACTTCCAGCCTGCCCGCTCTTCTGGTGGAATCGAGGAGAATTCTAGGTGCGGAAAGACACTTTCAGAATATTAATACAAGGCTGCAAGAGGCACTGCATGTACAAAGAGAGGAGTTATCCAAGAAACATTAAGTGCTTTTTAATGGACTCAGCAAATTTATTTGGGAACGATTACTAGAATGGGCAGTGGTTGAAGTATTTTTAATCATTGTTGCTGTAGGCTTCAATGCGTAGAAGAAATTAGTCTCACTCAGAAACTGTATCTTTCCACTGTTAAATAGTCTACATAAGAACTCATTCAAAGAGCGTCAGGTCAAATTAATGAGATGTCAAATCTTATTAAGATCACATAAACTTGCTGTTTTAAGAACATCAGTTTTTAAGCGCCTTGGGTATGTAAATAATGTGATTTTGAAACCAGTATATCCTTATAAAGAGAACAGATTGTTTGAACTAGTGATAAAGCTTTTATTAAAATTGTATATGAAATAAATTCCTCCTACTTCTGTAACTGAAGAGATGATTTTACACAGCTCGTCAACAAAACTTAGCCACAGAGCTAACAAAAGAGGAAAACACATTAAGCATCAAGTATTAAAGTGCTAAACTCCTTGAAGCCCCGTTCATGGAGGGCGTTCAGCCCCGGCTGCTCAGCCCAGGCAAATCTCCCTCCCTGTCTAAGGTGACTGCATTGCGCAGCTGCGAGCAGCGACGCTCATGGTTCTGCTCATGGTTCTGCTGTGAACTACGCTCCGTGAGCTACGCTCGTGGTCCTGCTGTGAGCTACTCTGAGCTACTCCATGAGCTACGCTCATGGTTCTGGTGTGAGCTACACTCCTGGTTCTGCTCTGAGCTACCCTGTGTGAGCAACGCTCGCAGTTCTGCTGCGCAGCTCGGGGAGTGGAGAGTGCGGCCGCAGCATCGCCTGTGGATGGCGTGACAGGCGCTTGTATGGAAGCCCCAGCGGGGTGGGTTTGTGCGTTAGCCAGGCCTGGGGTCAGATGGGTTCTTAGCACAAGGATCCTGTTTCCTTACAGCTTCCAGAAGAACTTCATCAGGAATTTCTTGTGGGTCACCATTCAGACTGTCCCTCATAGCTTCAGCTAGTTCCACATCATCAGTAGCTTCCAGGAACCAGGCATCATCACTTGCCTGCTCCCACACACTGTCTGATTGGAGGAGGTCTCTAGACGCGCAGTTTTCTTGAAATACTGAGCTTTTTGGCACCTCTGTTGAGTCAGAATGCCCTTTGTTCTCATTTTCATCCATTACTGCATATTCTTCTTCCTTTTAGAAACAAAGTCACTGTTTATTCCATATGCAAATGATCATTCCTTTAACTGCTCTGATTTGAAAATTTGAAATTATTGTTGGATTTGTGTGATGTCGCCTAAGACAGACACTATAGAAAGTTGGGCAACAGCACAGTTTGCTAGCGGATTAATTTACAGACACAGTCCACTATGGACAGCTGTTTGAAAAGGAATAAAAATCTGTTTGACCAGTTGAAGGGTTTTAGATAAGTCTTAGTGTCTATTTAAGGACATATCAAGGTCTAAAAATGCATTTAAATTTGTCTAAGCAAAACTCATGTGCCACTTTGCAGTGTGAATTTTAAGAGCTGTTAACATTATAATTAAGCTTTTGCAGCCTACTCTGTGGGAAGGACTGTTGTGTTCAGAGCTTGGGCTCTAGCGAAGACATGAGGTCAGTGTAAATATTCTACCTTTGTGGATAAACATCACTGAGTTAAGTGACCTCCACATGAAAATTAACAGAATCGGTTGTGTTTCAGTAGACCAATTATTGAAACTTATCTCTAAGTCCTTAAGAGATACCCATGCGTGTTTAAGTTACCAGAAGAACTGGTGTGCTTGTTTTGCCCACACCTACAGTAGGGTTCAGTTTTTGATGATGCTTCTACACAAAATGCTTTTCTGTGTTAACGCCCTTGTGCTGCCTGCTCAGCAGCTTTGTTGCCAGCCCTTCGAGCACAGGGGCAGTGCTCAGTGTGGGCTCACTGAGTTTTGCCTGTTGCCCTGCCTCATCTCTAAGATTCCTTGGTCCTAAGGCTGATAGATTTACAGCCAAACACAGGGGGCAGGATTTTTTTTTTGACAGTCAATGGGCAAACTGAGGTAGCAGGTATTTTCGGAGACTTCTGCAGACAGAAGTTAATTCCTAAGAATGTTAGCACGTGAGCAAAGCAGGCACAAAAACACATACCTCTTGGAAAAGAAAAGGAAGACAGATCCTAGGTGGCAATGGAAAACCTAAAGCAAATACATGTTATTACTAAGGTTATAATTGATACTTTTTGGAGTGTTAGTTGCTTTGAGAACATACATACTCTGTGATCTGAAGTTTTGCTCTCTGCAGACTGGGTCGTGACACTTTTGATACCAGACTTCCTTCTTCAGGTCTACCAAAATCCTAAAAAAATACAGCATTTAGTAACAGTTCATGACTAAAGTGGAAAAAAAAAAAAAACCCACAAAATGGAAGTCCCACACTAAATGAAGAGCTTTTTTCCACTATGGATATTATTTTCATATGCTGACCCATTCATGACATACTTGTTTTGAACATAGTCTTGTTGTTTTTCCAGTAAACTTCAGGCTTAAGTTAAAAAAACATTTCTTTCAAGATCAAGTGACATTTAGTCAGTTTCCTTACAAGTCATTACAGAAAGATTAGCGTACATGACCTATCTGTAGGGTAGTATTTTGCTGCTGCTGTTGTTAAAGATAATTTCATTTTAAAGGCTAGATAAAAATCATTATTTCTTCGCAACTGAGAGCGTGGAGTTGTCCATCAGACGTGTTACGGAAACACCAAGCTCCAAGTCACTTCAAGAGTTCATCCAGTCTAGTGGGTGGCAAGGGGGTTCTACTCGCTTCTCAAAAAGACATT
Organism: Nothoprocta pentlandii; assembly: GCA_013398315.1. Classification (NCBI taxonomy): domain Eukaryota; kingdom Metazoa; phylum Chordata; class Aves; order Tinamiformes; family Tinamidae; genus Nothoprocta; species Nothoprocta pentlandii. The sequence goes on from VZSG01000031.1 coordinate 3,022,681, forward strand.
CTTTATCTTTCACTTGTTTTGAATGTTGTTTACACAAAATTAGGCTTTTTAGCAGTAAATATTTTTTTAAGCAGTAAATAATTCTACTAACGATCTAGGGGCATTTCTGCTGTTGTCTAAAGAGCTTGACTTTTCAACAGTCTGTTGGTGAAAACATGAGAAGTCAGAGAGTCCTCCTGGAGTGACTGGCAAAACTCACCTTGGCTGAAACCCTGGTAGGAGTTATTATTTTAATAACATAGAATAACATCTGTTTTCTTTATCTTCAATATTCTAGCCATTTAGGATATTAGCCACCCATCATTTAATAGCTTTTAACATATTTTAACTTGTCTGTTAACATCTGTAGCCACTTTAAATAGCATGAAGACAAATTCTTACAAAAATTAGAAAATTGTCACAATTTAATTGTGTCTTACCACTTAAGCCATTTAAACTGTGTCACAATTTAATTTAATAAATTGTCACAAAGTAAAATTAAGGAAAAAAAATGTTTTTCAATGGGAAAATAGACCAGAAATTGTTAACAGGTGCTGATAAAACGGACTGATCCTGTCCATAAGAGCTTTACAGCATTTTTACAGAGTAACACTGAAAAATATATAGTGAAGTTGTTTTGAAGTGGCTACTAAAGAGTGAAAGAACATACATGATGTTATTGCTTTTGTGAGCTCTGCCAATATTTTCACACCAGCGGTAACCAAAGATATCATACACGATTATTTCCTCCAGAGAGAAATAGTTCCATTGCCGTATACCTGGAAAAGAAGCACTTGTTTAATTGTTTAAAAACATTGCTGTTTGCTTTTGACAAATAACGTATTTCTAAAGTGATTCTTTTACCTCCTTGCACCCCATCTTTATTAACCAAAGAACGAACGAAAGAATCAATTTCTGGATACGGTGACTCCTGATAGCCTTCAATGGACTCTGTTAAAGAGACAAACCCACGTGTATTATTTTTATGCATTCTGCAGAGGATGGACAGAAAACATCCACGAATTCCAGAGTGACTGGCACAAGGGCACGCAACCCCTAGGCAGGTTAGCACCTCTCCGTTAAGGCCTTTTTTTTTGTCTATAGAGTAGAAAAGGGCTGAGGTACCTCTAGCACTTCTAGTAGTTTTGCTGTTTAAAAATGCAGGTGCTTTTCTTTCCTCTTCTGAGGCGTTGGATGTCAGAATTTTTGTGTCATCTCCAGACCTGAACAAAAGAGGAAATGCAAGGGAAAAAACACACAGTTTTGTGACACAGAACCTTTCACTGTGCCTACAGCTGCCACACACCCTTTCCCCCTCATTTGACAGATTCCTTTTGACTTGCACCAGCAGTAGGCAGGGCTTCATCCTTCCAAGTAACAGACTGTTTTCCTGGCACAATCCCAATATCCAGCCCTTTGAAGGGTTCTGGACCATGGTCTTACAGGAGTATGTACTCTGGATATAGTATTGGGACATCTATATCTTTTGATGGTCTTCGGCCGTGATTCTGATCCCCTTTCCTTGCTGTGCCACTAGCTGCAGTCAGAAGGCTGCACTCAGCCCTTGAGCTTCTCACCTACAGCTAGGTCAGACGCGGCAGGTACCCGCTGCGTGAGCACATTGCACAGCCAGCGCCGTGGGACAAGGGCGCCAGGGCGGGAGCAGCTCGCGACGCAGGGGCTGCAGCTGCAACCAGTGCAAGTTTTTACTTAATGAAAACAACTCCTGAGGGGGTGCAGAAAGAGAGCACAGCGTGGAAATGATACTGACCGCTTTGTGTCCTTCAAACGTACGGGGCATTTGAAGGTAGGTGAAAAGAAAGGATTCCCCACAATTTTTTTCTTCAAAAACATGGCATCTTACAGGAAAGTCATACTTTCCTGTAACATGCTGTAACAATATGTTTATGGAACACTTGCCCATTAAATACAGTTGTTCATAACTGCTGTAGGACAAAAAAAATATTCAAATGGATCTTTAAAAACATTTTAAAATTAACCATTACCCAACATTGCAGACCAGAGAAGAAAGAAAGTATGCTTCTTCCGGAGAAATGTTCTTTTCGCATGTAGGGACAAACTTATTATCCTCTGCAATCTTCAGAATCACGTTTTTTCCTGCTTTTGATGACTTATACATCCGGAAGTTTCTGTTCTTTGTATAAACTCCTACAGGAAAACAGATGTTTCTTAGCTGGCTGGGATTTAAAATAGTTAACACTTCAGCATTAAACAATTTTTCTAAGATTCTTAGAATTAAAAGTTGCTAACCAAACTGCTAACCAAAGGCCTGAACTTTCAAAATGCAAGTTTAGTGTGTAGGAGCTATGATGATGCTGATGTTTAACATATTTATATTGTGTATAGACTGTGTACAGCTAGTCCTGCCTTGCCCTGCGGTAAGAAGTGCCCAGCCCCATTTTCTGGTATTCTGTCATCAAAATCTAACAACTGCCATCCTAAAAGTAGGAAGAAAGCTATATTCATACGTGCATAACCATCCAGAAGGCCACACCTGTGAGACTGCTTCTAAGATTAAGCTGCTCAACTGAAACAGTAAAATGTCCTAAGTCCTTGGGAACATAATTAAGAGGGTCTTCTGTGGCCAGAAGTTCTTCAAAGTTTAGGACAACAGTATTAAATCAAGTAATATAAGAAGTTCTACGTGCCAGGCTTCTAAGGTACCTTTATGATTACCACTTCAGCATGTGTGCTGTTTGGCAGAATTCTCGATTTGAGAACCACAATAAGCACAAGCAGTGATGTAATTAAAGATTAAGGAATATTTGATTTCCTAACCTTGCTCGCATTCTAATATACATCCCAAACAGGTTTAAAAGCACTTCTTACATTTACCTAGATCCACAAAAAGTTGCTTGCGTCCTTCTTTGTCATTTACTAACAGAAATGCATATTCAGAATTTTCTCCCTGCTGTGACATTCCTCTTTCTGTTGTTTCGTGAGCAATAGATGGACAACTCTTAGATGCATCCTCTGCTGCCGAGGGGCTGATGAGGGAACCCTGTGCCCCAGGTGTTGGTGCAGAGCTCTGGCAAAGGCGGCTTGCTCGCCCCTCTGGCGTGAGCCCAGCAGCTTCGCGCTCCAGTAACGCCACGGCCGGCTGCAAAACGCTCCTCACAAAGTTACCTAAAAAACACAAACGCAACGCTTCTTATATTCATGAGCTGAGGAAGAACATAATAGTTCTGGTACAAACATTTTCAAAACAACCGAGCTGGAAGTGGTTGGGGTTTGGGCCTTTTTTTTCCTCCCCTGGAATCTTCCTTAAAAGCAAACAAACAAAAACCTTTCTTGGCCAAGCACAGGGCACAAAAGCTAAAAGGCTGCAAGATAGATTTGTCAGTTCAGCCACTGATAACATGCAAAAATTTACCACTGTAAATACCACTGACGTATCACAGTTCTAGAAATCAATTCTCAAAGTTATCAAAGCACAACCCCACTCTTCCCACTATTCTGCTGCCATTGGAAGCCACTAGTAAGGACATTTTTTTTTTCTGGCACTCAGTTACTTCTGAACAGGAACAGCAGAGCTCAGTGTCACAAAGGTAAATTCCATCCCTGCTAGTAACCCCTGGGATTATTCAGATAGTGCCTTGTGACAGCACTTCTACTTCCTCTCCTCTGATTTTAAAAACAGGCGCAATAGGAAGCAAAGGTTTCAGAATGAAGCCCTCAAATATCAGGAAATGCCAAAAATCAAGGCTGCAGGTGCATAATGAAGCTGCTTGCATTCGCAAGGCGACTCGGATTTTAATTCCATCACGGGACAGGCTGTTCTCTTATCAGCTCCTGCTTCATCCAGGCAAACCTGAATGCCTATTCTGCTGTGTCTTCATTGTTCACTGGGTACAAGATTTTTGTTGAGAACGGAGTTCACTGAGTTGAACATTGAGCTCATTACTAACACCTTAGTGCTTCACAATCAGTATTTTGGAGTAATTTCAAAATACTCTCTGAAGTGAGAGATATTATTACAGATATTATATAGAGATATTACTACAAATGGCATCCCGAACTGCCTTTTTTTTGTGTTGGAGCTGCTCTATCCCATGAAACACCTTAATCTATATCAATAGCTAGCTGTTTTCTGCTTTTTAAAAATAGTGTTTATGTAAGGCTTAAAACTGCCTTTGCTCTGCCTTTCTGACCCTGTGCTGAGCATAAACCAGCTGTATTTAGGGCTAAGGATCTTAGAGATTAAGACGTACATTAATTTGGAAATGATGCAGTTGTACTATAAAAGCCAATCTTACCAGCAGCTGTGTAAATACAACATATAGATACATAAGGAGTTTACATTTTTATGAACAAACAGGCTAATCAATAGAGAATAAAATTAAAAGATGACCCAAGGAATACTGAGGCATAATGAAATACAAATATGTAATCATTTTGCTGGGAATACGTATTTGCTTCCATATAATTCTGCTAAAATAAATATTCAAATGCCACAAGGCACTAAAACCCAGCACAACCTCACCTTTTATCTCTAGTTTGTAAGAGAAAAACACACTTACCAACATGGATATTATTCTTAAATACAGTCTTGTGGGGTAGAAATATCAAGTGACGACTAAATTTTTCATTGGTACTGGAATCTAAGTTCAGGACATCTTTGGCTGAACATTTAACATCATAAATTTCTTCTAGCTTTTTGTTGACAAGCTGAAAATTATAAACACAAGGGAGGCTATTTTCTTTAGCATTTTTAATAGAGAAGTCCAAATTCTATCACAAATGCAGATTCTACATTTTATTTTCACTTTCTCATTTTGAGCATGCAACTGGTTACCTCAAAAGAGCCACAAAATTTCAAAACTTCCCAAATGTAACCAAAATGTGACATATATAGATTGTCCCTCCTGAGTTGAGCAAGTGACTGAATGTACTAACACTGCTAAGATGGACAAATTTTCTTTCAGTTCCAAGTCTAATTTAGTGGCTTTATCAACAACTTGGCTTTGACCATGAGTGCCATTCAACCACCAGTGATGTTACTTCTAGGGCAGCCATAACTTAAACCTAAGGCAGAGGCTAAACAGACCAGTGAATACCAAAATGCTGAGTGGGGTCACCTGAGGTTCTCTGCATACCCATTTAAATCAGCTATAATGAACTGTCCTATGGAGCTGCCTAGAATTAGGAGGGCCGTACTTAAACCTTACGTAGCAGAGCACAAAGACCAATACTATGACTCTAAAATAAAAATAATCGTATCAATGAAACCTATAAAGAGCACGACCCTTCCAACCACCATCATCCTTGGCTTTTTCCCTGCCATTTAAAGCATGAAACCTTTGCTTTAACTAAAAGCATGCTTTTCCTTAAAAACACCCACTAATTACATAATCCTTTTTAAAAAAATATTATTTTACTACAGAATAATCACAAAAATTAAAGTGGTAAGCAGTTCAGTTTCATATTAAACCAGCTAATTAACATTAACCTACACATGATTAACTGTCTTTGTTCTAGTTTTACCTCAATTAACTTTGCAACCATACTCTTGCCATCAGCTCCAGGATTTGCCGGTTTGTAGAACTCCAAATCAAAATAAAGTTTACAAGCGTCTTTTTCTGGAATTACTTCATAGCAGTGCATCAGGCTTGTTTTATAATCTTTGCTAAGGGAACACAAAAGCAACAGCTTCTCATAATAAACATGACACATGCTTTGTAAGACAAGAACCTCACAAGACCTAGATATTCTTTTACATTTTAACCAACAAGCCATACTAAAACTAATGTAAGTAACAGCCCTATGTTTCTATG
>VZSG01000031.1:3054344-3066340 GCA_013398315.1 Nothoprocta pentlandii
TTTTTTTTTTTTTTTTTTTTTTTTTTTTTTTTTTTTTTTTTTTTTTTTTTTTTTTTTTTTTTTTTTTTTTAAGAGATCAGGGTTAAGCTACTGCTTCCTTACCACAGGGTGTCACTGTAGATAGGAAAAATCTCCAAAATAGCATTAGTCTTTGATAGTAAAACAAAAATCTCTTGCAACTCTTGCACATTTAAGTGTTTGTTTTATATTTTTCTGCTGTCAGTCAACTTGAGTGTTTATTATACCTCCCAAAATACATGAGAACATCATATAATTGATTTCCAAGAAAATCTCTCTGCTTGTCTCTTTGCATATCAAAGCAAAACCAAAGCAGCTCATCTTAAAGGAAAAACAAAAATGGTTCTCTTCTATCTAGACTTGCATTTAGAGCAGCTCCTACTGTAGAGTCCTCTGGACAGCTAATGTGCGGATAACACTATAATATCTGAAGCAAAAAACTAAAATTTCTGCTCTACCTGTGGTGATATTTAAATGCATGAGCATGACCGCTTGCTTTACCTACCATGAATCCTAACTACTGATAACAGGATTCTCAAATGTTGTAAGTTCTCAAATCCTGTCTGTGAGTCTTAAAGTGATAATATGTACTTGGACTTTTCCTGGGTAAAACAAAAATCAACACCTAGTTTCTCTAAACAAAATGCACATTTTTCTTACTGCTAGACAAGGTCTTCTGTTGTGAAAACAGTAACGTTAGTAAACTAGCTCATGAAACTTGCAGAAGGCAGCTGTGCCTCAGTCATTTCCCAGGAGATTTTTGCTTAGTATTTGCACGTAAGATTTGGAACCAAATTTTTAGTAGTTGACTGTTTCACAGAAGTCTGAACTGGATGATCTAAGGGGCCTTCCCAGCTTGAAGGTATTGACTAGAAGAAGGCCTTTCAGGTTTATCTCTTTACCCTTAGACAAGAACTGGAGAAGAGCATTCTCTGCAAGCACGTTGAGCTGTAGCAATGCTGATGAGCAGCTGGAGACTTCCCTCACGCAAAAAGGCATGTAGAGATGAAGAGTGCTACGTTAGCTGCACAATCATTGAGGAAATATTGGTTCCATTTAACCACCCTACTCTTCCCCAGAACAGTGGAAAGGTCTAGTGCTCTGCAGCTTCTCTACAAACACGGCTGGAACTCAGCTACTAAACTAACCCTAACTGGAGTTTGGCTGCTACCTTATGTGGGAATGTGTTTTGGCTCCTTTGTAAGAGGCAGAGCTTCTGCTTTCTCTCCTTGTCCACTTCCCCTAGTGAAAGGAGAGCTCTGGCTCTCCTGGCTACCTTCCCTGCCCCCTGGCCTCGCCAGCCCAGGCTGAACGGTTCCCCTGGGGAGCCTCTTCACCCGCCGCGTTTCCCCGGCCCTGCTGGCTGCTCATCCCGTGCTGTCCCGGCTCGCCGAGGCTCCGAGCGCCGTGCGGAGCTGAACGGAGCCGCTGCACAGGGCGCTGGAGGCCGCACCTCGCATGGGCTCCATGTGCTGCATCTGTGGGTGGTAGCGGGGCCTGCTCGGCACTGCTGGAGACGGGGGGCTGTTCGGGAGACCAGGCAAGCTGAAGGGGCCCTCTCGGGGACACGGTGTGCAGCTCCTAACAGCATTGACCTGCTTGGGCATGTCCATCGAGTTGTATTTAATCAATTTCTTTTTTTCCAAGGTACCCCTTGGGAAAAGCTCCAGCAGGGATCGCTGAGGAGACAGCGGAGTTGACAGTATAAGTTGAAGAGTCCAAGAGAAGGCCAGTGTGGATGGCTGGTGCATTTAAATATCTGACAATGGCTCTGGGAGCCTCCGAGCAGAGCAGACTTCATCGCAGCCCATCAGCCGCTCCGAGTCTCTCAAGCTGGATGTTGACCTTAGGAATGTAATCAGAGAGCTGATTATAAATAGTTTGTGCAGTTGCCAATGAGATTAAAATGTGCTGTGGCAGCCGCTTGGAAGTAGAGGGTTACTCCAGTGTGTGCCTGGGATGCTGTGTGATCATTAATCCGTGGGTCCTTGTTAAGCCTAGAAAGGGAAGTGGATAAAGAAAGCTCAGAAAATGCTAGCAGGGAGGGGAAGGAGGAAGCAGCCTGGCTTGCGGAGCTGGGGAGCCAAGGACAGGGGGGAAGGAGCCAGAGAGCAGGAGGGGGAAGGACGGTCGCTCAAAGTGCTCAGGAGAGTGGGGATGGCAGACGGGCATGGGGTGGGCAGGTGGTGTGCAGCACTGCAGGTTAAAAGGCTAAAAGAGAGAAAACCCCAAACCAGGGACTTGCCCCGGATAGCAGAGGTGAAAACCTCCAGGAATCCATCAGCGCTGATGTGCGCTCCAAGGGCAGTGTGTGGTGGGTGTCGGGAGAGGGAAGCGGGCAGAGGGACCCGGCACAGGGCTCCAGGGAGATCCCGGCCTGCTGGGCCTGGCCTCCCCTCCAGGAGAGCCCCAACAAGTCACACGGAGCCTCCAGTGTCTCACAAACCAGGTATAGATAAGGAACGGCAGGCAGGTCCATTGAGGAGATGGTGCCGAGCAGTGGAAGAGGCTCTGCTGTCTCTGCTGTTAAACCACTGTGCCCTTTTTTTGCAGTTAACACGAGGAACAGCCTTAAGGAGAAGGCAGAAAGGAGACGGGAGCCTTGCGGATGCTCCTGTAGAGCATCTCCCACGTTTGAGTAACAGCGGTGAAGGAAGCGGAAGGGTCTTGTTGGCAAGAGGGCAAAGATTGTGTCACAGCTCCAGTGAGGGGGACCATGAAAGGCCTTGGAAACAACGAGAAGTAGCTTGTGTTGCAAAACTCTGTGGAGGCAGAGACGGAGCAGCAGAGACGCAAACGGAACAGGGTAACGTAAAGTAATGGCCTAGGAAAACACTTGGTTGGGCTGCTTTCAGGAAGCTGTCTGGGGGAAATGGTCTGCAGAAAGCCTGAGAAGAGCGTCAGCACTGACCAAGATGTGGAGCTCTTGAGCAAGAGCCTTAGTTATGAGCCTGAGTGACAGGGCAGAGCACGAGCCTAGGGATAAAGAAAGGAAGTGACAGGAAGAAGAGAGGAGGGAGAATTATTTTTCAGCATCAGGTTTCTGCTCACGAGGAATTGCTGGAGAGACCACCTGGTTTGTGCTTTGACAGACGAGTTACACCTGGATGTGACATTGGATCTGTGAATCAGAGCGGAGCCGAGTTAGTAGCACAGGGGGACAATCCAGCCTGTCCATGGATGAAGGAATCCTGAGAGAAGGGGCATAAGGATGGTAGGAGACGAGCACAGAGCCTCGCTGGGAGCTGGAGGATTTGAGAAGAGGTGCTCGCCCGTGTTAGTGCAAACACATTATGTGTCACGGAGGGCAGAATTTTGCCAAGAAGCAGCAACAAAAAATTATGAAGGAGTCAAATGAGGAAGTGCTAGCAAATGCATGTTTTTTTCTGCCTTACTTCAAACCAAAGTAATAGTTACTAGGCTTAGTCTGATGACTGAAGCGTACAGAGGGTAAAAGTGAAGCATGTTTTCCTAGTGGCAGCTAAGTGCATTCACAACAGAAGCATCAACAGCAGGCTTCATAGATGCCAAGCTAGGAAAAGAAATTTTAAGTCAATAGATTATTCCCATCGAATCATTCTTAAAAAAAGAAATCTATTTGAGGTTGTGCTTCTGTGGCTGAATTTCAAGATTCCCCACTGTGAATATTTACAACTCAGTGTAACCAAGTTGTAACATTGTGGAAATCAGAAGGTAAAACTGCCCAGAAACCTTCTTTCTGCCCAGAAAACTTTTTTTTCTTTCCAAGCTCTCTGCAGAGTGAGCAATCAGATACTCTTTACCGCCATTAAACACAGCAATTAACATATTAAAAGCAATGCTTCTATGAACGGGAAGCTTCTGAAGCCTGATTTCCTGTGGCTTTCTGCTTCCTGTTTACGTTCCTTTTATGCCATGCGTAGTAAAGGCGAGCGGTGAGCGGAGCAGTGTCCGCTCTGGCGCCCTCCTGCCCCTCGCTGGCACCCGGGCCCGAGCCGGGCGTCCTCTGCAGCCTGAGCAGCTCGTCCACGTGCAGCTCCTTGGTGCGTGGTCAGGGTAAAAATTCACTGGGAATGTTGAGGGAAAGGGGCAGCTGGTGGAAAACCTGGTGCGTTCCCACCTGTTCCTTAGGAAAAGAGATGCAAAATGAAGCCACACCAAGTGCAAACCTTTGTGAAAACACACACGTTCGTGGGCATGCTCTGTGCATGCTGCTTTTCCCGAGAGCGGGTGACAGTAACGTCTGTGTATGCTGCTTTTCCCGAGAGCGGGTGACAGTAACGGCAGTCGTGGGTGACTTGTTCTTGCACTGCTTGTTGGGCAAAGTCTCCTGTTCTCTAGAGATTCATGTGGTGTTGAAACCTATAGGCAAGAGAACAGGGGAAAGAAAACAGGACCTTCTAGGATTCATTGTTTTAAGGTCTGAGATGATTTAAAGCAAAACACACCAAACCTGCATTTCACGAGATTTATACTGAACCTCTGAAACCAACCATTTTTCTTTGGAAATCTAGCATCTAGGTTACAAGGATGAAGAGCTGAGGAGTGACAGATTTATCTCACTTCCTGGTATTACACTGGATTTAATCTGATACAACTGAAAGCCACATGAGTTATAATCACACCTGCAGTTGAATCATGATGCTGGAGGGATAAAATCATTGTGGGCCTGAGCTCAAGCTGGGAAACAGGATTCCACAGTGGACCAGCCATTCGTCGGATGGCAGAACAAATCCACAGGCAGGAGCATGGCACAACCACGTATTTCAGTGCAGCAGCACTGCAGCAGTTTGGAGCAGAAAGTCACTAAAATCTGGAAGTCGACTCCGTGGTTTGAAGAAGTGTCGCATTAAAGAGGCAAAGTTCTCCTATTCCAGGCTTCTTGTTTTGACTCACGTGCTGGTTTCTACACAGCAGGAAGAGATAACGTATCTGCAGCGGAGCTCCCCATTCGCCCCCTTTCTAGAACAGAGGATCATTTGTTTTACCGCCTTGCCAAATGTTGCAAAACACTCCAAACACTGATTGCAGGCATAAGCAAACATTATTACAGGTGCTGTCCATTTCCAGGCTGCTTTTACTTGAAGACTTTGAGGCACTGAAGGATAGCTGCATGGTCTCAGCAAAATTTATACAGTGAGAGCCCTTGCTGGTGTTAAGAGGAAAATGGAAAACAGGAAACTTTAATCTCATTAGATCTAAGTGTGATTCCGAGGGGGGAAAGAAATGTCAAGGACCATTGAGCTCGTGGTTTCCAAGCAAGGCTGTTTTGTAGGCAGGGCTGTTGGCCTCGCTGGGCCTGTGCTTGCGAGCAGGTCCTACCTGCAGGTGCCCCTTTGCTGCGGGGGTGCATGCACGTGTGCAGGACTCGCTGGGCTCTAGCGGCTTCATCGCCAGCCAGCGGTGGCTGGTGTTGGACTGATGAAGTTGAGAGGGTCAGGACGGGTCTGCTGTGGGTTCAGCCCCATTGCTCAGCTCATCAGCCCTGCACGGTTGCAGGCCCCATGGTGACACCTTTTGCTCACGTTTTAAAGGATGAGAAAATATTTCTGGAAGAAGGCGGAGTGCAGGACAGCAGGGTGTGTGTGTAGAATGTCACGCTGAAGGTGAAAGCCTCACCTACCTGACTGCAACACAGAGGGGAAGCCTGTGCAGCACGAGCAGATCTGCTGCTAATGGCTTTTGTGGAAATGTTATTTGCAAGTATTCCACAAACTCTTTAGCTCTGCTTTAGCAGCACTAAATGTTTGCCTGCCAAGAGATGATGTGTTACTTCCCCTTTGAAGCGGCCTGGGAGCACCTGCTTATCAGGCATTTACACATCTAGCCCAAGGTGCAATTCTGGAGTGCTTTCCAAAAGGCAGAACTCTTGACTCTTCAGCCAGATACGCTACAAAAGTGAAATGGTGGGGTGGGAGAAAAAGAAATGTAATGAAATTACACATAATTACTTCTCCTGCAGCTCTCTCACACACGGAACCGGTGACTCAGCGTTCCCATAAGAGCGCTTTGCTGGGAAAGGAGGAGCTGCCCCTGAACTGGCAGCTCCTCCCTTGCCCTGGCTGTTGGCATGTGTGTGCTGAAGCTTTCTGTGTGCTGAAGCTTTCCCTCAGGGCTGGCCCTTGCTTGTCTCTGCAATACCTGTGGAATATGCCTTTCTGCCTCCACTGGAGAGAGGACTTGACACCCCATGTTTAATTGTTCAAAGCAAGGTGAAAATAATAACCACACACATCTGAGCTGAGTTGAGTTCCTCTAAACAAGGACCCTACCTTACATTACCCTTGAAATGCTGTGCAGTTCCTGGGCTCAGCTTCTGTGCCACATCTTGTAGGCACGTCTTGCCTCTGCCCTCTCTTAGCTTTGAAGGGGCTGAGTAGCTACTTGTGGGATTTGCTCTCTATTTCTTCCAGATACCTGCAATCACAACATAAGGTGATGTGGGACAAGTAAAGCACAGTGCAAAACATGCAAGAGTGATGGGCAGTTGAAGTTGAAAGGCCACTTAAATTCCCTGAGTTTGAGCTGGCACTTAATCCACTCCACAGCTGATAGATCTTGGATCTCCACATTTAGTTCTAAATTGCCTGCAATGTTTTTTGTCTGGCTGCTTCTTCTTGCTAAGTGCTTTGGGAGCCCCGCTTCTGCACTGCCTCTCACTCATTATAGAACCCATCCGGAATACTGCTCTTATTCATTCTTTCTGTTAATAACCTTCCACCTCCCTCCCCTCCCACAACCTCCTCCTTTCAGAGTGACAAAGTAACCCAGCCCAGGGGTTGGGGCCCCCTTAGCTGGTGTTTGGGGACCCCTATGCATAACCGCAAGGTGCCTTCCCAGCTGCCTGACAGCAGCCCCTCCAAGGGGAATTCCCGGCAAGAGAAGTGCTCCATGAGTAACAATGGCGAGTTCTGGGAAGAGATTCCCACACTTCCGATTAACGTTGGCTTCTCCCGCTGCGCGCAAGGGCTCCTGTCCGGCCGCTGGCGCCGGTCCCCGCTCGCTGCCGTATCCTGCCTCCGGAACGGCGTGCCCGCGGCCAGGCCGGGCTCAGCAAGGCCGAGAGCGGCGCAACGGTCACGGCGGCAGAAATGACTCGCCGCGGAGCAGCGCGGCGACAAGGGCTCGGGAGATGAGTCACGCGCTCCCCAAACAGCTCAGCCGCCCCGCTGCGGGGTCCGCGCTCCAGAGAGGGCCCTGCCTTGCACGTGGGGTGCAACGTGCGTGTGTGGCCACTGAGGAGGGGAGAGCCCTGAGCAAAAAGCTGGGATCCGCTCCTGGGCGGTCGTGGTGCGGGATGCAGAGCTGGCTGAAGAGGGAAGGCTCAAACCGTGTTTAAGTAGCTGGCTCCAGTCCCAGCACCAAGGCTCCGCAGGGTCTCCAGCTCCCTTTCCTCCCTCCCATGCCTCTCCTGCGGCTCCAGGCTCCCACTGATGCCCCGCTTCCCTAGAAGCCCTGCAGGACCCTGAACCCGCTCACCTCACCCGTCTGTGACCTGCTGGTTTCCTCCCGGATCCCTGTCCCGGGATCCTCTGGGATCGTCTGTGCAAAGCGCTGGGTTGTTTTCACCCAGCCGAGGTGCCTCCCGCCGCTCCAGCCTGGCTCCTGCTCCCTGCTCCGCACCAAGGGCCACCTGCAGATCCAAAGGGAGCCCAAAAACGGGCCCAAAAGAAGCCTCCAAAGAGACCTGCTCAGAGCAGCCCATAGTGCCGCTAAGGGACACCCAGGGAGCCTGAGGAAGGTCCTACAGACCTTCCCTCTGTTCCTCCCTTATCCTGTCCAGGATGGGAAAAAAAAGCACTTCTTCCTAGCGCCATGTGGGACATTTCCCTCCAAAGCCGCTGATTTGGGCAGGACATTATTACCTGCTCTTAGCTGGAGAGTATTAGCTGCTCCTGAGGATGACTGAGGAGAGAAGACGTCCAGTGAGCTCTCCTGTGGCAAGCGTCCCCGGAAAGGCATTCCTTTAACCTGTGAAAAAACAGGTAGTGAAAAGAGAAGGAAAAAATACAAAGTATAAAATAAAAATATCTTCCAAATATGAAATAGAGATATGACCTCATTTTAACAACAAATAAATTTTGAATTCATTAAATCAAAGCCTGTGTTTACACATGATGTGAGGCAAAGCTCTTAATATCTCGTTATTTTGCAGAAGAAAAGAATTTGTTCTGCTTTGTCAAGCCAATAGAAGATATATCACTTATCTTTTTATTCTACCTCAATTTCACTGGAAAAAAAATTGCCATGATAGCTTCCACTTTAGTGGAAAGCTCTATTGATGAATGGGTAAGAAAGATCAATTTCAGGCAAGATCTACTGCAGCGACCTGGCTCTAGTCCATGTCCAAGCTGTTCCAGCCCTGAAGTGCTGGAATGCTGTATATGTTTATAAAGGACTGCTTCCCCCCTCAAAAAAATTGTTATAAGGAAGGACAGAGTTGAGTAACTAAATGTCTCACAATACTGGGATTAAGCAAATTCCTTTTTTTCCTCCTCTCTTCTCTTAAAGAAAATGGTAAAAAACTGCACACAGTAGCTGATTTGGCAGAAGGATGGGACAGAAACACTGCAGCAAAATATAAGCAGTGACAAAGTGAAAAGAGAAGGCAGCCGCTGATGGTATCTTGCTCTGTCATTTTTGCTGGCTCAGCAGGACGCTTCCCTTCCCTGTCTTCCTGCTCGGAGGGCAGCACCTGGGCGCAGCCAGACCGAGGCTACCGGCAAGGCAAAAATTGCTTAATAGCAAAGACATCTGACGAGGGTTATTTGTCCCTTGGCACTTGCTGACAAATTTCTTTGGCGTCTGTTAGATAAAGTGGCGTCTTAATGGGGGCGCTTGGCTCTGTGGAAGCGCAGGACGCTCCGAGACGCAACGGGGAGGTTTTGTTCTCACACTGGTTGTTTTTTGGCTCCTTGGTGCAGGTGTCATCACGTTGCAAGAGCTGCGTGCACCGCTGGCTGGAGAAGACACTCTGCAGGGGTCTGGTTAAGATGTGTTAATTTAGAAGAAGTCTTATGCACAACACTTCCTTTAAATCATTCAGAAATCAGTGTTCTGAGTTCGCTCTGAGACATCCTTTCACAACACCGCAACAGCAAATAGACTCTTCCAACCTGGAACAGCTTTCTGCAATTATTACCAATAAAAACAAAACAATCCTCCCACTCGCTAAATTCTTAGCAATCAGAAGATCAGAGCGGCTGAAAAATGCAAGGATTAAGAAATACTCTGTAATTTAAATAGCCTTTTAAGACTCTCAGGGGCAGCCTTCCTCAGTGGCATAAACTGAAGCCAAAGGAATTGTCCTGAGGATGAACGAGCTCCAAAAGGCGCCCGGGCAAGGCAGCGTTCGCGGCACGGAGCGGTGCTGCTGTCAAGGGGATCCTGGCTGCTCCCACATCTGTTCCCTGGGGATACGTGATCCACATCCCTCGAGGATGGGCAGGGGGCCGCAGCTCAGCTGGAAGCAGCCGCTCCGTCACCGAGGGAAGCACCATGAAGTCCCATGTGAAGTCCATGAGAAGACCCACAAAGAAAAAGGGATTTTTTCTTAAATAGTACTACACTCTACAAATAAGCTGTATGGCTTTTTTTTTTTTTTTTTTTTTTTTGGCCTTCTGGCACCATCAAGACTCACATTTTCAAGCATTTCTCACAGAAATTAAGGCCAAGCCAAAATCATTAAACTTTTTAGAATGAAAGCTGGGATACAAATGGAATTACTTGATTTTGGTAGTGGATCCTTCCCTAAGGAAGAAAAATAATAGCGTAAGCTGCAAACTTCAGCAGCTCCGCAGGGAAAAAGCCGTGGATATTTGACACTTCCTGGTTAAAATTTTATGAATTTTAAAGTTGCCAGATCCTACTGAAACAGCGAAGTTGTTAAAGATAATGTTTTTTTGGGGGGGATGGAATGAATCACAGCTGAAAGTGAAGTTTAAAAATACTGCATCTGTTAATTCCCATTAGCTTCCAAAATCCCGAAAGGATCGCTGAGAACTTCTGATGATCGACGATAATAGGGACAAACGTCCCTGTTAAGGTCTTGAGTGAGCCCCAAATGAAGTCAGTAGGAAGAAATGGAAAGAGAGAAAGCTGCAAAGCCTGCTAAACGTTTTGCTTAGTGTTTCTCAGATGGCCCAGTTGTATTTTATATAACCAAACCCAGTTAATGCCGTTCACACTCTTGCCGATCCGTGCATTAGCTGCCTCCTGAATGTGATGTTATTAATATGATTATAATCATTTTCCCCACGGTATCTGCTGATACCCGAACGACAACCTTTTACAGCTAGCTCAC
Source organism: Nothoprocta pentlandii (assembly GCA_013398315.1). Lineage (NCBI taxonomy): Eukaryota > Metazoa > Chordata > Aves > Tinamiformes > Tinamidae > Nothoprocta > Nothoprocta pentlandii. The sequence goes on from VZSG01000031.1 coordinate 3,064,645, forward strand.
GCTGTAAACAAGCTAAAAGCACACACCAGATACTACAAAGCCACCCAGTGTTGCATAAGACACCCCGAGCTGCTGCTCCTTTTGTTGAGAGCGAGTTATTCGAGCAGCATTTGGGCAACTCCCACGTCCTGAGTAATGTGGAAGCATTCACAATTAATCCTTTTTTTTTTTTCAGTACTTAGAATAAGGTAGTTGAACAACAACACGGAAAAGTCCCTGCCGAGGTTCGCTGTAAACCCATAAGAAGACGTTTTCCCGCGGGAGGGTGGCGCGGGCCGTACGCAAAGCTAAGGCCCCGCAGCCTCCAAGCGTGTGTTTTCAGGAAAACATTTTGTTAGCTCCCAAATTTATCAGCGCCCAGATTAACCAGTAAGATTGGAGAGACTCGGGAGGCTGCTCCCGCTTCCCGGCCGCCAATATATTCCTGTATGTGACTGTAACAACGGGCTCGGAGAGCCCTGGGGCCTGCTGCAACTGCTGGCCGGGCCTACGGCAGGTAAAACAGCTCAGCAAGGACAGACTGACACATTCCCGGGATGGCAAGGACAGACTGACACATCCCTGGAACAGCACGGACAGACTAACACATGCCTGGAACATCAAGGACAGACTGACACATGCCTGGAACAGCACAGACAGACTGACACATCCCTGGGATGGCAAGGACAGACTGATGTGTCCCCAGAACGGCAAGGACAGACTGACACATCCCTGGGATGGCAAGGACAGACCGACGTGTCCCCGGAACGGCAAGGACAGACTGGCGTGTCCCTGGAAGGGCCCGCAGGCTCCGGGCACGGGCTGCTCGGTGGCTGCTCGTTGCAGCGGCAGCGCTGGTGTCTCTGCTTTGCGCGGCCCTCGGCGGCTTTTCCTTCAGCCGGTCGCTATTCGATGCCAGGCAGTGGGAAGGCGTCCAGTCGCTATTTGATGCTGTGCAAACCGTCGGCATCGTGAGGCAGGCCGTGCCCCTGCCTAAGTACCTGCTGGTGAGGAAACGCCTCCCGCACGTTTGCCTTCAAGCTGCCACCTGCTAGTTTCACTTGATGCTCTCTAGTCCTTATATTAGAAACAAAAGCAGATAATCTGTCCCTACCCTCTAGTCACGACCTTCTCTCGGACGTCATCTTTGTCCTGCCGGTGTGCGCGATGGCTCCACGTGCGGAAGCCTGTGCCCGTTTCTGGTTATCCTTGCTGCCTTTCCCAAATCCTTGCTGTTCCTGCAAAGCGCAGCCTTTGGGGAGCGCTGGCAAGGCGCAGGCACGCTGCACACGCCGGCTCATTCCCTGTCCGTCCCTGCCCTCATGTTTCCTAGGGTTTGGTTGGGTTCCCAGCACCAAACTGGTGCTTCTACTCACTCTTATGGCTGCAAGGCCTTATTTCTGAGTGGTAACGGGCTGCTCTCACTCGAAACCACTTTGCTGCTCTCCCGTGGCACTTGGCACCCTCAGTAACTGCCTCCAGCCCGGCCAGGAAGTCAGTCATGTCATCTTAATATTTTCGTTTTCGTGTTTAGACGGTAAGAGCACAGAAAGTCCACGCTAGCCGCGAAGGGTTGGCGGATGTGAGGGTTTCTCTGCGCAGGCCCCGCGCTCCTGCGGCCGCGGCCCCGTCCGCCGCTGCGCTCCGACACCGTCCCCTTCCCAAGGACCCCCGCTACGCCAGCATCCCGACTAAATCCAGGCATCCCTAGCCCTTC